>CAMZMU010000098.1:8664192-9136164 GCA_947311845.1 Poa pratensis
GACCCCTTATTCAATCCACCCCGGCGGAACCAAAATGTACCAAGACCTTCGAGAAAGATTTTGGTGGCATGGAATGAAGCGAGAGATTGGTTCTTTCGTAGCCAAGTGTGATATCTGTCAGCGAGTCAAGGCTGAACATCAGCGGCCCGCTGGATTGCTTCAACCTTTGAAATTCCCGAGTGGAAGTGGGATGAGATTGGAATGGATTTTATTACCGGACTTCCAAGATCCAACCGAGGCCATGATTCAATCTGGGTCATCGTTGATCGACTGACCAAGGTTGCTCATTTATCCGTCAAGACCACTATCGGAGCTCAGTTAGCAGACTTGTATATTTCCAGAATAGTAAGCCTGCATGGTGTGCCTAAGAAGATTGTATCTGATAGAGGCACGCAATTCACCTCAAGATTCTGGAAATCCCTTCATGAAGCCCTCGGAACCAAGTTAGCATTTAGCACAGCTTATCATCCCCAGACCGATGGCCAAACTGAGCGAGTGAACCAGATATTGGAGGACATGCTTCGCGCATGTGTTCTATCCTATGGTTCCAAGTGGGAAGATTGTCTTCCGTTTGCAGAGTTCTCGTACAACAACAGTTATCAGTCAGTCTGCAAATGGCCCCTTTTGAAGCCCTTTACGGCAAGAAGTGTCGTACACCCCTGAATTGGTCCGATACCGGAGAAAGCAAATTGTTCGGTCCAGATACCCTCCGTGAAGCTGAAGAGCAAGTTCAGCTTATTCGTGAACGCCTCAAAACTGCCCAATCCCGTCAGAAGAGTTACGCTGACACCAAGCGCCGTGACCTCACTTCACGTCGGAGATTGTGTTATCTCCGAGTGACACCCCTAAAGGAATGCAGCGTTTCCATGTCAAAGGAAAATTAGCGCCAAGGTATATTGGACCCTTCAAGATCATCGCTCGTCGAGGAGAAGTATCCTATCAGCTGGAATTGCCACCGGAGTTAGGAGATTATCATGATGTCTTCCACATTTCCTTGCTCCGGAAGTGTCTTGAAGTTCCTGACCAGCCTGATGTTTTCAAAAACATCGACCACCTCCATCGACCTGAACAAGACCTGACTTATCGCGAGAGACCCCTCAAGATTCTCGAAGAAGATGTTCGTGTTACCCGAAGACGTGCGATCAAGTTTTACAAAGTCCAGTGGACTAACCACTCTGAAGAAGAAGCAACTTGGGAACGCGAAGATTATCTTCGAAGCGAATTCCCAGACCTCTTTAGTACCTAAGCCTAGCAAATCTCGGGACGAGATTTATTTTAAGGAGGGAAGGATTGTAACATCCCAAAATTTCAACAAGTATTATTAGTTCCAAAAATGAGAGCCAACAAAAACTTTTGTTAAAATTTATGTGTTGATCTCATATTCTTGCTTGTGTTGTTTATTTCTTCTTGTTGGTGTGTTGCTTGCTCTAAAGACAAACATGAAGAAGAAGAGAGAAATAAAGTAAAAGCAAAACAAGAAAAATAAATGTGGCAAGTGCCACACAAATTCTCCAAGTGAGGATCTCATTTTGTTTCCAACAAAATTAGTGGAGTGGTATTGCAAACCCTCCCATTTCATCCTTACTACTTATCTCTCTCAAATATATTTTCCTATTTTAAAATTCAAAAGTAAAAAAGCAATTAATAAAATTAAATAAAATAATTAAAACACTATGAAAGAAAATGTTTCAAAACATTTTTATTTTATGCCAATTTTTGTGGAGCTTCTGTACATTATGGGAAGGCCCCACAAATTTTGACAAATTTTTCTAAATTGATTTAGTGCCTCAAATAAAATCAAGAAATGCTTCTGGAATTAAAAGAAGGACTAGAAAAAAATAAGCAAAAGAAGAAGGAAGAATAGCAGCAGAGAGGAGGCAGGGGGCTTTCTGCAAAAGTGTCATCCCCTACCTCTCTCCCTAGCTCCCTGTCGCCGTCGCCGTGTCGCCATGGTCGACGTCGCCGTTCCCAGGCCCCCCAGGGCCCCCTTGCTCGCGTTCACCCTCGCCCCCGTGCCTCTGCACCCTCTGCGGGCAGAGGAGAGCCTCTCCCCTCGCCTTAACGCCGTTGTCCCCCGATGCGCCGGGAGGAGTTGGACGGCGCCGGCCAAATTGGCCCAGCTCGCTGCACCTCGCCACGCGATCCTCTACGCCGCGAACCCTAGCTCCATCCCGGACCCCCCAGACACCGCGCGCCGGCCTCTCCGCCCCTCTGGAGCTCTCCTGCACCCGACCCACCATGGACCGACCTCGGCCGATAAATACCCCACCCGCACCGTGCACTCCCTTCACTCCACCCCGACCTCTCTCACTCTCTCCACTCCTCAGTGCACCGCCAGGAGGGCGGAGCCACTCCCTCGAAGCTCCAGCTGCCCGTGAGCTTCCTCGACGCTCCGCCGCATCCGAAGGTGGACGCGACACGGCCGTGCCGTGCTACTGCCCCATTTCCCTCTCTGACCCCTCCACCTTGCTCTCCATCATCGCCGCACTCACCCGAGCCCTTTCCTCCGTTGTTTTGTGCACAGGCGAGCCGTAGAAGCTTCGCCGGAGCCCGTGTCCGTGGCCGTGGAAGACGGAGACGTTGCCGCCGACGAACCAGTCCGTCCCAGCAAGCAGGACTCGGCCATAAGCTCTCCCCACGCCGCGCCGTCGATTCGCGTCGTCACCGAGCCTTCCCGAGCCCTCTAGGTGAGGTTTTGCCCAACCTCGCCGTCGCCGGAGCCACGGCGCCGCCCAGAAATGGTCGTCGCCGATGGTTTCGTTGCGGGCCGTTGGATCTCCATCCAACGGTAACTTACCGTTTCGGATAGAAAAGAAAGGAGAGAGAGACTGACGAGCGGGCCCCGCTCGTCAGGGTTTTATTAATTTCCCCGCGTACACTCTGCCGCTGACCAGTGGGTCCCCCATGTCAGCAATTTCAACATTATCCAGAACAGTTAGATTTCCTAATTAGTTTTCTCTGGAATTATCAGTACTGGACCCAATTTGTAAAATCAATAACTTGAGATTTAGGAATCCAAATAAATCAAACTCAATTGTTCTGGAAAGCTTATGAAATTGTTTAACCAACCCAATTGGTCTCATGTCATTTAATTAAATAGTTAAAAAGTGTTATTAAAAATACTACAGAAGGTTAAATTCTAAACTTGTTTGTTTCTGATACTCTGTTAGTCCAAATAATTCCAAACCAATTTTGTTAGCTTAGTACTGCCTTGTATTAGCTCCCTAATTTTGGTAGAATTAATTAAGCAATATTAATTGTTGACTTTAAGATAAACCCTTCTGGACTAAAACAAATAAATATGTTTAATGGTTGACCCAAATAAGTTAGGACCAATTTTGTTGGATCACATTTAATCATGGTTAGTTACCCCTAAAAGGATTTATTTTTGGAGTAACAGAACTTATTTGGTAGCCAAAACTGGATTGTTAAGCTACTGGATTCAAACCTTTGTGTAGGGAGTTTGGTAACTCCAATTGATCCAAATCAAATGGGGTTGTCTTCTACACATCAGTAGCTTTCTATAGAAATTTAGTTTGTATTTTTTGACCAACAGAACTCAAGTTGTGGAATTAAACATGTTTAACAAGTTTCTGCCATAATTTGGACATAAGCAAATAGTGTTTAATTCAATTATTTTGAAATCAAATTGTATTGTTGGATGTATCCAGTGGCTATTTAGAGCATTTAGGATTGTGATATTGTGATGTGGTGATGTTGTTTGAATAGTTTAGTGATTGCTTGTATTTGTTTGTTTATCGATTAGACGAGAATGTTGCTGGATTTATCGAGGAGGGGGAGTTTGTTGAACCTGAAGATCAAGATCAAGTCCCCTTTGGAGCAAGGCAAGCTACTCTCTGAGCTTGCACTAAATATATATGCATCTACTTTGCTCAAATGATTTACCTTAAAAGCAATGGTTTACAAAACCTTTTCAAAAAGTGTATGGAAATTATTTTGCCACCCTATGTAGTAGTTATATGAAACTTTAGGATGGAAAACAATGTTGTTTATTCAAAACTCCTTTGGAAATACTTGTGTGGTTATGGAATGCCGAGATGTCGGTATTGAAGTGGAGAAATGGAGGATGATGATGTTTATGAAAAATGCACAGTGTCCTAGTACTATGACAACCAATCTTAATCTGTGCGACCACATTTACCCCCATATGGGAACGGGGCTTAGTCATATAATTTGCTCTTATTAGTATGGGATACCTCATCGACGGAGATGACTCCGTTATGCATGAGGGGATGGTTTGTGAACTCCCCTGACCTGGGTCCTCGCTCAAACTCTATGGAAAGATAAGGAGGAGGATTGAAGACTTCATAATGTGGTCGCCGGGAAAAACATATGAGTCCTCACACTTAGGGTTGCCGACGGGGACCGGACTGAGTGTTGGTGGGAATTATCATATGGGTAGGATCCTATACTAGCATGAGCAAAGGAGAGGCTAGGGTCGGTGGCTCAACTTCGCATACACTTGTATGGCGGGACGTGGCTGACACGATGAGTTACCGGATGGGTGTGGGATAAAAAGCGTGCTACCTCTGCAGAGGGTCAAAACTATTCGAATAGCCGAGTCCTCGGATATGGACAATTGGGAGGCTGTCCTAAGATCATGTGCAAGTTTTTGGAAAAGCTTTTAAGTTTAAAAGAAAATGAATTGGTGATGGTGTGACACAACTATACCAAATGGAGTGGTATGAGTTGTTGGAATAAATGGACCATGGTGAGCCTTGGTCAGGAAAAGAAAGGGTTTTGGAGAAACAAAGGAGATGGTGATTTCTTTTAAAAATAGTTATAAAACTCTTCTTACCTTTTTCAATAAAGATATAGAGATGTTTTAAGAAAATAAAAGTTTGGAATTAAAGTAAAATAGTGCATACTCATGTTGGGGTAGTTTGCGAGTACATTCAAATGTACTCATATTGGTTTCGTCCCTGGCTATTGTCCTAGCCAGACTACGAGGAGGAGCACTACGCCGAGCAGGAGTATGGCGACTTCTATGCGAACTAAGGATCTCCACAAGTCAGCTGCCTGTCGGGTCGTCGTCGTTAGAATATGATGTCTACTACGCCGTAGCTTCCGCTGATATTTTGGTTTGGCCCATGAAGGCACCTATGTAAGAACTTGGTCTAAATGACCATTTATGTAAGACTTTTTATTCGGTACTGTAATGGATGTAAACTTTGGTATCCAATTCGGATTATGTGCAACGACAGACTGATCACGGGATCGTTGTGTTAAGCATAATCGGGTATTTCGGACAGCTAGTCCGGGGTTCCCACAGGATTACGCTTGCCTTGATCAAGGTGCTGGTAGTACGGATCCTCGGGGTATTGTGGAGTAACCCCGGCTGCTTGATCTATCGAAATATAACAACGGAGGAGCAATCAATCACCACACATGCTTTAACAAATGCAATGCGCAAACACATGATGGCATGACCTCTTTAGTGCATTGAATTTATTATAGCAAGATCTACCCATTTTAAATGGGGTGCGAGATAATTATTTAACAAGAGAGAAAATATAGCTCTACATTTGTTTTAATGTTTTCCTGTGCTATAAGTTCATGTAGACATGCATGCAAGTGATGCAAAGGATCAGTGCACATTTTTCTGAGCATTTCGATATAAGGAACACATTTTTCGGAGGCCCCGATCAAAAGTTATTAATTTTATAATTCCTCCTTTTAAACTTATGATTTTAATATTACTAGAAGTACCATATTTCAATTGTGATCAAATATGCATGATATTTATTTTAAAGGTTTATTCACAATTTTCTGGACATTTTGGTATATCACACGCATTTTTCTGATACACCGATAAAAAGTTATCATTTTTATAAATTTCCTTTTTGATATAACCTTTTGATGATTTATTTAAGCCACAATATAATGTTTATACAAACTAGAGTTAGAGGGGTGAAAAGAAAAACAGAAATTCAAATCAGTACATCACTGCATTGGAGTACCCGGAATTAAGTCCGGAAAATTCTGGGTTTTTCACCGGCAGAAAATCAATCCGGAAATATTTCCGGTTCATTTCCGGATGTAAACCGGCTAAAATGACTCGGGTCCAGTAGCTAGTTTCCTAACCCGGTCTAGTATCCGGAAAATCCGGGTTTGGCTCCGGGTTCGTCAACTCGATGGGGAGGACTACGGCGACGACGACCGCGGCGTGTCCACGGCGAGGATACGCCGAGAGAGGGAGGGAGAAGGGGCTAGCGACGGGCAGTAGCTCACCACGAACACGCTAGAGAAGATGGCGAGGTCGGAGTGCGGCGGAGACGGCCGGAATCGGGCGGCGGAACCGCGGCGGTGGTCGGAGAAGATGATGACGGCGGCGACAAATGCGGCGGCCCCGCGTCGATTCCTGCCACGAGGAGGGGGAGGGAAGCACGGCGGAGGTGCGGGTGAGCTTCGATTGACGCGGGAGCTCCTCACACGACGGCGATGAGCGCGGCCAGCTCGAGGTGCTCGTCGGCCATGGCAGAGGACGAGGGAGCGAGGAGACAGGGGAAAAAACGGGGAGGGAGCAGAGTGGGGCTCGGTGGTGCGTGCTCCTCGCAGGTGAGGCAGAGAGGAGGGGGCCCGGCGCGGCGTCGGTGGCAGGGCGGCGAGGTGGTCCAGCGGGAGCGCGACGACCTCGGTCGCTACAGAACGAGGGAGATGACGTTTTTACAAAAAGCCCCTTGGAAGTTTTGAGTTCATCACAGTCCAGTCCTTTTCCCTTTTAATTTTAAAACCAGCAACATTTCCTGAATTAATTTAGACACCAAAACATTTTATAAAATTTTGAGAAAATTTGGGGAGCCTCCCCATATTGAGTAGAAGCTACACAAAAATTGGGGCTTCAAAATAAAATAGTTTGGACCACTTTTGTTCATAGGGTTGACTTATGGCATTATTGCTAAATTTGAAAATGTTGCTCCTTTAATATTTTAGTGCAATTGCAAAATATTGTTTTGAACTCTTGGAACTTCCTTGACAAATATAAGATGTCAAGAAATTTTGTTTTGCAACTTTGAGTGCCTTCAATGTGTTGAAGTTTGTTAGAGCAATTTGGCATTTTGTTTTAGCAACTCAACATCATTTCGATACCACTGTTGTGTTAACTCAAAAGAGACATGTTTATGCATGGATGCCATGATGCAATTAACACAAAAGTGGAAAAAATACACAGGTTTTTAGGTTCTCAGCTTTGGGCTGTTACAACTCTACCCCCTTACAGGAATCTCGTCCCGAGATTCTAAGTTGCGGAAAGAAGTCGGGATATCCTCGAAGACTAGACTCTCTTTCCCAAGTTGCTTCTTCCTCGGAATGGTGAGACCACTGAACTTTGAGGAACTTGGTAGTCTTGTTACGGGTCTTCCTTTCGGCTTCATCCAGGACACGGATAGGATGCTCGCGATAAGTGAGATCTTCCTGGAGATCCACTCTCATGATTGACCCATGGATAGGATCTTTAAAACACCGGCGAGTTGGGAGACATGAAACACATCATGTACATTTGGGAATTTGACCGGTAACTCCAATTGATAAGAAAGATCTCCTCGCTTGGCCAGAACGGTGAAAGGGCCAACATAGCGAGGTGCCAATTTCCCTTTGATACCGAAGCGGCGAACGCCACGAAGGGGAGAGACGCGGAGATAAGCTTTATCACCAATTTCATAGTGAATTTCCTGATGGTGCTTATCATAGTAGCTCTTCTGCCTAGACTGAGCAATCTTCAGATTCTCTCTTATGATTCGAACCTTCTCCTCAGCTTCATTGATCACATCCGGACCAAAGAGTGCTCTCTCTCCGGTCTCGGACCAATTTAGAGGAGTGCGGCATTTTCTTCCATATAGAGCCTCGAATGGAGCCATGCCCAGACTAGCTTGATAGCTATTGTTGTAGGAGAACTCCGCGAAAGGGAGATACTTTTCCCAACCCTTGCCAAAAGAGATTACACATGCCCGAAGCATGTCTTCCAACACTTGGTTCACTCTTTCGGTCTGACCATCAGTTTGAGGATGGTAGGCGGTACTGAAGTTGAGACGGGACCCCATAGCAGTTTGGAAACTCTGCCAAATTGGATACAAAGATACTTCCACGGTCCGATATGATCCTCAGAGGGACCCCATGCAATGGAACAATACGAGCCAATATAAGTCAGCAAGTTGACTTGCCCGTATATCATCACGGACTGGTAGGAAGTGAGCAACCTTGGAAAGACGATCAATGATTACCCATATTGCATTGTTGCCCTTTTGAGATCGGGGAAACCCGGTGATGAAGTCCATACCAATTTCATCCCATTTCCACTCGGGACTGCAATAGGGCGGAGAGTGCCGGCAGGCCTTTGATGTTCAGCCTTTACCCGTCGACATGTGTCGCATTCAGCAACATACTTGGCAATTTCTCGTTTCATACGAGTCCACCAGAATTGTGGTCGAAGGTCTTGGTACATTTTGGTACTACCGGGATGAATAGAGAGAGGTGATTCATGAGCTTCTTGTAGGATGAGCTCCCTCAAATTCCGGTTCTTTGGCACTACCAAGCGGTCACCAAAATAAACAACCCGGATTCATCTTGAGAAACATTTGGCCTTGCCACTAGCAATGTTCTTCTTGATATTCAGGATACCCTCATCCAGCTTCTGAGCATCCTTAATCTGGTCTACAAGAGTAGCTTTGATCTCCAGATTTGCAAGGTAGCCAGAGGGAACAATTTCCAGGTTCAAACGGGCGAACTCTTCATGAAGGCAGGTTGGGCCTTTCAATCATCAGATTGTTGCAATAGGACTTCCGACTTAGCGCGTCAGCCACGACGTTTGCTTTGCCGGGTTGATAGTTCAGACTCACATCATAGTCCTTGATTAACTCCAACCAACGCCTTTGCCTGAGATTTAAATCCGGCTGGGTGAAGAGGTACTTCAGACTCTTGTGATCCGAGAAGATCTCGCAACGGTTACCAAACAGGTATGGTCTCCATTGCTTCAAAGCATAGACCACGCGGCAAGTTCTAGATCATGAGTTGGGTAGTTGTGCTCATGCGGCTTAAGTTGGCGAGAAGCATATGCCACCACATGGCCATCTTGCATTAGCACACACCCAAGCCTTGCAGAGAGGCGTCACAGAAGACGACGAAATCCTTGCTTGTGTCCGGCAGGACAAGCACAGGAGCGGACGTGAGTTTGGCTTTCAGTGTTTTGAAGCTCTCTTCAGCTTCGGCCGACCATACGAACTTTTTATCCTTCTTGAGAAGGTCAGTCAGGCCTTGGCTATCTTGGAGAAACCTTCGATGAATCGGCGGTAGTAACCTGCCAATCCGAGAAAGCTACGGATGTCCTTGACTGACATTGGAGTTTTCCAATCCAGAATGGACTGAATCTTGTCGGGAATGACAGCCACACCATTAGCGGATATCACATGACCAAGGAAGACAAGATTATCCAACCAAAACTCACACTTGGAGAACTTGGCATAGAGGCGGTGTTCTCGAAGTCGTGTCAGAACCAAACGAAGATGTTCGGCATGCTCTTCATGGTTTTGGAATAAACGAGGATGTCATCGATGTAAATGACGACAAACTTGTCAAGATAATCCATGAAGAGAGTTCATGAGCCTCATGAAAGTAGCTGGAGCATTGTGAGACCAAAGGACATGACGGTATACTCATATGAGCCATAACGAGTAACAAATGCCGTCTTTGGAATATCCTCCTTTCTGATTTGATCTGATGGTAGCCTGACCTCAGATCCATCTTGGAGAATACCGTTGCACCAGCTAACTGATCCAACAGATCATTGATGCGAGGAATAGGATACTTGTTCTTGATTGTCACCGCATTCAACGGTCGATAGTCAGAGACTAGACGAGGCACGGTAGAATCCCTCTTCTTGACAAAGAGTACCGGACAACCCCAAGGTGAACTGCTAGGCTGGATGAAATCCTTGCTAACAGCTGATCAATTTGCTCTTTCAACAGAGCCAACTCTTCCACCGGCATACGGTAGGGCTTCTTGGAAATTGGAGCGGTACCGGGAAGTAGATCTATGACAAACTCCACACTTCGGTCAGGAGGCATGCCAGGCAATTCTTCCGGGAACACATCCGGGAAGTCACACACCACGTGTATGTCCTGGATTTCAGGAGGGGATTCGCCTTCCATAAAGCAAAGGAGAATCTCGGGTGAGTTGGGTATGATGGAGGACGGAGGTCTTGATAGTGCAGACCAATACTTCACACTGTCACCGGAAGAATTGGTCACGGTGACGGTCTTGGCAGCACAGTCGAGATTAGCCTGGTATTTGGCTAGCCAGTTCATGCCCAGTATGACATCAATGCCACTTGACCTCAGAGCTACCAAAGCGAAAGGAAAAGAGTAGTAACCGATAGTAATCTGGACTTCAGGAGTAACCCCATCGGTTTGCCATTTGGAGCCAGGAGTGGCGATCACCAAGGGACGTCTCATTTTCTCAAACGGTATTTTGTGGTCTTTTGCAAAAGCTATGGATATGAATGAATGCGATGCTCCAGAATCAAACAAAACTGTAGCTGAGTTGTTGATTCGTAACTCACCCATGAGAACGCCGGGGTCCTCTTCAGCTTCTTCAGCAGAGATGTGGTTCAGGCGACCACGCACAATAGGTCCAGCCTTGCCAGCTGGAGTGGCAGGGGCTCGTGCAGGAGTTATCGCGAGAGGTGCCTTCTGGGGGCACTCCCTGGAGTAGTGGCCAGCCTGGCCACAGGTGTAGCAAGTGAGTCCAGGTGGAGCAGGTAGCATAGGACGGTACCCACTCCCGCCTACCCCAAGTGTCGAAGTAGTGGGGCGCGGAGGAGGTGGCCTGTATCCGCGGCTCTCGGCATGAATGGAGCACGAGGTACGGCGCTGTAGGGACAAACACCCTGCGCTTCTTGCTCTCAGAACCCGAGGAACTCTGGTGGTCCCCGTGTGCGGGCCTCTTGGAAGCCTCAAGTTCCTTTCTTCCTTGCTCAAGAGTAAGAGCCTGGTTGAACAGCTCCTGGTAGGTCTGGAACCTGAAGGGCAACAACTCATAGCGGAGCTGCGGCGAAGACCCTTGCGGAACAGCTCTTGCTTGTCAGCATCATTGGTCACGTCCCTTGGGGCGTAACGGAGAGATGGTTGAACTCACGACCATAAGTGCGGAGGTCCATCCGTCCCTGTTGCAAATCCAGGAACTCCCTCCTCTTCAAATCCATGATCGGCTGGGGAATGTACTCCGCACGGAAGGCAGTGCGGAAATCAGCCCAAGTGAAGACATGGTTGGCTGGAAACAAAGCCACATGGCTTTCCCACCAACAGCCAGCAGCACCAACCAAGAGGTAGGTGGCAAAGTTGACTTGCTCGGCCACTGGGACATGAAGCGCGGAGAACTTGCGCTCCAAGGCACGAAGCCAATCATCAGCTTCCAGTGGCTCCTTAGCATCAGCAAAGGTGGGTGGCTGCGAGCGCAGGAACTCAGTGAGAGTGTTGCACCATTCCTCTGTGCATTCTGCTGCACCAACTGCTCAAGCAAGCGCTCATTGCGCCCACGGTTCTCCTCAATGGCCATCAAGACTTGAGCCATCGAGGGTGGTGGCGGCAGATCATCCTCATCATTGTCGTGGTTACCGCGGCCTCCACGGCCTCCGCGGCCTCCTCGAGCCATTATGGAGATTTGACAATGACACAGTTAGTATCTTTCTCCGAATGGTCGAACAATAGCATTAGCGTCTACACAAGTACACAGACTAGGGACGGTAATACTTTGTGAAAAGAAATCAACAAGATAGAACTTGGGTCAAAGATCAGCATCATAACACACTCTAGTTGGCACAATCCGGGACCTTATGTTCAAGTCCTTGGGTTAAAACCCAGCAATACTGCGGATAATCACTTATTCCTTCGCTGGGTAACAGTGTTCAAACTTCTGAGTTGATTTTGGGATTACAACGCAGCGGGAGCAACCGGACACATAACACTAGAGGTCGAACCCAACCCCGTTTCTAATCACTAGTCGTTAACCCGTGCATCTGCACGGGCTAGATTAACCTCGAATAGCATACAAATTGCATTCCTATAAGATTTTATTACCTCGATCAGGTATATGATTTAACTTGTTTTTCCACGGTCGAATTTAAGTGCAGATTTACCTGTTATTTTGTATATAATCAATAAGTTCTATTAGTGTTCAACTTTGTATTTCATTTTTAGATTCTTATTGGGACTACACAAAATGCTGCAACCTGTGTTTTGAGAGATGGTTGTAATCACCATGCAATAGTTTCCTTGGATTCCATGTAGGAAAAATGTATTTCTCCAATTACGTTAAGATTTGAGGGTGGACTACAACTGAGAAGCTCCAAATATTTTATCAGAGCAATTTGTTTTTAATAAATTTCTCAAAGTTTTCTAAATGACATAACACATAAGCGAATGGGTATCTTTAGAAATTCCTTACTGTAGATGCAAGCAAAACATAATCCAAATACATAGGTTGGAATTTAATCAATTCTCTTCAATCTGTGAATTTGTTGATATTTTTAAATAATACGGACCATGCATGAGACATATTACTTCGTCAATACCATGGTGTTTTATGGTTACGAAAGTTCGTTTAAAAAACTAACGGGTGAGCTTTACTCACCTGCTTCTCTGGAGCGTGCACCACCTTGACCTTACATAGAAGTGGGATTTTTGGAGGGCCTATATCACTTAAACCAAAGGAAAGTCATACCTGGAAACAATTCAGGCACATCAACAGAAGAACTGGGTTTTCCATGGAAGATGTACTATTACATGCGCAAACCACAATCAAACAATTTTAGCTATATATGGAAATATGACATGCAGGGAGTTCGGAAAGAAACTCGTTTATATTCAGATCTGGTGTTTCCATGTAGAATATGTTACAGAATGTTATTTCAATAGTTTAATGGAATTCATATATTTTCTTGATTTATTATCCTATAAAATTAAGAATATCTTACCAAGGTGGAAAGACAAAGTAACATTTGTACTTGAGCAATTGATATATTCGTGATCTACATCTTATAATCAGTTGACATGTCCAAGTTATCTTCATTTTACAGCATGCATCTATATATGTTCTTCTAATCTAATTTATTAGATTTTATAATTATACATATCATCATAGATACTCCATTTACATGAAACTATGGTAATTTGGAAAAAAAAACTGAACATAATGCTATAAGGGAAACTCTATTTCCCTTGCAGTAATAACCTCTCTCTTAATAAACAGTTTAATTGTTCCGAAGAAAACCCACAAAAAGGGTATTTATCAATTGAGTTTTATACTACACACTGTATAGTACACTTGATTATAATAATAGTAGTACCTTGCTTCAACCCAGGCTCATGGCTTCCGCAGTAATGCTACTGCAACTTATGGCAGAACCCTTTGTATGGGTGCGGCGCTGAAAATTTGGAATAGAACACATGTATATTTAGCAGACTACAGAGTTGTAGGAGTCAACTTGAAAAATGAAAATATATAAGAGTATTCTGAAAGAAAAACAAACATTCTTCAGACAACATCTCTGTTATCATCCTTGGGATTACAAATTAATCTGAGTTAGAGTAATCATATATACCCAATACACTACAAATATTATCACACATGCACTTGAGAATAAAAAAACACGGTCAAACACATTACTAATTTGACTGAAGCTGCAAAAGAAAATATCAGAGCAACAGAAAGGATTATTTACTCGGCTATTGAAAAATAAGGATTATAATTAAATTAAAATAAGACATCAAGACTATTGAAACTTTTAGACGTATATTATTATGTAGGGATTAATAGAGTCCCCCTCCAGGAATTTAACTTTAGCAAACCTTCTGATTTTTGTTTGCTCTTTGCTCATAATGCACGCACACATGGTCAGAACTTGAGCAATGATGAAAACACCACTATCCGGAGTGAATCGATCCGTGAAACCAAGATGGAGATGCTCACGTACATGTCCAAGCTGAAACCAGCGACAGTAGTCTTTTATTTGTCTGGAACGCACCAATCTAGCTAGCTTCTACCGATACCATTGCTTGCAAACAGATGGAACTGAAACTGAAGATTAGATGAGAAACACCAGAGCATGCATGCGGAGAAGTACTGACTGCTAATTGATGTAACAATAAATAGATCTGGAATCTGTTTAACTTACCGTGCCAAGTCTCTCTGAAGCACCACCGAGGCACCGATCTGTTTTTTTTCCTTCAAGGAGACGCATAATCGATCATGAAGAGACCTTCATAGAGTACATCTGATGGATCGGCAAGAGATATCAAGTTACCAGCATCCATGGGTTGAAGCTGTGATGAGTAAGATTGGTGCTCTCAGCGTGGACACACGATCATCGGCGGCGGCGGCTGTTAAGAAGAGAACATATTAGCCTTTTTTTCTTGGCAGCTTGCGCGTGGCCTGAATAGCCTTTTTTTTTTGTAGCTTGCACGCGGACGGGAAAACTTTACCGAATCGGTACGGCACTTCATCCAAAGGCTCCTAATACATCTGTGGTATATCCAACGGATTACTTTTTCTTTACCGTGAGAGTTAACGTGAGAGCTCCTACGGGGCCTCCAATTAGTAAATATAAGATTTTGAAGTAACAGGTGAGAAGTAAACCTTTAAGTCAAATCGAGATAAGATTGCTTCGAGATTAGAGTGTAACCAGATAAGGAGTAAAAAGAATCCTAAGATGGTTTTCACAATTCATTTTTAGGTTAAAAATATTTTCACAAACACTAGACTCAACGTCGACCAGTAAAGGGTTTCCTACAGACAGTACGGCTCTGATACCAACTTGTGACTAGGGATGAAAACGTAGCGGATACGGACGGAACTGAGTGGTGCCACATTTGTTTTCATATTTGTTTGCGGATGCGGAAACGAATACAGAAACCCCGGAAACAAATACGGAAACAAAAATTATCGGAAACAGATATTTACCGAATACGGTGCGGACACGGAACAGAAAGCGGATGTTTGCCGGAACAAAGCAACCCCTTAAATAATGCACGAAAACTCAATCAAACCAACAAAATTGTCAATTTTCTAAGACGAAATAAAATATAACGAGTTATCATGATTATATAATAGTGTGCATATGCTATCAACTTTGGCAACATTAAGAAACATCTACTATCGTCCTTAACACTAGTGCTACACTGAAATGTCGAACTGGTAACTACTCGAGATGGACATGATATGCGAGTATATATGGCCTAAACACGGTAGCTTCAGATCCTTTTATTTTTTTATTCATATCATGTAATGTGCCTAAATGTTTCTACTGGAATTACTGGCCCTACTGGATGTGGAAAGCACCGCATAGCAAAAACGGAAAGTTCTGTATTACCGGAAACAGAAAGTTCCGTTTCCGTGGTCATTCCGCCGGAATCTGCTGTTCCGTTTCCGTTTCCGCATAAAAGTTTCCGTTTCCGTTTCCGTTTTTCAAAATTCCGTTTCCGTTTCCGTATTTCTATTCCGTTTCCGTTTTTCCGCGGAAAAGTCGGAAAGATTCCGCTCCGTTTTCATCCCTACTTGTGACGCCCTGACCTGACTGCTATACAGTGATGTTGTGTGTCACCGGTTAAGCGATACAACCGGAGGTTACGGGTTTACCAATCCCCAGCCAAAACTTTTGGCAGGCGTTGCTCGGAATGGATCATCGGCAACGCAACACCCCGATTGATGCCTTAATGTAACGTACCTGCACTTAAAATATGGCAAGTTACCTGTGTATAGTGCAAACCTCTGGATCGTTTCATTTGCACACACAGTTTAAGATGTAGTATCACAACAAAGTATCATTATTACATCGAATGATCCAGACTTGGTAAAATATTCATTACAACTTGCATAGCATATAGCTAGCTTGAAAGAGTAAAGCAGCGGAATGTAATCTTCATGGAGTCCTCATCCTTAGCATGTGCCACAGGCGAAAACATGTTGGTTGCAGACTCGAAAACCCTTAACGTAAACTCACTCGTCAACTGAACAATCTGTAACAAATAAAATTTTGCAACAGAGTGGGTCAGAACCATTAAAAATGGATCTGCAAGTGACACTATGTGGACACTTAATGGAATAACTCTATAGCCTATATGCATATTTGGCTGGTGGAGTTCAAGGCTATTTTGCATAAAAGCCAATTTTTCCTAACACTTTGTAAAAAAATTTCTTCAAATGTTTCAGACAATATGGCATGAAATCCATAGTCTCGTCTACCCTTGTTCACCCATCAAGTTTTACTTAGAGAAATAAGATGTTGGGAACCTCCGTTGCCATCCTTGATCAGCTGCTTCAATTGTCCGTAACCGGGGACACGGCTAAGTACTTAGTTTTTAAACTCTGCAGAGATTGTGCACTTTCACCATTAGACCCAACAAACCCAAACTATCCTCAAGCACTCAAATTGTGCTAAGGAAAAGGAGAGAGTTGAGACGAGACTTTTCAGAAGCATATTCCCCATCCCATACCGGCTTGACTCGTTCCCTCCTACATCCTCTACATCTGCTTGTCAAGCCGGGAGGAGTCCACGCAACTTAATCCATCTAGCCAGAGCCCATTTGACTAATGGCTGCACGGTAAGCAACTTCACTTAGAGAAACATTGGTCCCTTTAATCCTGGGTGGCAATCCACAAGTGAATAAACACTCAACTCTGGCAGCCATGCAATCCCAAATCCACCCAGGTGATAAATTAACTTAGTAGAATTTAAGCTTTGAATAAAACAAATTTGCATAGCATCAATAATTCTACCAAGTTATCAATAGGATTCTAGACACAACTAGTGTACAGGTATGGTGGGTTGAGAATATAGCAATAATACTATCCAACACATGCATTTAAAGAAATACACTAGGTAATGCATATAAAAATACTTAGGAAATTTATGGGGGTGTGCCACTTGCCTTGGCAAACAGTAGTGTAGTAGTAGCAGTTGCAACCACTTTCGTCTCTCTCCGGAATTTCTAACAAGTCAAACAAACCACAAATAAACATACAATCATAAATGCAACACTTAGAAAAATTATGATGTGCATGCGATGCAGGATGATACAAAGAGTTATGGTATGCAAGACAAGCAAATAATTAAGGAAGGAGACATAAACTAACTTAATCCAAATGGCTAAGGCAAGGTCAAGCTCAAAGTAAACTTGATCAAACAACTTGACAAAAGTTGTAAGGCTATTCTAAGTCTTCACAAGTTTGGTCTTCAATTAATCTTCAACCCCTTTGTAGCTTCATTGTTCTTCAATGGTCTTCAATTAGCACTGTTAGGGACTTAGTCTTAAACTCCTAGGATTTGGTCTATGTCCAAAGTGAGACAAAACTTAGAAAGAAAGCAAAGATAGAAATAAGGTAGTTGGTCTTCCAAGAATCTTCTCCTTGCTTCCTTGTAGCTTTCCTTGATGCGATGACTTCATTGCACTTTGTAGACTTGATGGTTCTGAAGACTTGATGATGTTGGCAGCATCAAGGTTGGTCTTGATTGTAGAATATTCACCAAGAAGTTTTAAGAGAAGAAGGAAGAAAAGAGAGAAAGGGAAGGGGACTTGGGAAATGTAGCTGGTTGATCTTCATGAACTTCCTCTTGATTTCTTCTAAGTCTTTTCTTCTTGGAGATGCTTCTGGAGTCTTGTTTTCATGCTAAGTTCTTTGATTTCCACTAATTTCTAACTTAGTGGTTTTTGACTAGGAGAGTCAAAGAGCTAGCATGCATCCTCAAAATTTTCTTAGGAGGAATGTCATGTAAGAAGTGCAAAATATTTCTAAGGACTTGATATGCATGCAATGCCATGAAAATTACTCTAAGGAAAGCAAGGCAAGTAAGATGTTCCAAAAATAACTAAGGACCAAAGAGGTCAAACAATAAGTCAAAATAATTTCTAAGTAAGAGTTCATAAAATAAGGTGTTGGTATTTTTCTAAGGAAAAATACTTTAAAACAATAGTTGATGAAATTTCTAAGGACAAACACTTGTCAAAAATAGCACTTAGGAAAATATTCTAAAACAACTAAGTTTTCAAGATGCTAAATTTTTCTAAGGAGAAGATTTAGTACTTTTAAGATGTTGAAATTTTTCCAAGGAAAAGAGAACCATCAAGAGATGCAAATTTTTCTAAGTGTTTCTAAGTCCATCTCAACTCTTCTAAAAACACTAAGTCATGCATGATTCCAACATGTAATAAAAATATTAATTTTTAATATTAAATATAATTAAAATAACTCCTAAAAAGGGAATAAACACTAATTTCGTAGCAACTGTTGTACAAAAATACTAAAAAAAATTATGGCTGAAGTCTTTCTGGATAGAGGGCAACTAAAAAAATCCAATGCAATTGGATTCACTCAAAAAGCTATTTTTAAACTAAAGTTATGTCAAAAATACTCAAACTTAGAGTTTCAAAATCACCGAAATTTAGTTTCGGTAAAAGTTAAATATTTTAACAGATCTGAGCAGATCACAATTTTCTGAATCCGTAGACATAAAGTTTGTTAAATTTGGACATACGGTTTTAAAGATATGTAATTTACAAGTTTTAACAATTTTCTGAAATGTTAGAACGATTTTTTAAAAGAAAACGCTGACTGGGCGCTGACCATGCGTTGACTGCTGACGGGGCTTGACTCGGCGCTGACGAGGATGCTGACGGAGCTGCTGACGAGGCGTTGACGTGGCCGCTTCTGATTTGCTTGTACCGATTCATTTAACGGATCTAATCTTAGTCATACAACAGATCTAACGGTCTAGATCTAACATGCTAAAATAATCTAAAGGTCAGAAGCTTTCCAGAAATATTTCATTTACAAATTATGGACTTATAGATTTATAACTATTAATAAAATAATGTTTTATATGTTTCTGTAAATAAAAAGTTAGTGCACGACTAAAATATATGTTTTTATTATTCTACCGTAATCTACACGTTCATACGAATCCATAGAGTACAAAAACATTGAAAACGGAGTTACGGTTGATTTGATATGAATTTTACAAGATCTATATGTTTTCTGAAATCTTAAAACGAGAATAGAAAAAATTAACACACGTGGCGCGATCTGACAGGCCGGTACCCCTTCGTCAAGTGATCTATTCTAATACGTTAGATCTAGATCTAACGGATGACACGAGATTGGGCTGGGTACCGTGGTTACTCACCGGTGATACAGAAAAAGGACGTCGTCGGCGAGCTCGGATGCGGGCGGCGGCGGCGGTCCGGTGCTTCCCCGGCCTTGGCGACGACGTCCCAGGATGCGGCTCCTCGCTCCGGTCCTCCCCGCGTCCTTGGATCCTCCTCCCTTGCTTCGGTGGCGGCGGCGTCGAGGTCGGAAGTGGCAACAATGGTGGTGGCGGCGGCGGCGGATTCCGAGCTCGAAATCGAGCTCGTTTCGAGGCTAGGGTTTGTGATTTTTGCGGGGACGGAACGGCACGGGGTCGGGAGTATTTATGGAGGAGTTTTCGTGGCGGAGGGGAAAAGAAACGGAGCGAATCGAGAGATTTTTGCGAGTCTGGTTCGGTACGGAGAAAAATCGTGTTCTTCCTGGAGTCCTTCGTCAGGAAAAAAAAAAGGAAAGAAGGATACAGAGAAAGAAAAGAGAGAGGGATGCGGCTGGGCCAAAACCGGCCTGCTTAGCTGGCTGCGCGCGTGCGGTGTGCGCAGTTGGGCTGCGGCCCAACTAGCTCATCCGAAACGTTTTTTTCTTCTTTTATTCTTTTTCCTGTTTTCTTTATAATTTTTGATTTTAAACTCGGAATTGAGTCAAACCAATTTTGAAAAATTTGTAAAATCGTTCTCTGTCAAATTTGACATTCAAACACACTTTTGCACACCTTTCAAAAATTTGTTTTTCAAAATATGTTTAAAAGCAAAAATGACTCTTAATGTCAAAATTAAAATAAGTTTTAAGAACAAAACAAATGTGGTTCTTAAATACCACAATTGTAAACATTTGAAAATAGCTATTTTAAACTTACATTTCAAATAATTATAATCAAGTCAAAACCAAAATTTAAACATAACAACTAACACCATAAAGTCCAAAATAATATATAGGACATAAATTGTCCTTTTAATATATTTTCTTAAATATGTTTTCAAGTGGAAATAATATTCCAACTTCTGAAATTTTCAAATGCAAACAATGCAAGAAGATGATGAATGCATGCATGATTTTTCTTTTCAAATCAATATACATAATAGTTTTCAAAAAGTTTTTAATTTTTCTGATTTTTCAAATTCTTGAAAAACTTAGGATGTTACAGACTACCACCCTTAAAAGGAATCTCGTCCTCGAGATTCGAGAAGGCTAGCAAAAAGGTTGTGACGGTATGGCTACCACCCTTAAATGTATTTTTGTGGGTAGGGAAAACTTTCAGAACGTACCATTTACTTCTTCCACGTTGATGTGGTTCACATATCCTTTGTCAAAAGGATTTGACTTGGTGGTTTCTTCTGCCTTCTTCTCAGGGCATTCATTTGAGTAATGTCCCTTATTCCTGCACTTGTAACAGGTGATGTGGCTGATATCTTTCCTGGGTTCAGGATTTGGGCGGTGTTGTCTATTGTTATTGTTACCAGCATGTCCATTTCCCTTGTGGTCTCCATTGCTTCCTTTGAGTCCACCGTTGTGATCATGATGCTTGTGGTGACCATTATGTTGATGAGAATTATGAGAAGAATGTTTCTTGAATGAGGATTCAGCATGATGTTTGTTGATTCCTAGCTTCCTCTTCCTGTTTTCAGCTTTCTTCAAGCTATCATCGAGGGTGATTGCTTGATCAAGAAGTGTCTGATAGGTTGGAGCATAAGCAACAGTCAAAGGTATCTTCAGCTCATCACTTAGTCCCTTGAGAAATTTAGCCTTCCTCTTTGCATCTGTATCAATGTCCTCAGGAGCGTATCGAGACAAGGTATGAAAGTCATCCATGTACTCCTTAAGGCTTTTGTTCCCCTGACGCAGATTGCGGAACTCTTCCTGTTTCAGATTCATAATGCCCGTGGAGATATGAGCATTACGAAATCCTTCCTTGAAATCCTCCCAGGTCAAGGTGTCCAATGGGTGAGTAATCTGATAAGTTTCCCACCATTGGGCAGCAGGTCCTTCAAGCAGATGTGCAGTGAACCTAACTTTCTCAGCATCTTCGCATTCAGTTGTCACCAGATCCTTTTGTACAGAACGCAGCCAATCATCAGCCACAATTGGGTCAGTTGAAGTTGAGAACTTGTTTGGCCTAAGCCTAAGGAACCTGGTAAGTCTGTCCACTTGGGGAGGGGGTGGTGGTGGTGGAGGTCCATGTTGATTTGCCATGAATTGAGCCATCATGGTCATCAGCTGAGTCTGGGCCGCCATCATCTGTTGCATCATAGCATCGTTGTTGTTGTTGTTGTTGTTTTCAGGTGCACGACGGGGAGGCATCTGTGGTTTAAGCATAGATAAGCAAAATATAGATAGATCTAGGAGAAATATTTCTACCCATACAAGCAATTTGTCACAAACAACCACACATGATGAAAACTCACAAACTTTTGAGAAAACCAAACTAGTCGTTTTTGGATCGAAGTACACCTAGGATATGGGGAAACAATATGATAGTACTGCCATACCACAATTTGATAGGTCAATACATCAGCATGGTTTCTTTATTCTAATACATAATGGGGTCTAGTATATCTCTTTCTTGAGTGCATCGAGTGCTTCCTCTATTTCCTTGAGTTCATCAAGGTATTTCTGAGTGTTGTGGAGTCTAAATCGAAGTCTTCTTCCAAGGTTCTCGATGGCCTCCCATGCTGCACTTCTTGCTGAGTCAAAGAATGATGTTCGAATTATTGGGTTTGTGAACATGTAGCAACTTTTGGTCTTGTGGTCATCGTCTTTGTTCTTGAATATATGGAGTTGCACCCACCAGTACTCTTGACCTTCACCCATGAATGGAAAACCTTTGTAGACTGCTGCTCCTTCAAGTCCCATGCTCAACATGAGGTCCTTCAAAGCTTTTGGAAACTCAGTCTCACATTCCAAGGTCATGGTCATTGCTGGACCTTTCTTGAGTGATTCCAGGAGGCGGGACATCTATAAATAAGAGAAGGCATTTAGAAAGCGAATAGTTAAGAAGTTACAAGAATGATATCAAAAGGTTTTAGACCAAGAACAAATAATAAATTTTTTTGTCCTATGGGCTTTTCTTATTTCTAACCAGATTTAGGGTTTCGAACATACAGGCAACACAGTGCTCTGATACCATCTGTAACGTACCTGCACTTAAAATATGGCAAGGTACCTGTGTATAGTGCAAACCCCTGGATCGTTTCATTTGCACACACAGTTTAAGATGTAGTATCACAACAAAGTATCGTTATTACATCGAATGATCCAGACTTGGTAAAATATTCATTACAACTTGCATAGCATATAGCTAGCTTGAAAGAGTAAAGCAGCGGAATGTAATCTTCATGGAGTCCTCATCCTTAGCATGTGCCACAGGCGAAAACATGTTGGTTGCAGACTCGAAAACCCTTAACGTAAACTCACTCGTCAACTGAACAATCTGCAACAAATAAAATTTTGCAACAGAGTGGGCCAGAACCATTAAAAATGGATCTGGCAAGTGACACTATGTGGACACTTAATGGAATAACTCTATAGCCTATATGCATATTTGGCTGGTGGAGTTCAAGGCTATTTTGCATAAAAGCCAATTTTGCCTAACACTTTGTAAAACATTTTCTTCAAATGTTTGAGACAATATGGCATGAAATCCATAGTCTCGTCTACCCTTGTTCACCCATCAGGTTTTACTTAGAGAAATAAGATGTTGGGAACCTCCGTTGCCATCCTTGATCAGCTGCTTCAATTGTCCGTAACCGGGGACACGGCTAAGTACTTAGTTTTTAAACTCTGCAGAGATTGTGCACTTTCACCATTAGACCCAACAAACCCAAACTATCCTCAAGCACTCAAATTGTGCTAAGGAAAAGGAGAGAGTTGAGACGAGACTTTTCAGAAGCATATTCCCCATCCCATACCGGCTTGACCCGTTCCCTCCTACATCCTCTACATCTGCTTGTCAAGCCGGGAGGAGTCCACGCAACTTAATCCATCTAGCCAGAGCCCATTTGACTAATGGCTGCACGGTAAGCAACTTCACTTAGAGAAACATTGGTCCCTTTAATCCTGGGTGGCAATCCACAAGTGAATAAACTCTCAACTCTGGCAGCCATGCAATCCCAAATCCACCCAGGTGATAAATTAACTTAGTAGAATTTAAGCTTTGAATAAAACAAATTTGCATAGCATCAATAATTCTACCAAGTTATCAATAGGATTCTAGACACAACTAGTGTAAAGGTATGGTGGGTTGAGCATATAGCAATAATACTATCCAACACATGCATTTAAAGAAATACACTAGGTAATGCATATAAAAATACTTAGGAAATTTATGGGGGTGTGCCACTTGCCTTGGCAAACAGTAGTGTAGTAGTAGCAGTTGCAACCACTTTCGTCTCTCTCCGGAATTTCTAACAAGTCAAACAAACCACAAATAAACATACAATCATAAATGCAACACTTAGAAATATTATGATGTGCATGCGATGCAGGATGATACAAAGAGTTATGGTATGCAAGACAAGCAAATAATTAAGGAAGGAGACATAAACTAACTTAATCCAAATGGCTAAGGCAAGGTCAAGCTCAAAGTAAACTTGATCAAACAACTTGACAAAAGTTGTAAGGCTATTCTAAGTCTTCACAAGTTTGGTCTTCAATTAATCTTCAACCCCTTTGTAGCTTCATTGTTCTTCAATGGTCTTCAATTAGCACTGTTAGGGACTTAGTCTTAAACTCCTAGGATTTGGTCTATGTCCAAAGTGAGACAAAACTTAGAAAGAAAGCAAAGATAGAAATAAGGTAGTTGGTCTTCCAAGAATCTTCTCCTTGCTTCCTTGTAGCTTTCCTTGATGCGATGACTTCATTGCACTTTGTAGACTTGATGGTTCTGAAGACTTGATGATGTTGGCAGCATCAAGGTTGGTCTTGATTGTAGAATATTCACCAAGAAGTTTTAAGAGAAGAAGGAAGAAAAGAGAGAAAGGGAAGGGGACTTGGGAAATGTAGCTGGTTGATCTTCATGAACTTCCTCTTGATTTCTTCTAAGTCTTTTCTTCTTGGATATGCTTCTGGAGTCTTGTTTTCATGCTAAGTTCTTTGATTTCCACTAATTTCTAACTTAGTGGTTTTTGACTAGGAGAGTCAAAGAGCTAGCATGCATCCTCAAAATTTTCTTAGGAGGAATGTCATGTAAGAAGTGCAAAATATTTCTAAGGACTTGATATGCATGCAATGCCATGAAAATTACTCTAAGGAAAGCAAGGCAAGTAAGATGTTCCAAAAATAACTAAGGACCAAAGAGGTCAAACAATAAGTCAAAATAATTTCTAAGTAAGAGTTCATAAAATAAGGTGTTGGTATTTTTCTAAGGAAAAATACTTTAAAACAATAGTTGATGAAATTTCTAAGGACAAACACTTGTCAAAAATAGCACTTAGGAAAATATTCTAAAACAACTAAGTTTTCAAGATGCTAAATTTTTCTAAGGAGAAGATTTAGTACTTTTAAGATGTTGAAATTTTTCTAAGGAAAAGAGAACCATCAAGAGATGCAAATTTTTCTAAGTGTTTCTAAGTCCATCTCAACTCTTCTAAAAACACTAAGTCATGCATGATTCCAACATGTAATAAAAATATTAATTTTTAATATTAAATATAATTAAAATAACTCCTAAAAAGGGAATAAACACTAATTTCGTAGCAACTGTTGTACAAAAATACTAAAAAAAATTATGGTTGAAGTCTTTCTGGATAGAGGGCAACTAAAAAAATCCAATGCAATTGGATTCACTCAAAAAGCTATTTTTAAACTAAAGTTATGTCAAAAATACTCAAACTTAGAGTTTCAAAATCACTGAAATTTAGTTTCGGTAAAAGTTAAATATTTTAACAGATCTGAGCAGATCACAATTTTCTGAATCCGTAGACATAAAGTTTGTTAAATTTGGACATACGGTTTTAAAGATATGTAATTTACAAGTTTTAACAATTTTCTGAAATGTTAGAACGATTTTTTAAAAGAAAACGCTGACTGGGCGCTGACCATGCGTTGACTGCTGACGGGGCTTGACTCGGCGCTGACGAGGATGCTGACGGAGCTGCTGACAAGGCGTTGACGTGGCCGCTTCTGATTTGCTTGTACCGATTCATTTAACGGATCTAATCTTAGTCATACAACAGATCTAACGGTCTAGATCTAACATGCTAAAATAATCTAAAGGTCAGAAGCTTTCCAGAAATATTTCATTTACAAATTATGGACTTATAGATTTATAACTATTAATAAAATAATGTTTTATATGTTTCTGTAAATAAAAAGTTAGTGCACGACTAAAATATATGTTTTTATTATTCTACCGTAATCTACACGTTCATACGAATCCATAGAGTACAAAAACATTGAAAACGGAGTTACGGTTGATTTGATATGAATTTTACAAGATCTATATGTTTTCTGAAATCTTAAAACGAGAATAGAAAAAATTAACACACGTGGCGCGATCTGACAGGCCGGTACCCCTTCGTCAAGTGATCTATTCTAATACGTTAGATCTAGATCTAACGGATGACACGAGATTGGGCTGGGTACCGTGGTTACTCATCGGTGATACAGAAAAAGGACGTCGCCGGCGAGCTCGGATGCGGGCGGCGGCGGCTGTCCGATGCTTCCCCGGCCTTGGCGACGACGTCCCAGGATGCGGCTCCTCGCTCCGGTCCTCCCCGCGTCCTTGGATCCTCCTCCCTTGCTTCGGTGGCGGCGGCGTCGAGGTCGGAAGTGGCAACAATGGTGGCGGCGGCGGCGGCGGATTCCGAGCTCGAAATCGAGCTCGTTTCGAGGCTAGGGTTTGTGATTTTTGCGGGGACGGAACGGCACGAGGTCGGGGGTATTTATGGAGGAGTTTTCGTGGCGGAGGGGAAAAGAAACGGAGCGAATCGAGAGATTTTTGCGAGTCTGGTTCGGTACGGAGAAAAATCGTGTTCTTCCTAGAATCCTTCGTCAGGAAAAAAAAAGGAAAGAAGGATACAGAGAAAGAAAAGAGAGAGGGATGCGGCTGGGCCAAAACCGGCCTGCTTAGCTGGCTGCGCGCGTGCGGTGTGCGCAGTTGGGCTGCGGCCCAACTAGCTCATCCGAAACGTTTTTTTTTCTTCTTTTATTCTTTTTCCTGTTTTCTTTATAACTTTTGATTTTAAAATCGGAATTGAGTCAAACCAATTTTGAAAAATTTGTAAAATCGTTCTCTTTCAAATTTGACATTCAAACACACTTTTGCACACCTTTCAAAAATTTGTTTTTCAAAATATGTTTAAAAGCAAAAATGACTCTTAATGTCAAAATTTAAATAAGTTTTAAGAACAAAACAAATGTGGTTCTTAAATACCACAATTGTAAACATTTGAAAATAGCTATTTTAAACTTACATTTCAAATAATTATAATCAAGTCAAAACCAAAATTTAAACATAACAACTAACACCATAAAGTCCAAAATAATATATAGGATATAAATTGTCCTTTTAATATATTTTCTTAAATATGTTTTCAAGTGGAAATAATATTCCAACTTCTGAAATTTTCAAATGCAAACAATGCAAGAAGATGATGAATGCATGCATGATTTTTCTTTTCAAATCAATATACATAATAGTTTTCAAAAAGTTTTTAATTTTTCTGATTTTTCAAATTCTTGAAAAACTTAGGATGTTACACTTAACACAGGCACAACCCTCAATGTATAATAGAGAGATCAAGACTTGTGGAACAACTGGCACATCACAGACTCTACGACACAAAGCATTATAGTTCAACTCTTATAATAGAGAAAGATAGCAAATTACAACCAGAGGTCACGGACCCAACATTACAACAAGCGGAAGCAAATTAGGTTGTTCTAAACAACAAGAACCAAATTATGGCCTAAGAGGCCTACAAATAAACATTCAAGCGCCAGCTGTTCCGGGATGTCCCAAGCTGCCACCTGGGAACCCCAGACTACTCGTCGACGTCCACAAAGAACCCACCTTCGAGGTCGGTGAAGTCCTCCTCTGAAACAAAACAAACGACGTTGAGTTCGACGAACTCGCAAGATTATATATAGAGCTTTAGCTCGATGAAGCTTTCAAGGTTTTATGGCTGTTTTGCATAAAGCTGATTTTATTTATGAAAACATAACTCAATGGCATCGACTATTCAGAGTAATTTAAAAAGGGGATAAGAAGTAACTCTTTTCTTTGATCACCTTTCTCAACATCAACCATCATCAACCACTGTACCTGTTCTACAAAGGCACCTCCCCGAATCACCCTCGAGGAAGTCAACCTTGCATTCTTGAGTGGTACCTTTAGTACCCAGTTTTTAATCATTCCGTTAAAGTTATTCTATGGTCTTATCGTCCTTTCCCAAGTTGTCCGTAACCGTGGACACGGCTTTTCGAAAAGATTTAACCCTGCAGGGGTGCACTGTGTTTACCTTCGGTACCGCCCGGCTCATTGCCTACACGTAGCTCTCTTCCGGGGAAAGCCGGCTGAGTGGGAACGGTTACAACCTTCACCTTGTTAAAGACTAACCCAGGATCATCAGTGAGGACGGAGCAGCGGATCCAACACCCTGCCCCGTGGCCACTCATTTTCCTAACACCACCATCCTCATCTCAGTCTTAGCCACCATCTCCACGCACACGCAAATGGAAGCTCAAACTAGAGGACCCTGGCTAGTCCCGCTCAAGTTAGTCGGTCGACGAGGGCTCCATATACCCCACCGAAAGGAAGCGCGCTCATTCTTGGTTCAAGAGGTAAAGAACTCGCACCTAGGCGGCGAGAGTGAGACAAAGCACCACCATACCAAAGTGGCCTCTCATCCCCACCTTTAAGCATCTTATTACCTGTCACCACAAATTCTCCACCATCATCTGAACACTTCAACAACCTGTTTCCAACATGAAGTATCCATCGGACGGCGAAGCATTTAACTAAGCATGGCTAAGCATCAACACTGCATAGTTAAGTATTTCAGGCCAACAGTACATTCCTATGGATAATAGGAGGGGGAACAGGTAATTGGCATCGGAATCTTAATGCAACTATATGATACCCTAATCCAAGCAAATTGACATTTGGAACCGCATGCAATATTATAGTGGAGAAAATATTTGCGGAAAATAGGATAAGACATGCTCAGAGGGGGGATTACGCTTGCCTTGATCAAGGTGCTGGTAGTACGGATCCTCGGGGTATTGTGGAGTAACCCCGGCTGCTTGATCTATCGAAATATAACAATGGAGGAGCAATCAATCACCACACATGCTTTAACAAATGCAATGCGCAAACACATGATGGCATGATCTCTTTAGTGCATTGAATTTATTATAGCAAGATCTACCCATTTTAAATGGGGTGCGAGATAATTATTTAACAAGAGAGAAAATATAGCTCTACATTTGTTTTAATGTTTTCCTGTGCTATAAGTTCATGTAGACATGCATGCAAGTGATGCAAAGGATCAGTGCACATTTTTCTGAGCATTTCAATATAAGGAACACATTTTTCGGAGGCCCCGATCAAAAGTTATTAATTTTATAATTCCTCTTTTTAAACTTATGATTTTAATATTACTAGAAGTACCGTATTTAAATTGTGATCAAATATGCATGATATTTATTTTAAAGGTTTATTCACAATTTTCTGGACATTTTGGTATATCACACGCATTTTTCTGATACACCGATAAAAAGTTATCATTTTTATAAATTTCCTTTTTGATATAACCTTTTGATGATTTATTTAAGCCACAATATAATGTTTATACAAACTAGAGTTAGAGGGGTGAAAAGAAAAACATAAATTCAAATCAGTACATCACCGGCAGAAAATCAATCCGGAAATATTTCCGGTTCATTTCTGGATGTAAACCGGCTAAAATGACTCGGGTCCAGTAGCTAGTTTCCTAACCCGGTCTAGTATCCGGAAAAATCCGGGTTTGGCTCCGGGTTCGTCAACTCGACGGGGAGGACTACGGCGACGACGACCGCGGCGTGTCCACGGCGAGGATACGCCGAGAGAGGGAGGGAGAAGGGGCTAGCGATGGGCAGTAGCTCACCACGAACACGCTAGCGAAGACGGCGAGGTCGGAGTGCGGCGGAGACGGCCGGAATCGGGCGGCGGAACCGCGGCGGTGGTCGGAGAAGATGATGACGGCGGCGACAAATGCGGCGGCCCCGCGTCGATTCCTGCCACGAGGAGGGGGAGGGAAGCACGACGGAGGTGCGGGTGAGCTTCGACTGACGCGGGAGCTCCTCACACGACGGCGACGAGCGCGGCCAGCTCGAGGTGCTCGTCGGCCATGGCAGAGGACGAGGGAGCGAGGAGACAGGGGAAAAACGGGGAGGGAGCAGAGTGGGGCTCGGTGGTGCGTGCTCCTCGCAGGTGAGGCGGAGAGGAGGGGGCCCGGCGCGGCGTAGGTGGCAGGGCAGCGAGGTGGTCCGGCGGGAGCGCGACGACCTCGGTCGCTACAGAACGAGGGAGATGATGTTTTTACAAAAAGCCCCTTGGAAGTTTTGAGTTCATCACAGTCCAGTCCTTTTCCCTTTTAATTTTAAAACCAGAAACATTTCCTGAATTAATTTAGACACCAAAACATTTTATAAAATTTTGAGAAAATTCGGGGAGCCTCCCCATATTGAGTAGAAGCTACACAAAAATTGGGGCTTCAAAATAAAATAGTTTGGACCACTTTTGTTCATAGGGTTGACTTATGGCATTATTGCTAAATTTGAAAATGTTGCTCCTTTAATATTTTAGTGCAATTGCAAAATATTGTTTTGAACTCTTGGAACTTCCTTGACAAATATAAGATGTCAAGAAATTTTGTTTTGCAACTTTGAGTGCCTTCAATGTGTTGAAGTTTGTTAGAGCAATTTGGCATTTTGTTTTAGCAACTCAACATCATTTCGATACCACTGTTGTGTTAACTCAAAAGAGACATGTTTATGCATGGATGCCATGATGCAATTAACTCAAAAGTGGAAAAAATACACAGGTTTTTAGGTTCTCAGCTTTGGGCTGTTACATGTCTAAAATGATTTGTGTGTTAGTACATGTTGATGCTTCTTGTTCGTATTCTTTATTATCTTCGCTTCACTCCATAAACCTGTGGTCTTGTTTACTGAGTTCAGCTTTCGCTTGGGGACAAGCGAGGTCTAAGCTTGGGGGGAGTTGATACGTCCATTTTGTATCACTATTTTATATCATAATTTACTGCTATTCATTGATATATTTCACATTTGGATGATATACTTATGTTATTTTATCTTGTTTTGCATGTTTGATGATTATTGGAGAATTAACTGCCGGAGTCAGGATTCAGGTGGAAAAAACATCGTCAAGACACTTTATTTCTGAAGATCAACAATTCAAGGAAAATATACACATGTTCCTATTCTGTCAGATGCCGGAGCCAGCCAAAAGGGGAGGCTGAGATGGGCCACGAGGGGCCCACACCACCCCACGGTGCGGGCCCCCTTCTGCCGCGCCGAGGCATGGTGTGGCCACTCTGGCCCACCTCTGGCGCTCCCCCTTCGCGTACTTCATCCCCCAGAAACCCTAAGATGCGGGGAGTCATCGAGGAAATATTCCGCCGCCTCCACGAGGCGGAAACCACAGAGAGAGAAAAAGCTCTCCGGCAGGCAGAAATCTCCCGGGGAAATTCCTTCCTGGAGGGGGGAAATCATCGCCATCGTCATCGTCATCATGCCGGACTTCATCGGGATCATCATCATCATATCCATCGCTGTCACCATCATCTCCACCGCTCCACTTCGTTCCGCTGTAACATCTAGGGTTATACTTTGTGTAGTTCATAGGGGAAACTTTCCCAGTGTTGATTACTAGTTGTGGTTGATGCTATTAAGTTTTATCGGTGAATTGAAGTATATGTCCAGATTGTTATTCATCATTATATCACCTCTGATCATGATCCATATGATGTCTTGTGAGTAGTTCGTTTAGTTCTTGAGGACATGGGAGAGGTCATGCTGTTAGTATTGGAACTATGTTGAGTAATATTTAATGGTTTGATATTTAAGTTGTGGTGCTATTCTTCTAGTGGTGTCGTGTGAATGTCGACTACATGACACTTCACCTTTATGGGCCTAGAGGAATGCATTGTGTATTTGGCTACTAATTGTGGGGTTGCCAGAGTGACAGAAACCTAAACCCCGTTAGTAAACCGGTGCATGAGGGAGTGTAGGATCTCGGAGTTTAAGGCTGTGGTTAGATTTATCTTAATTACTTCCTTGTAAAGCGGATGCTTGCAAGGGGTTTAATCACAAGTATGTATTAGTCCAAGTTAGGGCAGTGCATTAGCATAGGTTCACCCACACAACACTTATCAAAACAATAAAGATTAATCAGCTGTAGGAAGCGAAAGCAGTTGACGAAATTCCCGTGTGTCCTCAAGAACATTTTGCCATCATAAGTAAACCAACCGGCTTATCCTTTGCTCTAAAAAGGATTGGGCCACTCGCTGCAATTATTATTACTGTCTTTTATTTACACGCATTTTATTTATCTGCAATATCAAAAATCTCTAGAAACTTGTTTGCTAGTATTTACAGTGATTCCTTGATCAAAACTACTTGTCAACACCTTCTGCTCCTCGTTGGGTTCGACACTCTTATTTATCGAAAGTACTACGATACACCCCTATACTTGTGGGTCATCAGCCTGTTGGTTTGAAAATGCGTCCATTACGCTCTTTCCAAGTCATCCACCAGACAAGCTGCCACAACGCCGTCCAGTCTTTGCGTCTGTGTTTCTCGGTCATAGTCATACATCATATCCTTCAAACAAACAACAATACCTTTTTTCCCCCACACCCCTCGAGTTCAGAATACCACCTTTCATTTAAAACGATCAGGTTTTCTTCTCTCCCTGACAACTTTACCAGGAGGCTGGGTAAAGTTATCAAGCTCCACAGGTTTCTTTTTGCATTGACTTCTAGTCATAGGTTTCGAACTATGAACAACACTTTTTGTTTTGTTATATCTAGTCTTCTTACTTTGTACCACAGTAAAAGGAATATCATCAGTCTCCTCATTATCAACCCAATCCAGGCAAAGAGGTGTAGCCTGCGCAGAATTATTTTCAATATTCAAGGTGTTCTCAGGACTTTTACTTGAAGGGATCTTATTATTCAGGTCATTTCTAGCATTCTCAAGCTCCCTAATCAAATCAACAAGTCATCATCAGGAATTTGTAGGAGTACGTGTACATGCATGTATAGTTGTGACAGGTAGTTCAGGCGACATAGTCGAACTGGATCGAGAGCTTGCTACCAGTGACAGGCAATTCCGTGGAGCTAGCTAGCCATCCCGAAACATCACGTACGTCAATCAATCAGAGGCCTTCCATTCGTCGCCGGCAGTTGGCCACGTTCAGCGGAGTCACAGTCGCACTCGGACTCATATTAACTCTCTTCGACTCGGGCTCTGCTGATCTTTCAAACCCGACTTGGCATCCGGCATGTTGTACGTGTGTGCCGGCCGTGCACCGACTCGGATCGGTAGACAGTTCTCCGCTACTATAAGAGGGCAGCTGCCACTAGTACAGAACGACACATCGGAAACGGGCCAAAAACCCCATCGAAAACGGAAAAAAGGGTCCGTGTCCCCGCCTCCATGACTGATGTGAAGGCCCTCATCAGTTATGGAGGTAAAACACCGTTTCCGACGAGGTCTCCATTTGGCAACGGTTGTGCCCAGACCTCTGTTTCCGATGTATCGGAACATCAGAAACGGAGATTCTGTTTCGACTCGTTTGCGTTGTGGTTTCTTCATAAGCCTAGAGCTGTAATAGAGTTGCCACTGGACATTTAAAATCTGACAACAGAAGCACAACAATGCTAACAAATCCATTCATAATGTATATAACAATTGTAATCATTACATAGCATCAAAAGATGATCAATTACACATATCGAGACTTCTCATTCTTCCTCAGCTCACTGTCCGTTTATAGTCCTCCACTCTTCTCCTTCTTCCTCAGCTCGCTCTCCAAGTAGTGGTTTCATGCTTCTCCAAATCACATATGCAGCATAATTACTACACATCCTGAAGATAGATGGAGAAACTAAAAACATGAAACCATACCGAGATCGCAAGCCTCCGTAGCAAATATATTTTGCCAAATTCTTCGATTTGAGGCTTGCTCCATCTTGGACAGTGTCACCGAAATAATTCACAATCTAATACAAAACCAATAGAACATTTCATGAGTTGCTAATACAAATCACTCCATCTTGGACAGTGTCACCGAAATAATTCACAATCTAATACAAAACCAATAGAACATTTCATGAGTTGCTAATACAAATCACCCCATCTTGGACAGTGTCACCGAAATAATTCACAATCTAATACAAAACCAATAGAACATTTCATGAGTTGCTAATACAAATCACAAATCAAAACAGAGCACAATTGACCGAAATAATTCACAATCTAATATAAAACCAATAGAACATTTCATTAGTTGCTAATACCAATCACATATCAAAACAGAGCATCTCTAGTTCATGAGATGTTGCCTATGCCGCTGCAGAATATGACATATAGAGACAGCACAATTGATGAACAATCTATCTAATATTTACTAATTGGAGGCACCGTAGAAGCTCTCACGTTAATCCTAGAGATTTACAAAATTTTAACCATCCGATTAATGACTAATCCTCCGATAGCCGTCGATCAAGTTTGTCGCACCCGCATGAGGCGAGAGTCCTATTCCTGTACGTTCTTTCTCTCTCCCTGCCTACCTAGAAAACGAAAAACAGAAATCAGCCCTAACAATCGCATGCTACCAAAATCTAGCGGGACGCATGATTGGCCGCCGTCCCTAGATTCCCCTCCGATTAAATCCAGTTATGTTGAATTGTTCATATGTCATTGATAGTCCCCTCTGCCTATGGCAGCATCTCCGCGTCATATTGATAGTGCATGTCCGTGTCAGCATCAAATCATCCTCGGCACCAAGATCGTTCAGGCGGCAGCCATCCCTCGCAGTTTTACATGGGGGCGCTATACTTGGCTCCGGCAAAACTGGCTAATCTGAGGTAATCAACGCACTCTGCACTTTCCTTTCAGATCCACTTTTTTCTTTGATAATTTGATCAGGAGTGTATGCTCCCTTATGCTACATGACTTTCCAGGTTACTTCAAACTGTAGTAACTCTGTTGGACCTCCTGTTGAAAATAGAATCTGCCTACCTAAGTACCTAACATACGCCATGCAAACTACTGCCAGATTCTAGATGTCAGAGTAGAGATTGAATTAATCCCGTTATCAGCAGAGGAGATCGGCAGTGGAGACACTCAGACAACATTGATCAATGAAAATCTAGCAGGTTTCAACCATCGGCCGGTGGAGCACATGAGATCGGGAGCGGAGACAAGAAACAAAATATGTCCTCTGAACGAAAAAAAAAGAGATTGGGAGGGTTTGACAGTTCTGATCTGCTCTGGCCAAGTGCACATAGAATTCACCAAAAACTCTGCAGTCTGCAAACTAGGTTCAACTGACTAGCTACAAGTCATTTTCTTTGCGTATAATATGCATTGGATGGTTGCAATGTCTCTCAGAACTCTATTATTGCCAGGGCAGAAGATGACAACAATGATATCGCAGGGAACACACGAGGCAAGCCAGCGGAAATCATATTCAGAATTATATAAATCATATTCAGAATTATATAGTTTATGTTTGTTTCTAGGCCTGACTATTTTAAGAACTTGCAGTCACCGTGTTGGAGCTGTTCACAGCAGAGGTGCCGTAGGATTACGTCAATGGTATTTCTGAAATATTCATTCAGTAAGACAATGAATAACATTCCACACGCATGAATAACTCTTAATACCTGCTTCCAACGTTGGAGTAGGATTAATCTTTTTAGCTAATTAACATTGCACATGGATTCTGAATTTTCTCTGGTGTTCCGTCATCTTATATTACAGCAAAACCCGGACGTTGACCCTTCTGCAGCAGCGCCTCCATCCACCTCTCACAAATTAAGCAGATAACAGATGGTTAGGGCCTTCCTCACCGTGTCGCACCAGCGCCAGCCAAAAATCGATTACCATCACACACACTGTCCAACTTTTCTAGGTGACCTCGCATCCTGGTGCACTATCTAGCATGTTGAAAAGATTTTGTATCTCATAACTGTCGTACATTATATTCTTAATAGGCCAGGGAAGATGTCTGTTTTACTTAATTAAGCGAGGGATTAAAGCCATTCATCCAGCGATTTTTGGGCCAATGGTAGATACAATAATTTTTCCCATGTAGCTTCAACTCTTAAAGACAGTTATATGATTTTCTTTGACAGGTACTTATTTCTCATGAGACTATTTGTCTATTTGTGACCCTTGGAGGAAAGGAAAGCGAGAGTAACCATGTAAGCAACACAAGGTGATGATCAATATCTGTGTGGTGAACAATTAACCAGTTAATAATTACTGAATAACATTGGATTATATACTTAATTAAGCGAGGGATTAATAGCCTACAACATGAGTCATTCCTTTGATAAACTGATGTGCAGATTTAAATCTACTCTTCTCAACTCGACATCTAGCTTTAGGCAATTAATCGAGCAAGAATGTTATTTTCTACCAAAAAAGCTTAGTTTCTTTCTTATATGTACGTACGACACAAAATTATTTGTTGCCACTCTCACAAATCTCGATTGCCATGTCGAAATAGAAAGTCATAACCTACCATTGCATCTCATGCCATTTAAATATACAGTACTAAATTCTGCAGACATGTTGGCTGGGGATTGTCATAGGTCATGCCGGTCTCAACAGGTAAAACCGTTTACCCCTGATCCCCTACATACTTTGGAACCCATGATCTAACATATTTTGAAGTTGTATTGATTTTTGCCGAGCAGAATAAGTGCATTTTGAATCACTGCTTGCAGTTTCTCTAGATGACTGTTTGCAAATACTACAACCGGAATAATTAGCTCTGACTAACTAAAGCTTTTGCATGCTCGGTGTAAAAACATCTCGGGCACACTTAAAAATTCACAATGCTTTGCCACGCTGATTATGTGAAGTGTGGCGAATGCTAGAATCCTCCAAGGTCATAGCCACAGCTACGGCTCTAAGATTATTCGTTAGCCGACGTACTGAAGCCGGTCACACGGTCACACAACCAGGAGGAACAGCTCCGGGAACGGGCTGAAAATGTTCAGGGTTAGTCTTATGTATATGGCCTTTCTCTTTTTTTTCTTTTCTCCTTGCCAGACTGTAATACTGGCTAGAAATTTGTAAATGTAACCAAGTAATCAGTAATCAAAGAAGATCTAAGGTCAACAGTCCTCTACGTTTTCCATTAGTGTACTAGGGATCTAACTTTTGGTGAAACAATCATGGTGATCTGATGAATTGTTTACAAATATTAGAGCGTATACGTGTGCATTTAATATTTAAGTTTTTGGAAAATAGCTAAGGCATACATGAATTTACTCAAAGTATGGTACTTGCATTTGGTTAAATAAATTTAAATTCAAAACATGGAATCAGGATTCAAACGAAAAGTTCTATTACATTAATTTGTTAAAAATGATTAGAAGGAAAACTGCCTGTGCGGATGCACGGGTTGACGACTAGTCTAATATAAAACCAATTGATGAACTAGTTCATGAGCTGAGCGATTTAGACCTCATATTTTCTTCTCCGTGGACGGTGCCTCCAGATCGGCCACCTCCTCCTCCGTGGACGGCGCCTCCAGATCGGCCACCTCCTCCACCGTGGACGGCGCCTCCAGATCGGCCACCTCCTCCTCCATGGATGGCGCCTCCACATCGGCCACCTTCTCCACCGTGGACGGCGTCTCCAGATCGGCCACCTCCACCGTCGACGGCGGCCTCCAGATCGGCCTCCGTTGACGGCGGATCCGCCACAACTGCTGCATCACCACCCGATGAATGATCTGTTTCAGCTCCACGTGGCCCAGAGGACGCGGGGCCTCACCACAGGTGATCAGCTTGACGCGCTCCCACACATGCCGCATCACAGCCGCCTCCAGATCTGCCTCATCACAAAAGGATGCAGCTAGATCGATGCGGCCGCTGGAGCCGCGACTGCGATGGCGGGTGATGTTTACGCACGCTTCTATTCTTGCAGACAGTATTGGACCTCCAAGTGCAGAGGTTTGTAGAACAGCAGCAAGTTTCCCTTAAGTGGATCACCCAAGGTTTATCGAACTCAGGGAGGTAGATGTCAAAAATATCCCTCTCAAGCAACTCTGCAATTAAGATACAAGAAGTCTCTTGTGTCCCCAACACACCAAATACACTTGTCAGATGTATAGGTGCACTAGTTTGGCGAAGAGATAGTGAAATGCAACTAATATGGATGATTATAAGTGGTAATTGCAATCTGAAATAAAAATGGCAGCAAGCAAACTTGAGACAAAATGAGAGCAAACGGTGTTTCAATGCTTGGAAATAAGGCCTAGGGATCATACTTTCAGTAGTGGATACTCCCAACAATAATAATATAATTGAATACATAAATATTTTCTCTTCACTATGCTACTCTGAACTATTCTCCTGTTGGATTGAAATACCAATCTACTGCGTAGGGCTACAAGAGCACACCTTAAAGTCTGAGTGAACAAACACCACAATATCATAGAACACCAAGACCATCGTGTAGGGCTGCAAAAGCACACCTTAAAGTCTGTCTTCCACATCTAGGGAACCCCAATGTCACTATGAGCGCCCCAAAATAGTACTAAACAAACACCACAATTTTATAGTGGCAACCAACAAAAGAACAACTCATGATAAGTATTCCTGTAATCTTTAGCCTAAGAGTCACACACGGTGCGCACACTGTCAACTTCGCACCATGGGACAAAGGTGACTCCGGAGACTACATTAATAAAACCACTTGAGTAGCATAATTCATAAGATAACGAAGAGTAAAATCCATGGATCCAACTAGATTACAAAGCTCATGATCACATAAAGATCACACCATGGGAGAGAGAGATGAACCACATAGCTACCGTACGAGCCCTCAGCCCCGAGCGAAACTACTCACACATGGTAATGGTGATGAGGAGCTTGATGGAGAGGTGGATGAAGAGGTGCAGCCCGGAGTGGAGGCGGCGGCCCGCAGCAGCCACGGCGCGGCGGCGGCGAGCGGCGGCGGCGGCCCTCGGGGGCGGCGGCCCTTGGCCCCCCTTCTTCTTCCTTGGTGATGGTGCAGCAATGGAGAAGCTCCTCCCCCTCCTTGGCGGCTGCCAGTGGCGGAGCTAGCTCGCGAATGGAGCCCAGGCAAAGTCTAAGTGCATTCTCATTGATCAGCGTTTGAAAGCACAATTATTTTATTTTAATCATCAATGCATGATAGCAATACAAGGGAGTGCATCAGCTTAGCCCGGGCAGCTGCCCGGGCATGCCGGGCCGTGGCTCCGCCACTGGCGGCTGCCAAGAGGAGGAAAATTCGTGGCTTTTGGTGGCTTGCTTGGAAATAGGGTTTCCCTTCATTATATAGAGGTGGAGATGCAATCTAGACCATGGGATGGATGCCCCTTTGATCCAAGGGCTCTTGGGCACCTCTAGAAACTTCCTAGGAACCCCTCTCAGCCCTAATGAGGCTCCAATTCGTGTCTTCGCCGAATCCATCAAATTTGGTAAGAGTTGGAGTCAATAAAGTCACAATCTTTCAGATTCTCGTCATCCCATCTAGGGTTGCAGTAAATCGGTAATATCTCGGCCGTCCGGACTCGGAATTGGACGAAATTTAAGTCTAGATCGATTCTCGGAAAATTCTCTCCAACTTTGTCTTCTGTCAGGTTTCCGTTTGATGTCGTCTTCGGGCCCAAACGTGACCATCTTCGAAAAACGTTTCCAGACAGATTTCAGGAAAGTCCAAATTCGACTCCAATATAGTTTCCTTTTGTATTTTTGATAATTCCTACACAACAAATAGGAAAACAAGAAGATTTTGCACTTTGGTAACTATTAGTAGGTTAATCCAATAAATGTCATAATATGATATAAAGTGTATATAAAACATGTGCCAATTGACATAAAACATGCATGGAACATCAAAAATTATAGATACGTTTAGGACGTATCAAGCATCCCCAAGCTTAGTTTCTACTCGTTCTCGAGTAGGTAAACGATAAAAACAAAATAATTTTTGAAGTGACATGCTACCATCATAATCTTGATCATATGATATTGTAAGGCACATGTTGTGAATGAAGTGATGAAGTTATTGCTACATAGAGTCAAATGATTCATTCTTCAAAGGAGTAACAATATACAAGATAGATTATGAAGTGATATCAAATATTCAATGCAAGGATGTTCAATGATAATTCTCAAAGTGTAACATAAAAGAAAGTACTATGGACCACAGGTATGCATAATGAAAAAGAAAGAACATCCTATAATGGCCATAGAGTATTGGTGAAAATCTGAATATAAAAGGTGGACACTTTGGAAAGATATATATGAGTAGAGGTAAAGCATGAATAAGTTTCATCTAACTTCCAAATGCTTCTACTTAAGTTAATGATTGTAATATGGTAATCCTTGGTGTCAAGCTCTCATTACCCCTATCATAGCATTTTGATTGATTAAGTTTAAAGTGAAAGCAAATACGAGTAGTGTGCTTGACAAAGTACAGGTTGAAAGTCTCATGCCCCTTGAATACAAGTACCTACTCCATGTGTTACTCATATTGGGAAACAAAGCAAGTTCTAGTTAAATATCATTGTAAGTAATAATAGTATCATTAAGAGCGTCAACTGGGGTACCTCTTGTCCCAGGATATGGAACAAGCCCAAATCAAAATGACAAGACAAACAAACACAATGAACAATCTCAACACCCTTTTTATTTACCATTAGATAACTTTTTATTGTAAGGTGTATCACAGAAGGTTCACCATAGCATGTAAGTAAATTTCCACCATGAATGATGCATGGCTTAGATTAGCGGCTCAGGCGTCTCTCTAACCATTTATACAAACTCATTTAAACTCACTTCATTTCCACATTTATTTCACCCATGGTAAGCATCCATAAACAAAAGTACATGATATCAACTAAATGAAATGAAGTGCATGTTGAAAGCTTGCCATGTGACAGCACATATGAGCTAACTCTCAACCAAAGATATTTGTCAAGCCCACAACATCATAATTTTAATCACAATGGGTCATGTTTTATTTATGCAATGAAAGTAAAGTGTGCATCAAGTTCGAGAGAGCTCTATAACCAACTTTTCCCATAACAATCAACAACATAAGCATTTTCATTCAGAGGTATATATAACACAAATATCATGATAAACATACTCGGAATAGCATAAAGCTAATAGGTAGATATGGTGGACTCACTGGAAAAACTTGGGTTGAAGGTGTTGGAAACAAGTTTTTGCTTGTTGGAATTTTTGGGCTAGCAAGAGGGAGAAAGTTGACCATCTAAATGCATGCATGAGTGTCCATAGAACTAACCAATCCATGTTAAACAAAATAAAGTAACCTTCAGCATTAAAACATGAATAAAAGATAGCTCTTGATAAAATACTTGCAAATTATTACTCATTAATAAGCTCATGAATCATGCTACTATATGTATCTTTTAAAATCAACTCCAACATCCCTTTATCCAACATAATTCAACCCAAATTTCCAGTAGCTCTATCATATATAAATGATAGTGTGGTGGTCTCACAAAATAAAAATCAAACCAAAACAAACAAAAAGACGATCCAAGTTTATGCAATAAAGTGTTTCGATCGAAAAACAGAAGTTAGACGTGTGCAAACCGAGAGTGTGTAGGTCCAGTGGGGTTGTCTTCACATCCCCAAGCTTATGGTCTTCACCATCCTTGGATAGCTCTTGGTGCATCTCCTCTAATCCCTGTGAAAAAAATTCAAAACACCGTTTCTCCCATTTCTTTTTCTGTGGGGTGCATTAGTAGCGATAAACAAATAGATTTCTTGCTGCATATATGTGAGGACCCCAGATTAGGTATCCGAGATACTCGTTATGTTTCCTGCAACAATCCCATGATCAGTCTGTTGTTGCACATAACTCGAATTGGCATCACAGAACACCCATAAATACCGAATAAATATACTTACTTGATTGAAGTCATAACTTCAACAGGTACTTGCAGCGGAAATCACCAATTCAACGTGGAGCCCAAGTCACTTGCCAACCCTACAGGCAGCTGACTGGGAAGCGCCCTAGTTCGCAAAGACGTCAGTGAATGCCCTTTTTCTCTTCGAGCGGCTCTTCTTCAAAATCTGGCTAAGACAATAGCCAGGGACGAAACCAATATGAGTACATTTGAATGTACTCGCAAACTACCCCCGAAATGAGCATGCACTACTCTTTTATTGTTTAAATAAAACCTCGTTTGCTTTGAAAACTCTATATCCTTGTCGAAAAAAGAGAAGGATAGACTTTTGTTTAAGAAAACCATGTTTGAAACATCTATATCTTTATTGAAAAAGAAGAAAGAAGGCTTTTAGATCTTTTCCATAAATCTGTCTTTGTAAGAAGTCTCTTTAAAATCTTTTCCCGAAATATATCTTTGTTGGAAAGTGGTACGAAGTCTCTTTTAAAACATTTTCCCGGAAATTCACCATTTTGTTTATTTCTCCCAAAACTCCTCTTTTTCCGACCAAGCCCTTCATGGTCAAATCATTTTCCAACAACCTTATACCAGCCCTTTGGTATAGTTGCCTAAAACATTTTCCACTTTCAAATTACAAAACTCTTCACTTCTCGACCATAGCCCGTCATGGTCAAATCATTCTCCAGCAACCTCATACCAGCCCGTCGGTAGAGTTGCAGATACAACACATCTCCATTTTATTTTCAAATCTCAAAACTTTGCAAAACTTGCACATGGTCAGAGGACAGCCTCCCAACTGTCCATATCCGAGGACTCGGCTATTCGAATAGTTTTACCCTCTGCAGAGGTAGCACGCTTTTCCCACACCCATCCGGTAACTCATCGTGTCAGCCACGTCCCGCCATACAAGGTGTATGCGAAGTTGAGTCACCGACCATAGCCTGTCCTTTGCTCATGCTAGTATAGGACCCTACCGCTACGAATTTATCATCCTTTCCATCAACACCCAGTCCAGATTCCCCGTCGGGAAACCTAAGTGTGAGGACTCGTAGTTCTGCCCGGCGAGCGAACCCTTCAATCCTCCCACCATCGTGTTAGGACCCAGGTCAGGGGTAGGTCACCAAACCATCCCCTCATGGAACGAGGTCATCCTCGTTGTTGAGGCATCCCATACTAATATGAGCAAATTATATGACTACGCCCTTTTCCATATGCGGGTAAATGTGGTCGCACAGGTTATTGGCTGGTCGTCATAGTACAAAGACACAATGTGCATTTTTCATAAACATCTCCATTCACCATTTCTCCATTTCCACACTGACATCTCGGTATTCCACAACCACACGAGTATTTTCAAAGGAGTTTGGAGTAAACAATACCTTTTCCCATCCTATAGTTTGAAAAAGAATTTCCATCTAATATCTCCGTAGAGGTGTCAAAATAGTATACTTGTATTTTGAAAACAAAAGGGTTTTCAAATTCATAACTTTAGTGGCAAACACCACATAAATAACATATGCTCTTTATAAGTAAAACATGTAAAACAAAAATAGATGTATATAGATGCAAGCTCAGAGAGTAGCTTGCCTGATTTCAGCATGATTTTCCTGGACTTCTCCTCATTGATCAAAGAAATAAACTCTCATCCTTCTCTGATAAATCCTTTCCAAATACCACCCCGGTAGCGTTTATCTCTAGCGTCGCAACATGAAAATTAAACAACACGCAATAAGCAAACCAAACCACAAGTGGTATACCAACAAGGAACAAACCACAAGTATCAAACTAATCACTCAAGCCACAAACTAAGTTCTACATTTACAAGGGCATTATACTAATCAGGAGTATAACACCACAAACATGCTAAAAACATAGAGAACCAAGACATCCTCAATTAGAGGTAATTAACAACCACTTTCCTTTAATCAGGAAATACTTCAGACAAAAGTTAAACTACCAATTAATCTTGGTAATTCAAAATATCTCACCAAGTTAAGGTGGAGACATTAACAAGACACTCAAGCTATTACTTAACTTAGAGACAACCAAGTTTACCAAGCAAGGCAAACATCTTTCTCATACCAACATATCTAACAAATACCACTAACAGTACTAACATATTATAACCTGCTATACAATAATAACACGCAAGCACAGTACCACAACAATCATTAACAAGCAAGGCATACATTTTAATCACCCACAATATTCTTATATCAAAATCCACAATCTTAACAAATTCCTAATTATTAGGAAAAAGCTATATAGGGAATAAAACCCTAACAATTACATGACTAACAAATAGCTCTCCTAATATGCTAGTAGAATAAGGAAACATGTCACAACAGTGGGTTACCATTCTACACATGCTAAAAAACACATTTATAACCATAAGGTTATAACACAACAATTAATTAAAGGCCTAATAAAAATAGGCAGAAAATGCCTAAACCTTATAATTAGCACCACAGTCAATCAATGACTCCTAAATTCAAATCAATTTAGGGATATGTTCTCCTACACATATAGGAGACAATCCAATTGGATTTACTCCAAAATTCATCTCACACAATTCTACAAAAATCCTTAAAGTGTCACTGATGTGTTTTTAAGAATGAATAAAACTTCTGTTTTAGGTTTCATCTGCATACAAGGCCAGAAGATCTGGAAAGGTATCACTTCAGGCTTTCCATAGAATTTTAGTTTGCAATTTTTGGAGTTATAAAACTCTAGATATTAAATATTTAGTGAAAAAGGATCTTTTTACAAGATTTAATGTAGACAGCACTTAAAAACATATTTTTGCAAACAGCCAGTGTGGCACGTTTAAAAAAACACACAGGAATACTACAAAATTTTAAGCACTCAATTATCTATCACAGATCTATCACATTTGAATTAAAGCTACACTGCAATTTAAACAGGAAATAAAATCATCTATTAGTTCTACTGAAAAAAAATAACGGATGGGCCAGATCTGGCCCGGATCTGGCCGTGCGACACAGATCTTGGCCCAACCAGCGGCCCATGTGCGACGCGAAGCGGTACGCGGTCATCTCCTTCCTCTTGACACGCAGGGACGAGCTGGAGCACGGCAGGAGTACGGCGAGGTCGACGACGGCGCTCCGGTGAACCTGGGAAGAAATGGAGATGCCCGTGAGATGGAGCGCGACGAGGGGAGCACAGAGGCGCAAAAATGGCGGGGAATGGTGGACTACATCGCTCGCGAGCTTCCTGGATGTCCGGCGGCCGGGGAGGGAGAAGACGCCGATGCACAGCTCGATTCACGGCTTCCCGCGATGATTCCTTGGACAAGGACGGAGAAGGCGACGCGGTGAACCTACTGGTGCGCTTGGATTTGGCCAGGGAAGCTTCAATCGCCGGCGAGGCATGACGGCGAGCTCGGCCACCTACGGCTAGGGATCGGGTCGGGGAGAGGAGCAGAGAGAGAGAGGAGAGCGAGTGGAGAAAAGATCTGAGGGGGAGAGACAGCGCGGCGTCGAGGCGGCTTTATCCTCCTCGCAGGACAACGGAGAGGAGGGGGGGTCCGGGCGGGCGAGCGACGGGAGGACGACAGCGGCATCGTCGGCCACGGGCTGCTACAGGAAGACGACACTTTTGCCGATAACCCCCTGGATTTCCGTTTCTAATTACAACTAGGTCCTTTTTCCTGTTTCTTTTATTTCTTTTAAAACCAGTAGGGTTTTAGGGAATTATTTGGGGTACTAAGACATTTTATAAAAATCTGAGAAAATTCATGTAGCCTCCCATATACATGTAGAAGCTCCACAAAAATTGGCTTTTCAAAATAAAATGTTTTGAACCACATTGGTTCATAGGGTTTGAATATGTCATTTTTGCTTAATTTCAAATGTTGCCCCTTTAGAAATTCTAAAGCAAGTTCAAAATATTATTTTTGAACTCTTGGAACTTCCTTGACAAATATATTAGCTTTTGTATTTGTGCTTGTCAAAAACAAACACATGTGAATTGAATCAGAAGAATAAAATAGGATTTCATAGTTTAAGTAAAATTAAGTGGTAATTATATAATTTTGAGAAGGGAGGGGTATGAGAAGGAGATGGTCATCTTCTTACCTCATCCATGGAATTAATTTCATAAAGAAAATATTTGCTTGAGAGAAATAGAGAGTGAGGTAGGTAAATTAATATATTAAGATCATTTCTTTAACTCATGATCTTAATTTCTATTTGTTGAATAATTGGAGGGGTTTGTTTCAAATTTAAGTCACATTCCAAATTTGTTGCCAAGTGTGTTTTAATTTACTACTCAAGTATATTGGTGTAATTATTCACCCAAGCAAACAATAAAACAGGAATTAACAATCAATACAATCGTAAGTCCAATAAGCAAACTATCACAACAAGATCAACACCCAACCAAGTCCACACAATTCAACCACAAGGATTAATCACACCACCATTTACATAATTAACAATACTATCTTATGAATATGATCACACTTAATTATGACAAGATGATTTTTAAAACTATCTCAACTCCACCTTTGTATTTTTGAAAAGGGTTTTGAGCAAGACAAAATATGTGGGGTAATATATTTCCCACCTGTGTTCTTTTTAAAATGTAATGATAATCAAAGCTTATAAAATGGGAGTTGCATACAGATGCCAAAATATCAAGTTTAAAAGATAGATAGGAGATAGCATATAGGAACACATAGTTTTTGGAAATACCTTTACTTTCTCAAATAGTGGGTATTAGTTTTGGTTGTTGCTAAACCAAATATCATTGAAATGGAGTTGGCCAAAATAAGAATGGAAAAGATACATGAAATATTTTTCTTGTCATGACATGATCACCAAGTTAATAATATTTTCATCTTGGTTGAGTTTCTGGTTAATATTTACTAGTCAAACAACTTAAACAACAAGTCACACAAGGTCACACATAGCCATGGGATGGAAAACACAATCATCAGTAAAATATTTCAAAAAGTTTTTGTTGGTTCTGAATTTTGGGTCTGGTAAAACTAAGTTTTTCTTAGTTTACAAATTTGGGATGTGACAATATAATCCTTAGACAAAAATTCATATGAATGTTCAGAAAGTGTATAATGTTGTATGCCTACTCATAAACTCAATTGGATCATAAAGGTTCAAGTTAAAAGTTCTAAGCATTCATCAAACAAAATGGGACAGAATCTGTCCAGAAAAATAGCAGCAGCAAAACGTATTTTTCTACCCTACTTAACTTTGTCGGAAAATTCCGAAAACATTCATGCATACAGAGGATGAAAAGTTGCTACTACAGTTCAAATATGAGCTCATTCGGAGTTACAGAATAGGAATTAAAAATCATACCGTGCACAGATTCGTGCAGGAATAAAATCTCCAAACGCTATAAGCAACTTCTTCAAACCAAAATGAGTAAAACTTGGCACTTTATTAAACATTCCAGAAACTAAACTAAACACTAAGTCTGTGGTTACAGCAAGAGGACACAAAGAAAATAAAAACAACCGGGTTGCCTCCCGTAAAGCGCTTTCTTTATAGCCATGTAGCTAGGCTTACTTACTTGTTATCAAGATGGTTGGAGTGAGGTGGCTTGGCATCCCCAAGCTTGAATTCTTGTACTTATTTGATATATATTGGGTGAGTCTAGGGGTAACATCCCCAAGCTTTAGTGGTTGTCGCTCTTGATCTTTGTTCATCACCCTCAACTCTTCCACTTGAAAAATTCTCTTTACACGAAACTCAACATAAAACTTGATTAGAGGGGTTAGTGTTTCCATAAATTAAATCCTCATAGGTACAGCAAAGACATATCATGAGTTGATTCTAAACATTAGCTACTGTTACTATGGTTGTGCATTGCCCTTTGATCAATAGAACTACACAAAACACAAGTAATGAGAGTAATGCAAAATAATGACAGAATCTGTCAAAAACTGGACAGCCCGTAAAGAGTGAATTTTCAGAGGCACTTACGTTGCTCAAATCAGAAAATTTTGAACTAATGAAATGTGTATTAATAACTGAAGATTGTTGTCATACAATTTCAGGTCAAAATTCCTTTTCTGTGATTTTTAACATTTTTCTCCGTGAAGCTTAGGAATCTGTTTTTCTGGACAGCCATGATAGTTTTAATGATGCTCACATAGGAACAAGAATTGAAATGCAAAAGAGAGCATCAAGAGAAAAATGTGAAACACTTTTAAGTCTAACCCACTTCCTATGCACTGGGATCTTGTAAGAAAATAAATCAATAAATCACAAAGTGACTAGCATAGGAAGGCAAAGCAAGTGCAACTTCAAAATTTTCAACAAAAAGAGAGGAGACTTAATATTATTGTGGTATATGAAGTCATGTCTCCCTCTCTCATAAAAACTTTCAGTAGCATCATTGATAAAATCCACAATATAACCATCACATGAAACATTCTTACCATGATCCATATGCATAAAAGTATCATTACTCTCCACATAAGCATAAACAGTTTCATTAATAATAGTGGGAGTAAAAATATCACATCCATCAATGTAATCATCATAAATAGGAGGCATAGAATAATCAAAATGATTTTTATCCTCAATAGTAGATGGACTGAAAATATCATATTCATCATTGTAAGCATCATATATTGGAGACAAAGTATCATCAAATAAAATTTTCTCCTCAAAACTTGGGGGACTAAAAATACCATATTCATCAAAACCAGCTTCCCCAAGCTTAGACTTTTCCATAGCATTAGCAATAATGGTGTACAAAGAATTTATAGTAATAACATTGCTACCATCATGCAAGTAATTTTCCATAGCTTTTTTAATTTTCTCTTCAAACACATCATGTCCTAACTCAAGATAAATTTCATAGAGCTCTCTAATTTTGTTGTTGATTTCCATTAAGCCTAACTAGTGAAATAAAAACAAGAAACAAAAAGATATAACTGCAGAATCTAAAGGAAATACCTTCAAGCACTCACACGTCAGCAACAGTGCTAGAAAATAGCTAAGTAGCTGGAGGATGTGAGTACCTTTTACCTTACCTCCCCGGCAACGGCGCCAGAAAATAGCTTGATGTCTACGCATGCTTCTATTCTTGTAGACAGTGTTGGGCCTCCAAGTGCAGAGGTTTGTAGAACAGCAGCAAGTTTCCCTTAAGTGGATCACCCAAGGTTTATCGAACTCAGGGAGGTAGATGTCAAAAATTTCCCTCTCAAGCAACTCTGCAATTAAGATACAAGAAGTCTCTTGTGTCCCCAACACACCAAATACACTTGTCAGATGTATAGGTGCACTAGTTCAGCGAAGAGATAGTGAAATGCAAGTAATATGGATGATTATAAGTGGTAATTGCAATCTGAAATAAAAATGGCAGCAAGCAAACTTGAGACAAAATGAGAGCAAACGGTGTTTCAATTCTTGGAAATAAGGCCTAGGGATCATACTTTCAGTAGTGGACACTCCCAACAATAATAATATAATTGAATACATAAATATTTCCTCTTCACTATGCTACTCTGAACTATTCTCCCGTTGGATAGAAATACCAATCTACTGCGTAGGGCTACAAGAGCACACCTTAAAGTCTGAGTGAACAAACACCACAATATCATAGAACACCAAGACCATCGTGTAGGGCTGCAAAAGCACACCTTAAAGTCTGTCTTCCACATCTAGGAAACCCAAATGTCACTATGAGCGCCCCAAAATAGTACTACACAAACACCACAATTTTATAGTGACAACCAACAAAAGAACAACTCATGATAAGTATTCATGTAATCTTTAGCCTAAGAGTCACACACGGTGCGCACACTGTCAACTTCGCACCATGGGACAAAGGTGACTCCGGAGACTACATTAATAAAACCACTTGAGTAGCATAATTCATAAGATAACGAAGAGTAACATCCATGGATCCAACTAGATTACAAAGCTCATGATCACATAAAGATCACACAATGGGAGAGAGAGATGAACCACATAGCTACTGTCGTGGGTTTGTCACGTCAGGTGTCATGGATGACTTCGTAGGTGTGGGATTACGCGAGTCAAGCATCTCCGAGCTTGGGATCGCAGGAACAAAGATCAACACAGATTTACCCAGGTTCGGCCCCCTCAATGTGAGGTAAAAGACCTACTTCCTGCCTACCCTAGATTGGTATTGATATGATAATCGAGGTGTTACAATGGAGGCGATCCGATCTGGTACTCGCCGTATGAGCTAGGGTTTAGGGCTTGATAGCTTGACCCTCTCTAAGTCCTGCGAGTCCTCTTTATATACACAGAGGCTCGTCAGGTTACAAGAGTTCTACACGAAGCCTGATTATCTTTCTTGTCTTCCAAGGCAAGTTTGCACCGACCTTCTGGAACTTTCCTTTATCGAGTCGCGATGCGAGATTGGCCCATCTTTCACGTGGCCCAACAATGATAGCGCAGCCTTAAGTCGCGGGTTAATCATTCCCCCGACATTAGCCCCCAAGCGTGGCCTGAACTTCATAGTATTTCTTGATCTTGAATGTTTAGGCCGCGCTTTTCCTTATTTCGCGACTTATAATTGTGCAGGATTGGCCTTGACTCGCACCTGGAAGATCATCTGACTTCGTGAGCTTCTTTGTTAGAGTAGCCTGATAGCTTCAGAACTTGATGACGATCCATCTTCAAATTTTTGATGATAATATGATGTAGCCCCCAAGGATTGAGAGGATGTAACGTGGTAATCATCTCAATTCTTCTCAGAGAATTCTGAAGGTCATCACCTGTAACTTGATATCATGAATAAAACAATTGTTAAGATACAAGTAATTGTAATTGGTGTTGCCGTACTATAAGCAGTACATCGACCTCTAGTTAGGCCATCTGAATCCTTAAGTGGGCACTCGCGCGACTCAGTATTTCCTAGGAACATGTGTGTTCAGGGTCGAGAGCGGCCATGATAGGCAATCAAGCTCGATTGACGCCACACCCCAGTACTTTGGCCACATAATGCGAGTAGCAATCCAACTTAAGGTAAATTTGATAATTGCCAATAAGTTGGCTGTTTCAGGGTAACAAAGCCCCAAGAAACATAATGATATGCCATGATAGGCTAAGCTATGATAAGCTTTGATTATGATGACACATAAGGTCGCGCCTTGGTGGCAACCGAGTGTTATACATAGGGTTGGATCGCGCGTAGGTGGCGATCCATGGTGATACATGGGGTCGGTCGCGCCTAGGTGGCGACCAGAGATGATACAAAGTTTACGGCCGCGCCTAGGTGGCAGCCGGTTTCTGATACAAGGGTCGATCGCGCCTGGGTGGCGATCAGATGTTGCATAGGTCGCGCCTAGGTGGCGACCAAAGTTGAAGTTCTAGCCCTGAGTGGCTGTGATGATACTCAGCTATAAAGCTGGAAAGGATGATGCTTGGCTCTAATTAGCCTTTTCTTATGTATAGTACGGTCGCAGGTGTGCGACGTTCCAAGGGCGAGGTGCCTCGAGACGATCCTCGAAATCATGGCGTTCGCTGCTTTCTTCCCTTACATCCAGCAGATAGTACGACCCATTGTTTAGCTTCTTGCTGATGATGTAGGGTCCTTCCCATGGAGAGGACAGCTTATGCATTCCCTTGTGATCTTGTTTAAGTCGCAGTACTAGGTCGCCTTCTTGAAAGGTGCGGGTTTTGATGCGTCTGGCATGATAGCGTCGCAAGTCTTGTTGATATACCGCTGACCTTGATGCTGCCAAGTCTCTAACCTCTTCTAATGTGTCCACCGAGTCTTGCCGAGCTATCTCATTATCTGTCTCGATGTAAGCCGCAACTCTTGGTGAATCATGTATGATGTCGCTGGGCATGACTGCTTCTGCTCCATAGACCATGAAATATGGTGTAAATCCTGTGGATCTGTTAGGGGTTGTTCTTAAGCTCCACAGTACTGCTGGCAATTCTTCCACCCAACATCCTGGAGATGCTTCGACCTTTTCAATAAGGCGCGGCTTAATTCCATGGAGAATTTCCTGGTTAGCTCGCTCAGCTTGTCCATTGCTCTGCGGGTGTGCTACTGACGTGAGGTCCAATCTTATCCCATTGTCTGCGCAAAATATCTGTGTAGCCCCTTCAGAGGTGTTGCTCCCATTGTCTGTAATGATACTATGGGGGTACCCGAAGCGGAATATGACCTTCTTCAAGAACTTGACTGCTGTTTCAGCCTCGCAATCTCCCACAGGTTCTGCTTCTATCCACTTTGTGAATTTGTCCACCATGACCAGGAGGTGAGTTTTTCCGTTTGAAGACCGTCTGAAGGGCCCTACCATGTCAAAACCCCATACGGCAAAAGGCCATGTGATGGGTATTGTGCGAAGTGCTTGAGCTGGCATATGATCTTGCCTAGCGTATCTTTGACATCCGTCGCACACTCTGACAATTTGCTCTGCATCTGCTAATGCTGTTAACCAGAAGAATCCATGTCGGAACGCCTTTGCCACCAAAGATCTTGACGAAGCATGATGGCCACAATCGCCTGAATGAATTTCGTGCAAGATTTTTCGTCCCTCTTCTGGTGAGACACATCTTTGGAATGCTCCTGACACGCTGCGCTTGTATAATTCGTTGTTGATGATTGTATAGGCCTTTGATCGTCGTATGATTTTGCGCGCCTCAATCTCATCGTCTGGCAGCACTCCGCGACTTAAATATGCCATGTATGGCTCTGTCCATCCTGGCTGTTCATGCAGGGCTGCGACTAAAGTTGAATCGTCCTCTGGCTCTGCAATGTCAATCTCTGCTGGAGGTTTGACTGATGGATTGTGCAGTTCATCCAGGAAAACATTGGGTGGGACTGACTGTCTGTTGGATCCAAGCCGAGACAGGGCATCTGCAGCTTCGTTTTGTCTCCGATCAATATGTTCAACTTGGTATCCAGTGAAATGTCCAGCAATTCTGTCCACCTCTCTTCTATATGCAGCCATGTTCGCATCCTTGCTGTCCCACGTTCCAGAGACCTGCTGTGCCACCAAGTCTGAATCGCCAAAACAGCGTATGCGACTGATGTTCATCTCCTTTGCTATACGTAGACCATGAAGCAGTGCCTCGTACTCCGCCACGTTATTTGTGCAGTTGAAGTGTATCTGTAGCACATACCGCAGCTTGTCTCCCTTGGGAGATGTTAGAACAACTCCAGCCCCCGAGCCTTGCAACTGTCTTGACCCATCAAAATGCATGGTCCAGTATTTGGTTTCTGCCATGCTAGGAGCGACTTGGATTTCTGTCCAATCGTTAATAAAATCTGCAAGGGCTTGCGACTTAATTGATGTGCGCGGCTCGTAGCTGATGTGATGTGGTCCCAACTCGATCGCCCACTTAGCGACTCTTCCAGTAGCTTCTCGATTACGATGATATCTGCCAATGGTGCTGAACTAACCACAGTTATTGGATGTTCTTGGAAGTAGTGCTTCAGCTTGCGACTCGCCATGAACACTCCAAACACCAACTTCTGCCACTGTGGGTAACGCTGTTTGGAAGCTGTGAGGACTTCGCTCACGTAATATACTGGTCTCTGGACAGGGTATTCCTTTCCGTTCTTGTCTCTCCACAACCATGACAGCGCTCACAGCACGGGAATTTGCCGCTATGTATAGTAGCATGGCTCTTTATCCTTTGGAGCCGCCAGAACTGGAGCATTTGTCAATTGATGTTTCAAGGCTGTCAGAGCTTCGTCGGCCTCTGCGTCCCAAACGAAGGTGTCTGATTTTTTCAACAGTCTGTACAAAGGTAGTGCTTTCTCTCCCAATCTTGATATAAAGCGACTCAAAGCTGCTACGCAACCGTAAGTCGCTGCACATCTTTTATCTTTTCTGGTTTTGGAGATCCATCACGGCCTTTATCTTGTCAGGGTTGGCCTCAATGCCTCTTTCTGATACTATGAATCCCAATAGCTTTCCTGCTGGTACTCCAAAGACGCACTTTGTGGGGTTGAGCTTCATGTTGTATTTTCTGAGATTTGTGAATGTCTCTGCCAGATCACTAATAAGATCCTGGCTAACTTGCGACTTAACCACAATATCATCCACGTAGGCGTGAACGTTGCGACCTATTTGCTCATGTAGAAATTCTGAATGCATCTTTGGTAAGTCGCACCTGCGTTCTTCAACCCAAAGGGCATGCTGACATAACAAAAAGCTCCAAAGGGTGTGATGAAGGACGTCTTTTCTTGGTCCTCCCTCTTCATCTTGATTTGATGGTAGCCTGAATAGGCGTCCAAAAAGCATAACAGCTCGCACCCAGCAGTTGAATCAATCACTTGGTCGATTCGCGGCAAAGCAAATGGATCCTTTGGACAAGCTTTGTTAAGACTGGTGTAATCAACGCACATTCGCCACGTACCGTTCTTTTTCATAACCAATACTGGGTTTGCCACCCATTCCGGATGGTATACCTCCGTGATGAATCCTGCAGCCAAGCGAGCTATTTCCTCTCCTATTGCCTTTCTCCTATCATCGTGGAAACGCCGTAGTGGCTGCTTCACTGGTTTAGCCGCAGGGTTCACTTTGAGGCTATGTTCTGCTAATTCTCTTGGTACCCCTGGCATATCTGACGGCTTCCATGCGAAGATGTCCTTATTTTCCTGGAGAAAAGCGACGAGGGCCTTCTCCTGCTCTTCTTCCATGTGTGCTCCAATGCTGGTTTGCTTGGATGAGTCGCCAGGAACAAGATTTATCTGCTTAGTGTCCTGGGCCGCTTTGAATTTCATTGGTGGCTCGGCAGATGGCGTGGTAACTACACTCATGTCGTTTGGGTCCACCTGCGACTTATAACCTTTTAGCTCTTCCGCGGCACAGGCGGATTCTGCGAAGGCCGCATCTCCTTTTCACATTCTATCGCTTTTTCTCTATCTCCGTACACTGTGATGACCCCTTTTGGTCCTGGTATCTTCAACTGTAGGTACACGTAGCATGGCCTGGCCATAAACTTAGCAAAGGCCGTTCTTCCAAACAAGGCGTGATATGGGCTTTGGAATTTTACCACTTCGAAGCATAGGAATTCGCTTCTAAAGTTCTCTTCTGTCCCAAAAGTTACCCCTAGGGTTATTTTCCCCGCTGGCCGTGCGGACCTTCCTGGGACAATGCCGTGAAACACTGTTGACGTGGGCTGCAGGCTGGAATCCTTGAGTCCTAGACGCTGGAACGTATCGTAGTACAAGATATTAATGCTGCTTCCTCCATCCATAAGCACTTTGGTCAGCTTGTATCCTGCAACGTACGGTGCCACAACCAGCGCCAACTTGCCAGGTTCCCGTACTTGTGGCGGGTGATCGTCGCGACTCCAGGTTACTGCGTATTCTGACCACCTTAACCAATTGGGTGTTGCTGGTATCACGGCGTTCACCTGCTGACTTCTGCGGCTCAATTTCTCTTCCCTTTTGGAGGTATCGATAACTATTGTGTGATACTGCCCCGTTTGCCTGGGGTTACTCGCGCCGTGCTGCCCAATATTTGTGTTATGAGCCGCACTAGGGTTTCCTTCATGGAATTCCCCCCGTTGTGTTGGCTCTCTTCTTTCCACTTCTTGTAATAGTGGCATTGCGCCTTGGTATGGTCCGCTGGCCGTCCATCACCTGTCGCATGAAGGTCGCATGGCCGGTTAAAAACTTCTTGCATATTGATTGGACGGGAGCCGTATCCTCGACCCCTTCCACGCTGGCCTCTGAATCCTCCACGCGCATTGGCGACGAGCCCTGAGTGACCATCTTCGTTTTTGCGTTTGTTTTGATTCGCGTTGTTGTGGCTTGTTTGCTGCTGCTGGGGCTTGTTGGAGTTTTTCTTTCCTTTGGCAGCAACCCCTCTTCTTCTCCGTCTGACGCGTCTCTGGTTTTATCTGAGCCGGCATATTTGTTAGCCGCAGCCATCACCTCGCTGAGGCTCTTGACTTTATCCTTCATGCGACCCAGCTTATGAATCAGCGGCTCAAACTTGCAGTTTTTCTCCATCACCAGGACGGCTGAGCTTGGTGGTATATTATCTGAGGAGTGTATTATTTCTGCCACCCTTTTCATCCAATGGCGACTTGACTCGCCTTCCTTCTGGACACAACGCTCTAGATCTTCTATATTGCAGAGTCGTTTGCAAGTTCCTTGGAAGTTCTTAACGAAGGCATCCTTCAGTTCCTCCCAAGTATTTATAGAGTTGGGAGGCAAATTTTGCAGCCATATGTGCGCTGCACCTTCTAGCATCATGTTGAGGTACCTTGCACATATTTCCTCTGAGGCGTTCAAAATGCTCATCCCCATCTCGTAATTGTTCAGCCAGGTGGTTGGATCCATGCTGGCGTTGTAGTTTGCCACCTTGCGTGGCCCTTTGAAATCTTCAGGAAAAGGTTCCGATCTGATCCTTTCAGTGAAACACGCCGGTCCCTTGAGTCGCGAGGACAGGGCTGTGGGCGCGCCGCGGGGTTATCTGCGGGCCGCGTTTGCACACTGGCATATTCGCCTGCGCTTCTGCGACTTGCTCCTGCTGCCTCTGTGCGACTCCTGATACGTTCTCTGGTGGCCTGCTTTGGACGCTTCTTTCTGCTGCAATCCTGTGATTGGCTGGTACGAGGGGCAGCTGTGCTTCGGCTTCCGCCCTATTGGCTTGTTGCAGGACTGCCGTACTTAGCATCTGAATCGCGCGCCGCGCCTCAGCATTGACCGGGTCATCGCCTGTTGGTACCATCTGAGTCAAGATATTAGCCGCAGCATACATATTATCGACAGGGTTCTGGTAATGGCCCTGCGGGGTGTGAAACCTCCTTGGTTGTTGCTGGGTCTCTTGATTTGTTGGTACCCTTCCTTCCGCAGTCGTCTGGATTCCCGTTCCCGCGGCTGGAGTGAGCGGGATTTCCACTGTTGGTTGAGTCGCGCGCAGTTGTGTTTGCGGGTCAACCTGTCGTTGAGTCGCAGCCAGCGCGGCTACTCTCTGCCGCTCCTGTTGGATTCCTTGGTTTATCTGATCGAGCCTGCGGCGCTCTTCTTCCATCCTTCGAACCTCATACAGGAGCTCGGCCCTGGCGGCCTCAATTTCTGTTGCACGGAGGGCGGCGTTCGTGGCTGACACGGGGACAAGAAGTGGGTTGCTTGGGGGTGCCGATGCCTCGGTTTCTCCAGCAGTTCCTGATGCGCCTGCTCCTCCGGTCGTGTAAACCGCGACTTGCGCCGTCTCTCGATCTGGTGATAATGCGATTTCTGGTGGGTAACCCCAGCAACTTTCTTCAAAGGCAGGTATAATGGACCCAAACTCTTGCGAGTCCATGCTTTCCACGGATTCTTCCCCATCATCGGCGACTTCTTCTACTGAATCGCCTTCTTGGACCGATCTAATGGACCTGCCACCGATGAAGCCAACGAAGACGTTGATGGATCCAAACGGGATGACGTGGCCGGTCTCCAAGTAATCTGCTTCCGGCCCCCAGCTTGAATCGTCGATGAGGGGTGTGCCATTGACCGTGATGATACGGCCAACAACAAGATCTTCAGCTCCCTTCATGGATCCTGCGCGGAACGTGACGCTCTTGACCGCAGGCCCCACGGTGGGCGCCAACTGTCGTGGGTTTGTCACGTCAGGTGTCATAGATGACTTCGTAGGTGTGGGATTACGCGAGTCAAGCATCTCCGAGCTTGGGATCGCAGGAACAAAGATCAACACAGATTTACCCAGGTTCGGCCCCCTCAATGTGAGGTAAAAGACCTACTTCCTGCCTACCCTAGATTGGTATTGATATGATAATCGAGGTGTTACAATGGAGGCGATCCGATCTGGTACTCGCCGTATGAGCTAGGGTTTAGGGCTTGATAGCTTGACCCTCTCTAAGTCCTGCGAGTCCTCTTTATATACACAGAGGCTCGTCAGGTTACAAGAGTTCTACACGAAGCCTGATTATCTTTCTTGTCTTCCAAGGCAAGTTTGCACCGACCTTCTGGAACTTTCCTTTATCGAGTCGCGATGCGAGATTGGCCCATCTTTCACGTGGCCCAACAATGATAGCGCAGCCTTAAGTCGCGGGTTAATCATTCCCCCGATAGCTACCGTACGAGCCCTCAGCCCCGAGGGAAACTACTCACACATGGTAATGATGATGAGGAGCTTGATGGAGAGGTGGATGAAGAGGTGCAGCCCGGAGTGGAGGCGGCGGCCCGCAGCAGCCACGACGCGGCGGCGACGAGCGGCGGCGGCGGCCCTCGGGGGCGGCGGCCCTTGGCCCCCCTTCTTCTTCTTTGGTGATGGTGCAGCAATGGAGGAGCTCCTCCCCCTCCTTGGAGGCTGCCAAGAGGAGGAAAATTCGTGGCATTTGGTGGCTTGCTTGGAAAATAGGGTTTCCCTTCATTATATAGAGGTGGAGATGCAATCTAGACCATGGGATGGATGCCCCTTTGATCCAAGGGCTCTTGGGCACCTCTAGAAGCTTCCTAGGAACCCTTCTCAGCCCTAATGAGGCTCCAATTCGTGTCTTGGCCGAATCCATCAAATTTGTCTTCTGTCAGGTTTCCATTTGACGTCGTCTTCGGGCCCAAACGTGATCATCTTCGAAAAATATTTCCAGACAGATTTCAGGAAAGTCCCAATTCGACTCCAATATGGTTTACTTTTGTATTTTTGATAATTCCTACACAACAAATAGGAAAACAAGAAGATTTTGCACTTTGGCAACTATTAGTAGGTTAATCCAATAAATGTCATAATATGATATAAAGTGTATATAAAACATGTGCTAATTGACATAAAACATGCATGGAACATCAAAAATTATAGATACGTTTGGGACGTATCAGCGGGATCTAGAAGCGTCGGCAGAGGAAGCCACGAGAGAGTGAGGAGAGCAAAAAGCTACAGTGTGCGGCGGCTAGGGTTGAAAGATAGACAGTGAGGGAGTGAGAATGAGACTGATGGCTTGCTCTGTCGGCAGTACATTTATAAGCGCCCAATTGGTAACGGACATTTTATATAACCGTTTCCATTGGATACAAGCTCACAACTACTATGTGCTATTGATTCCGGAGCTGCATACGAACCAAATACATTCTACTGATTTTCAAAGTGCATACGAACCTAATTCATTGTACTGATTTGCATAGCTTCATACGAACCTAATACATTCTACTGATTTTCAAAGTGCATACGAACCTTATACATTGTACTGATTTGAATAGCTGCATACGAACCTAATACATTCTACTGATTTTCATTGCTGCATACAAGTTCACACCTAACAGCAGCACACAAACACACAAAATCATTCTAGCAATGCTCACAAGAACATTTAACTGAGCTATTTCTGTTCCTTTATGCCGCTCCTTGCGCACAGCAACAACATGGTCAGATTTAGTCGAAGTGTTTGTTGGGCTCCATGCCAAACCAGCTAGAGCTGCTGCAGTGTGCGGCTTCATCTCCATGTTCGCCTTCTTGACTATCAAGGCAACATTTTCCAGCTCTGCAGCTTCCACTTCGACGCCATTAGCAAGCAGCATCTCAACATAATCTTCAATCCAAAAAAATAATCACAGCTCCCAGAATACTCTTCGTCCCTCCCCTGCCAAATGGTAAATCGAATCCAGAGGCAAATCAACATCACACATAGAATAGAATCAATCAAAACTAGTCGAAGCGTCGAACTAACCCTGTGATTTGGACACTTGAAATAGATCCGGCCTGGGTTCAGATCCGAACGCGACACTCGACGAATCGCGTTCCGACAGCGGCAACAAACGCACTTCACAAGCGGCAGATCTGACTCGGCCCCGGCGGCGCAGGAGGAGGATGCATTCGATCTCCCCGACGAGCTCATGCTCTTGGCCATGGAGGACACGAGTGCGGAGTAAAAACAAGCTGGAGCAGAGGAACAAGGGCGAATCGACAGTCTTTTATAATATCCAAGATAGTGCTGAAAAAAGGAATTTTATATACGCAACCTCACCAACGGTTGTATACAAATGTCCGATGCCATTGAAGACCATATCGCACACGGAGTCACAAGAAACTCCGTTACCAACATATCGGCAACGGTTAATAATTCGCGACCGTTGCCTATGAAGGACGGGACGCGGCCCAGCGGCTGGTTTTCTCACACGGAAAGCGCGATTCTCCGTCGCCTAACTCGTGCAGTTTCCATAGAGGGGTATCCGATGTGTCGTTCTGTACTAGTGTGCCCACGCTTGTACTCTCCACAAAATCATCAAGCGAACCAGCTACGACTACGAGACCCAGCCACCAACAACGCAAGTCAACCGATCAAACGAAGAATCAACAACAAGCAAACATGGGCTGCGGCATGAGCCGGCTCGCCAAGGCCGCCATCTCGGTGCTCATCATCGCCATGCTATTCATACCTTCTGTTAGGTAACATGAAAGCAAGCTTTGCCCTCCATGTTTTTCGAGAATCCCCAGGCGTATCCGCGTATGTGTATTAACCTTAAACGAGAGAAGAACCACACCGACGCCACTTCGGGCGACCGGTGACTATAAGACTCAATTAATGTTTCTCAAAAAACCACATCTACTGGTTGCCCACACAACCCATTTCTTAGCGATGTTGTCAATGATCTTGTGGAGCGCCGTGGAGGCCCTGTCAAACAACCTGACATTTCGTTCGAGCTATATAGATCCAAGAGTGAGCAGAACAAGGGAGTTCGCCGATTTCCGATCCTTTGTCCTCCATGTTGGTCGCAGTTAAGCGACCATTCTAGATAAAGGCAAGACATTTTTTTTGATATAATCAGACTTCACCCATATAGAAACAATATTGGGAAAATAAAAGATAATAGTTAATCAATCTCCATTTTATGTATTCTCCCCGTAGCAACGCATGGACATTCAACTAGTTTATATAAAGAAGGAGTTCATGGTATTATTCGCCGTTGTATTCCTGAGTATGAACAAGGAGAAATTTTAAAGAAATGTCATAGCAGTCCTTACGGTGGACATCACGCTGGAGACAGAACTGCACACAAAGTGGTACAATCAGGTTTCTATTGGCCTACTTTATTTAAAGATGCAAGGAAATTCATTTTATCTTGTGATGAATGCCAAAGATTGGTAATATTTGTAGACGTAATGAAATGCCTATGAATTACTCTCTTGTTATTGAACCTTTTGATTGTTGGGGATTTGAATTTATGGGTCCTTTCCTTAATTCGCATGGTAATACCCATATTCTTGTTGCTGTTGATTATGTTACTAAGTGGGTAGAAGCTATTCCAACTCCTAGTGCTGATCATAAAACCTCTTTGAAAATGCTTAAAGACATTATCTTTCCTAGGTTTGGTGTGCCTAGATATCTTATGACTGATGGAGGTTCTCATTTTATTCATGATGCTTTTAGAAAAACTCTTGCTAAATATGATGTTAATCATAGAGTGTCTTCACCTTATCATCCCCAAACTAGTGGACAAGTGGAATTAACTAATAGGGAGATTAAGTTAATCTTGCAAAAGACGTTAACAAATCTAGAAAGAATTGGGCTGAGAAACTTAATGATGCTTTGTGGGCCTATAGAACTGCTTATAAAAACCCCATGGGAATGTCTCCTTATAAGATGGTTTATGGAAAAGCTTGTCACTTACCACTAGAATTAGAACATAAAGCTTATTGGGCAACTAAAGAACTTAATGATGATTTTAAACTTGCGGGGGAGAAAAGGTTGCTTGACATGAGTTCTTTGGATGAATGGAGAGGTGAAGCTTATGAAAATGCCAAATTATTTAAAGAAAAAGTTAAGAAATGGCATGACAAAAGGATTTTGAAAAGAGAATTCAACGTTGGAGATAAAGTATTATTGTATAGGTCTCGTCTCAAATTTTTTGCAGGAAAACTCCTGTCCAAATGGCAGGGACCGTATATCATTGAAGAAGTTTATCGTTCCGGTGCCATTAAAATTAATTCATTAGATGGAGATAGACCACAAGTGGTCAATGGTCAAAGACTCAAACAATATATTTCTGGTGATCCATTTGGAAAAGATGTTGATTTGATACAAGTTGTGACTCCGGAAGAATTCATCAAAAATAAAATACCGGAAAGATTTAGAATCAGAATCATAATAGGTATCAGTCCTAGTAAGTAAACGTCCTCGGTAAATTCTTGAAAATTTATATTCAACATTTTTAGGAAATATAATAGAATTGGAAATAAAGAAGAGACGGAGTCGGAGACCTGGGTGCCCAGGTGGCACCTGGGCGCGGCCAGCATTGAGCCGCGCCTGGGGCCTACCTGGTGCCCCAGGAGTCCTCCTCCGACTCCGCCTTGTCCTGTCACCTTCCTTTTGTTCGGGAATTTTTTGCTATATATTTACCCGGATCTCTCGAGGTCCGTATCTCGTGTTTTTGGCGTCTTTTGTTTTCGAGTTGTGTCTGCCAGGTTTTCAAACCCTAGATCAAGATGCCTTCTTGTGGGTCGAACAAGGAAGATTACGCCGCTAGGCGTCATCGTGAACTTCAGCGGGACATCAACGATGGAGCTTTCGTTAAAGCCAAGCAACCCCACCTTTGTGGGATCCATTAACTATCTGCATGCTTTTTCCCATAATGCACAGGGAACAGTGCCGCCAAGTCCAGATCCCCTCTCAATCCCCGTCGTTGCTGAAGCGCACAGAGTTGCCGACCAATTTTGCGAGCAATACCGTGTCCTTAGAGAAGAAGTGGAAATACTCCAAGAAGAGAACATTAGACTCCGCCAGATGCTGCAACGTTTCCTCACGCCTATCACTGTGGTTCCACCATCTCAACCAAGGGAATAATTTGGAAGTCACTGGTAAATGGCATCCCCTTAGCTTGTTCCAAGCTTGGGGGGTGCCTCGGTATCATCATCATTATCTTTTATCTTTTTAGTCGTGTGTCATGTCATGAGTAGAGAAGTTATCATATGAAATAGTTGTGTGCAATGTGAATGTACTTCTATCGTGTGTTAGCCCTGTATCCATTGGTTTGGTTTCGTTTTGGAATATTAATGAGAAGTTGTGTTTTTACTTTCCCGAATTTTATTTATTCTAGCAATTGCAAGCAATCTCCTGATATCTTAGGAAAAGTGTTGATGTTACAGTAGGTGCATCTTTGAAAATCTGATTGAGTGTTGGCAAACATAGCATTGGTCAGTAATAATAATTCTTGAATGCCTGAATAGAGAGAAAGTTTCACTTGCAACTTTGTTATCTCGGATATCTTACAGAATTGTCGGTTTCCAAGGCTTATATTCTCGAATAAAAATCTGTATACTGACGAGGAAGACGGCTCTCTAAGGTATGTTCAAACTTATCATAGGTAATATATATTGTATTGTATCCTCAACACTTATGTTTGCTATAACACCTTGCTAGCCAAATCCTTGTACTGAGAGGGAATGCTTCTCGTGCATCCAAAACCTTTAGCCCAAACCTTCCACAGTGTCCACCATAACTTCCTACTTGTGGTATTTAAGCGCCACTCCAAATAAATTTGTCATGTGCTACCTTTAAAATGTTCAAAATACTTTACATTTGTGCCACTGTTTTCAACTCCTGAGGACGTAGCTGTTGCTTTTGTTATCTTCCATACCAATTAAAGTCATTTCGACTTGCATGCTTCATCTGCTTGTCTCAATTTTTGCACAAGAGCTGGTCAGACCACCATTTATACAAAAAGCAAAAGTAGACACTCCTCCATGGATTAGTGATTGTTGGTGGCACCCGAGGATTCGGTTAGCCATGGTTTGTGAAAGCAAAAGGTGGGGAGGAGTGCCAAAGATTTATAAAAGAAAGTATTATGTTTTCGGAACCGCTCTTTGACTTATTTGGTATGGAAGATTTCAAAACACTGCTACCATTCGTGGACGGATACAACCACCTCTTAAAACATTTTTACTTCTGATTTCAAAAACCTGAAAAGCTCTAGTACATGAATAATCCCTGCATCCCTCTGCGAAGGGCCAATCTTTTACTTTTATGTTGAGTCAGTTTACCTATTCCTTCTATTCTCTATTAGCATAACAAATGGTGTTGAGCTGTTATACAATCAATTATATTCCAGCAATATGTTTGACCATGTCTTATTGCAGTTGACAATACCACTGTGGTAAACAAGTTGAAAGTTGAGCTTTGCTAAAACAATCATCTTCCTCGGACGGTATTAGTATTTTTATTGCAAGAATCTAAGTCTTGGAAGTTTCCAAGGATGAATGGAATCTTTGACAATTGAAACTGGTATTATCTGCAAGTAGTAGCTTTTGTATAGATTCTCATTGAAAAATAAATTTGATATGCTATGTGTTCTCCGACCAAGAACACAGTTTGCCCGTGCTCAATTATGTTTTTCCTTGTGCACCTCTATTTGTGATTAGATTATCACTTTCTCTTTAAGCTTGATAGTAGAGAAAGTTGCTGTATAGAATAAAGTTATGCTTGTTGGTAAATCATGATGCTTCTTGTCCGTATTCTGTATTATCGACACTTCACTCCATAAATCTGTGGTCACGTTTACTGAGCTCTCAGTATTCGCTTGGGGACAAGCGAGGTCTAAGTTTGGGGGAGTTGATACGTCCATTTTGCATCACTATTTTGTATCATAATTTACTGTTATTCATTGATATATTCCATATTAGAATGCAATACTTATGTTATTTTATCTTATTTTGCATGTTTGATGATTGTTGGTGATTTAACTGCCGGAGCCTGGAATCAGCTGGAAATAGCACCGTCAAGATACTGTACTTCTGCAACTCCAAAAATTCCGTAAAAATACAGAAGTTATTATTTTGCAAGATGACGAGGAATGCCAGAAGGGCACCTGGAGGGGACCCACCAGGTGGCCAGATGCCCCTGGGGCGCGGCCAGCTCTCAGGCGCGCCGGGGTCCCACCTGGTGGCCCTGGGTCGCCTCTGACTCCGCCCTTTCGCCTATATGCCCCCTCTAACCTAAAAACATCGGGGGACACTTCGAATAAATACTCCGCTGCCGCCTCGGGGGCGAAAAACCACACAGAGAGAGAAAAGCTCTCCGACAGGGAGAAATCTGCCGGGGAAATTCCTTCCCGGAGGGGGGAAATCGTCGCCATCGTCATCGTCATCGCCACGGGCTTCATCAAGATCATCCTCCACATCATCCTCACCGCCAGCACCATCTCCACCGCCGCTCCACTCCATTCCGCTGAGACATCTTGGGTTCCCCCTTGTGTAGTTTATTGGGATTACTTTTCCGGTGTCGATTGCTACTTGTAGTTGATGCTATTGAGTTTTATCGGTGAATTACTTTTATGTCCAGATTGTCATCCATACATATATCACCTCTGATCATGATCTATATGATGTCTCGTGAGTAGTTCTTTTAGTCCTTGAGGACATGGGAAAGTCTTGTTGCTAGTAGTGGAATTATGCTGAGTAATATTTAATAGTTTGATATTTAAGTTGTGGTGTTATTCTTCTAGTGGTGTTGTGTGAATGTCGACTACATAACACTTCACCTTTATGGGCCTAGGGGAATGCATCGTGTATTTAGTTTGCTTGTGTGGCGGTTGCGGGATTGATAGAAACCTAAACCCCCGCTGGTAAACTAGTGCATGAGGGAGTGTAGGATCTCAAAGTTTAAAACTGTGGTTAGTTAATTCTTAAATATTTTCTTGCATCTGCGGAAGCCTGTAGGAAAGTGTAATCACAAGTGTGTACTGGTCTAAGTAAGGACGGTTCATTAGCATAGGTTCACCCACACAACAATTATCAAAACATTAAACATTAATCAGCGGAAGGAAGCGAAAGTGACTTGACGTAATTCCCGTGTGTCCTCAGGAACGTTTTAGCCATCATAAGTAACACCGTCGGCTTGTCCTTTGTGCTAAAAAGGATTGGGCCGCTTGCTGCAATTATTATTGCTCTCTTTTATTTACTCGCACTTTATTTATCTGTTATTATAAAAACCCATAAAAATTTGTCCGTTAGTATTTGTAGTGAAACCTTGCTCAAAACTGTGAGCCAGCACCTTCTGCTCCTCGTTGGGTTCGACACTCTTATTTATCGAAAGTATTACGATAGATCCCCTATACTTGTGGGTCATCAGGGTGTTGTTTGGATTTTCAGTTTTAGCAAAAACAGTCTATCATTAAGTTAAATTTGGATTATTAATTTATCACGTATCAAGATATTTTGTTGGGTTGCTATAAAAATCAAAGAAAGTGCTTTAATACTATATACGGAACACATGCCTACGTATGACTAATAGAAATAAATGCTCTGTCATAAGTTAGTTTCAATTCTGTCAATTGTCCAACTATAATTTGTTCACCCAAAGTTCTTATTTGTTTTGAGAGTTTCCTCTAGTAAAACTATGAACCGGTCCATAGTTAACCATTATTGTCTCTATTGTTACTTTTGTTGCTCTTACTTTACTATTACAAATTTACAGTTGCTCTCAAATTACTGTTGTTTTCACATCACTTTTGTTACTAGTGTTTTTTTCAGGTTTGGTTGAATTGACAACTCAGCTGCTAAGCCTTGTAAGTATTATTTGACTCTCCTTGTGTCGAATCAATAAATTTGGATTTCAATTTATCGAAAATACTGTGGCGATCCTCTACACCTGTGGGTCATCACACGCGACCGTCGCCGATGGTCGGGGAGCGACGATGGTGGCCGGAATGGTCGGTGGAGACAGCGGAGGAGGAGTGCTGGCCATCGGTCTTCTCGGTCTCTTTGGTCAGTTGACGTGAGAGGTGCAGTTGGGTGGTGACAGGAAGGAGTGAGAGGAGCGAGAGTGGTAGGCAGAAATATTGATGCGTCTTCTGCCCTTCTCCACCCGTGCAACTGCTGTGCAGTTTCGTGGCATGTTGCGCTCGTCAGGCCTGACTCCATGGGCATGGTCGATTCGATCGTGTTTGCTGGAACTGACCCGATGCTACTTTACGAACCGTGCTAGACTGGCTCAGAAACACGTGCAAACATCCAAACGCGGGCCATTGAGCTAGCAAAATCTTATCTGTACTACTACTACAGCCTACTTCTCCCGGCGACGTTGAAGTTGCCTGCGCGGAATTGCAGTTCCATCGGATTGGAGAAGGGGCAGGACAAAAAGAATTTGATTGCTTTTTCCAATTTTCTTAGCGTGGTAAGGGCTGTCTTGTAATTCTGTGTTCTTTCGATACCCTTTTGGTAACATGTATTTCCATCTATGATTACAACGAAGATCTGGGTACCCAAGAACCGACCTCTGTTAAGAAAAGCCCTACTTTCTCGAAGAACATACTGAAAAGAGAGAGAGGCACATCAATTCTCTTTCTCTCTATATTCAGCCCGATGGAAATCCCTAACCCCGAGGCACCTAATACCTTGGCGGCAGCGGGCGGCGGTGCTCCAACCGGTACATCCGCCATGTGAGTGTCTCTATTTCCCAGACCCTATTATGCATCTGGTGTTGGGCGGTTTCTCGACGGGTAATAGTGCAGGAGCGGTCTAGGGTTTCGGGGAATAGCGGAGTAGCATCTCGTCGGTTCTCGTGCGTTGCCACAGAACAACTCCGACGACGTCTTTCCTCTATCTCTTGCCCAGCATCAGCCGAATCCGATGAGTAGATCCCTTGCCAGCTCTGTTTTCTCGGCCAGCCATTATGGCTGTATCAGCATTTGAATGATCGTTAGACCTTCTGCTCGGGTTTTTTATGCCGTCTTCTCGCATAGGGGAACTGGCTCGGAGGCCGCTGGCTCTGTAGGTTGGTCTGGAGCTTCCAGTTACCTTGGTCACTTCCATGAGGGAGGTTAGGGTTATGCAGGTGAAAGCCTTGCCCGCTTCTTCTGGTGCCACTGGGTTGCCGACTCTGAAATCTGAATGATGCTTGTTTCACTCCATGGTTGTGTTGATGTGGAGCATTTATTTCTTCCTCGTCCTGGGTCTCTTGAGTTCTGCAGGGATCTTGGCAACGCTACTGGCAGTGGCGGATCTAGGATCTCACCGCTGGGGGTGCCAAGCCTAACACTAACTATTTAAATTTCATGTAAAACCAACATAATTTAAGTATTTCTTGTAGAAAATCTTTAAGATTTGATAGAAATAAGTTACAATTCGTCAAAATATGACACCGAAATAATTACCTTTGGACAAAATATTTAGAAATTTCAATGATACGCATGACTTAAAGTCAAAAAATTTCAATTTCTTGCATATTTAGATGAATTATAAGAGAATTTTTGGTCATTCAGCCGAAATGAAAACCAGAATCAACGGAATTCACTAAATTTTGGTGATTTCGGTATTGGCTGAAATAATCCCGAAACCGAAAAACATACCCCTGCAGTCCTAGAGGTGACTTCATCACCACTAGGTATGTGTGTTTTGGTCCTTAGGTTGTGGTCGATGTGGTGTGCGGTCCAAGTTTCAGGCTGCAGTTGTGAAATTGTGTGGAGACATTATTAGCCTAGGTCATAGGGGTAGCCTGCCTACTATGATTAATATTATGTTTTTAGGACTTGAAAATAGATAGGGTAAGATATTGGTTTCACTGGATCATAAACAATTACCAGTTGTGTGTTTTAGAACATGCAATACACATAGTCAGACTAACTAGTACATACTGAGATATATTTTGTAATTTAGATCCACCCCTGGCTACTGGTATACTACTTGTTATAGTTCATTGAGGATGAAGATCTCAAGCTTCGACAAACCTTTTATTTTCTTTTTGTCAAATGCTTGGAAATAGTCGTTTTCTCTCTTTTGTGAGCTCTCATGTAAGCTGGTATCAAGTTCTTTGCTTTATTGCTTTGAAGCCAGGCCGGGAGACTTTTTCTGATAAAAAAATCTCACGTGGTTATGTTTCAAGTCTGGCTGGAAGCATCCAAGCATTTACATGGTCAATTGCCTTTTTTTTGTTTACCCATCACAGCATCCCTCTCTAGTCACAGCAACAATTAAGTTAACATACCAATTTTGGATTTCATTCTCTAAGTAACAAACTTTCCGTTTCTCCATAGGCACTGGTTTAACTTTTTTGTTTACTTAAATGTTATTAAATACTTACGATAAAAAATATGTTTCAGGACCACAATCACTTCTTCAAGCGATGAAATCATGCTTGGGTTTTGCATGGCTAGGCCCGATGCAGAAAGTGAAGAAGAGAGGATGATGTATAAGTGTGAGTCATTGATTTTGTGCTTGTTCCTTTTATTTCACATATTAACATATTGCTATAATTAATTTATGATGCACTCACTGCGGTTGTTTATCTTGCCTGTTCTGTAATCAGTTGCAAAGGCTCACAAGGAGGAGATTCGTGATGAAGAGGAGCGATTTACCAAAAGTTTACCTAGAGCTGAAGATGTCTTGAAGAATACTACTTTTATACAGAAACCATTTAATGACATGACCATCGCCACTGAATTCTCAAATTCAGATTTTAAATATTATAAAGAGAGTGTTGTCTCCATTGCTTTATTCCATGGTGATTATGCTGCTATATGCTAATGAATTTTCTCCAAATTTATATTCAATTGTCACCATCCCCTCAATTCTTTCTCACCACTTCAACAATGATTTAGGTCACTATCTTGTGCAGGAGACAAGATGTTATTTGCATGCTCTGGCATAGCTCTACCACGAGGGAGGGAAAAATTGCGTGTTGCAAGATTTGTGACTTCTGCATGTTTGAGCACAAAATTTAATGAAAAAAGAAGCAAAGATGATAATTTGAGTGTTAGTAATGCTATCCATCATTGTTAATTATTCATATGTAAAAGCAATATTTGACTGAGGCTTACCTCTATTACTACAGGTTAAAGTGCGGTTTACTGATAACAGAATTACTGATGGATTCCTGGGACTGTATGATGGCAATATTGCGATTGTATCTGCCCTCCTCTCATATGTCCACCCTGTGGATCTTGATCATAGTAAGGAGGAGCGTAAATGTGAGCCTACTCGCCTGATAGCTGCTGGGCTGTTAGCCAAACAAGACCCTAGTTTGATGGTCACACGAGTGAGTCCTCTTAGTATTGGGCAGAAACGTCCACGCCGTCCTCGCGGTCCTACCCTTGTGTCCGTTTCTTGTGATATCAGAGAGGTAGTTTTATGCCTGCCCTCAAGTAAACTTTTTAATTATCTTCGTTTGTAATCCCTGTTACTTTTCAGGCTGGACTTGGAGGGCCAGTTATAGCTTTTTGTCCAGGTACCAAATTTGAATTCTTGGTTGGTGTGATCGTTAGTTATGACTCTGAAAATAGGGTGGCTGATTACCTACCAACCAAGGCACTTCGTCGACGCTTGAAGCATTTTCGAATATTCACGTAAGTCTAGTTTCGTCTATTGGCTTATTTGTATGTTCCAAATCCTCTATCCTGTCCCACTTGCCCCTCTAGGACAAGCCCTTCCTTTGGATACTAACAACATTGGAGCCTTAAGAGTTGAACATTGAAAACTTTTGGATTGGTTCTCGCTACCTGTACCACATTTTCTATGTCTAATTTAGTGACTTGAACGTTGAAGCTCAATTTTCTATGTCTAGTATATTTATCAATGAAGAACAGGTGCATAGACGATGTAACTCAATTTTGTGACACTAGCTCTATTCTCATTTCCTTTGTTGAATACCCCGTTTTCTTTGTAGTTGCCTTGTCTATTCATTTATCCCAACAACTCACTACTGTGCCCACACTCCATTACAGAGCTAAAGCTATCAGCTTCCGTGGATATTCGTTGCCTTCAGGTGTTCAATGTGTAATCCCTTCAGGTCTCGTTATTATCATACAAGTCATCATTCTAGATGTTTCATATTATCCTTTGTGCACACAATATTATCTCAATGTTATCACATATCATGTGAGCACTCACATTATAATTGTTAGGATTTAATTAATTCATTTAATTAAATATGTAATCTCTTCTTGTATGTCGGTTTGCACAACCGACATGCCCTTGTGTAACTGCTTGTTTGGGTGCTATAAATAGCACTCTTCATCATCAATGGAAATACACTTCAATTCATTTGTTCTCTCTCAATTCGCTCCCGATTCTCGTTCTAACACGTTATCAGCACGTTTGCTCTCCAAGAGAGCGATTCCGACGAGAAGAACAAGAAAAGAGGTGAGAATAGGCCTCGTTTCCTGCCTGTGTACCTTCGCCGCCTGCTGCGGGACGACGGCCGTCGCCGCCGCTTCGTCGCCCGGTACCACCGCCACGGTGTAGGCGTTTTCCGCCGCCTCGTGCGCCTCACGCGCGACTTCCGCCGCTTCCGTCGTGAAGTTCGGAACCAGCGCCGCTCGGACCTCCGTCGCCAACACCGGAACGGCGCTGGACCCTCGAACCAGCACGCCCAGCCTCCTGCGCCTCCGCAGCCCGACGTGCCCGCCTGGCTTCTCGCCGGTCCAGCCGCTCCAAGGCTCGACCCGCAGAGGACATGGACCCGGCGCTGGCGGCTCCGCCGCCACCGTTCTGGTGCTCCGTGCACGGATGGGTGGTTTGCCCACTGCACGAGTACGACTTCGCCACCCATGACGCGTCGCAGCCGCCTCCGACCCCGGCGGTTGTCGAGGCAGAAGCCGGCGCGCCGCTGGCAAGGTCGCCGACAGCGCCGCACGTCCCGGACGCGCCTCCCGCGCCGCGCCTGCCGTCCCCGACGCCGGCCACTCCTCTGTCCTCGCCCCGCTCGGGCGCTCGCCGCCGTCTCACGGCCCTGGGCGTCCCGCTGGCGAGTCCACCGTCGAGTGGCCGTGGCCGCCGCACAGGGACATGGAACCCGGCCACGCTCGGGCTCGCCAATGGCGTCTCCAACAGTGTCGCGCCCGACACCCATCTCCCCGGAGGTTCCTCCTCCGAGGATGAGCGCGGCGGGAGCAACTCTCGCCGCCGGTGAGCACTGCTTGGCCGCGAGCGTGGAGATGACGCGGTCGGCCGGCTGGTCTTCGTCTCGGTCGTGACGCGAGAAAGGGGAACGAACGACCTGGAGATCTTTGGTCGTTTCTTATCCACTCGTTCGTTGACCAGAGACATACTAGTACCGATCTGCTGCTTTGGGCCAACACCGCATGCGTACTGGGCCTGGTTTCCTTGCTCTTTTTTTTTAAATACAGTGCCGTAGCTATTTGCTGTAGTTCTTCGTTAGTTCAGTTTTTAGCAAATCAGTTAACAGTAGTTCTAGCAGTATTTTTCAATTCTGTTTTAGACCTGTTTATTTTGGTACTGTTAATCTGTAGAGTACTATGTATTCCAGATATTGATGTAATATATTTCCACGTTTGTCACGTGTCGAGATTAATTACATTTATTTGCAATTGAGATTTTAATTTCTTGCAAATATAAATTAAGTACCTCTATAGTACTGTTTTCTGTTGAGTACCAATGTATTCCAGATCCTAAATTGATATAATTTATTTCCACGTTTTTCACGTGTCGAGATTAATTACGTCTATTTGCAATTGAGATTTTTAATTTTTTGCAAATATAAATTTAGTACCTCTATAGTACTTTTTCTCTGTCGAGTACGATGTATTCCGGAATCATTTAAAGATATGTATATATTTCCATGTTTGACACATGTTGAGATTAACATGTCTATTTGCAATTGAGATTTTAAATTTCTTGCAAATATAGATGCAAATCCAAAGTGATTTCTTCAAATTGATGTTTTGGGATCATGATGTGGTGTGTAGATTTATCTACCACTACTGTTTAAGCCTACATTTTGTCATTTTTGACATTATGATTGCCAATGTGCTCTCCCATGCATTTTAATTAAGTTGTGACATAAGGCATTCGAAGCGTGAGTATCTTATACTCCGCTAATGCTGCTAGATCTACTCCAAATTCTTTTGGAGATTATCTACAACGTGTCATACTTAACAATTTGAGGTTCACACTAATGAGTTCAAGCCCACTTCTTGAAACTTCATTTATTTTGCATAGTTCATTACGACATAATCATGATGAATTTTAATTTACCGAATGTAAATTAATATTCTCTGGTTTACCCATGGACATCAAGATCGCCCTTGCGTCCCGTGGATTAGTGCGCCCAACCCAGACCCCGGTGGAACCACCCCCGGCTGGAGTGACGCCGCTGACAGATGAGCAAAAATATGACGCCTTGTACATCATAAGGCACCATATTCATCCAGATCTCAAATTCGAGCACTTGGAGGAAGAATACCCTAGTACCTTGTTTCAGGCCCTCAATACGAGGTGTGAACAGCATAAGGCATTTTTCATGCCTTAAGCACTTCATGATTGGACTAAAGTCCGACTCCAAGTAAGTCTGTCGGAGAGTACAATCACAAGGTTCATAAGATCATTTCCAAATTGTGCTTTTGCGGGAAGGAATCTACTGATGTGGAGAAGATAGAGAAAACTCTGTCTACTATGCTCTCATCTGACAGGATCCTCTAGCAGCAGTACCGTGCTCGCGACTACCAAGTCTATTCCGACATTATTCATATTTTACTTCAGGCTGAAAAGCATGATGAGCTGCTCGCTAAGAATGGCTCTCACCACCCGGTTGGTTCCCAACCTTTACCTGAAGTTCATATGAATGTCGCGAACGGACGAAAGTTTGATGGTGCCTTCAATGGCAAGCCTTCGAACTTCAATGATAAGCAAAAGCGCAACCGGAACAGAAGCCTAGAAACTCAGACTGTGGGAAATGTATCGCAAAGCCCGAGTTTGACCAAAACTAATGCAAGACCCCAAAGCATCTGGACACTCTGTATCAGCAACCCCAACGATGCAAAGGAGCTCAAGGGAAAAGGTTTGAAATTCACTTCAACCTTCATCCAGACAACACTAAGGAAATTTTGGTTGTTCGCTAGATGATCCTCCTGGACCTAGCAACACCATGACTCTCCGGCTGTCACATAACCCTATGGGCACGGAGAACATGATGGTTGAAGACTCCTCAACCGACATGTTGGAGACTTCTTCTAGTCCCACTATCTCCTTAGCGGTCGTTCTATTAATGTCCATTTGTGTTGTTGTAATAGAACATATATATTGTATCAGCACTCTGATATAAATAAGATTGTATACATTCTATATATCTGATAAAGATTTCCATATTGGAACTTCTTCAATTCTATATATAGATTTCTACGAGTGTCAATCCGATGGATGTGGAACAAGTATATGAGAATGTACCCACTCTATTGTCTGGATTGTACTAGACGTACATCCTACTCGTAGCACATGTTGCATATAATGCAATTCCATTGGTCATGTTTTGCATGAGTTAAACTTTCCTATTCATGAGATTTAGTTTGGACATATTGTGCCAACGGATCACTTCAGTCCCTTGAACACATTCAAGGTAATATTTGTGTACTCAATCAACCATTGTTTGGACTAAAATCGAATTAAATCAATTCGAATGGACAAATATTGTTGCATAATTCTCTTCCATGCCTCCACTATTTAGTGCACGGCTCTGAGGATCGAATTTTAGCACAGTGTCCTATGTGTCCATATACAATTGTTTTTTGTTATATCTCTGATCAAAAGGATTTTTCTCATTGCGCGACCCATGTTAATGAGTTGCAATTTGCCAACTCACGTTGGTGTCATGCAGTTTTACACGCTGCTGACTAACTGCATATCGCAGTACTTCCCCTCTGCAATTGATACGTGGAAATCCTCCGAGCATTTCCCATCTGCGTAAGTTCGGAAGCGCTTCACGCGTACCGATCTCACCACCGCAGCGTACATCATGGGCCCACATATGAGGGATCTATGTGGGGTACAGATATCCGTCGATAACCTAGTACCTTGAAACCCCTCATAAGGGATGTATTCATAGCCTAGTACGCTGATTGCTTATATTTAAGGAGGATTATTTCCAGGCATTAGGGGGAGATTTCAAGTACCACATCGAATGCCAGGAAATCAATTGGGACTTCACGTTCCTCATCATACCCACGTACTCAAGAATCTGGACTCTACGTTCGATTCACAAATTTGCAACACATGCAAATAACCTGCCAGATTCATTTACTGATCTCAAAGGTGTTACAAAATCCTTCAGTCCGGTTAGAAATGCGCCCGAAAGAGTGGAGGTACCAATAAAAACCACTCAACTCCCGTTTTATAAAAAGAGGGGGAGTAGTACGGCCCCTAACCAGGATCCAGCTTTTCGCAAAGCAACAAAAGGAAATCGAGGATAAATCCTCTAAATCAGTAAATGCAAGTCAACCTTGCGTTGATGAACACCTAATGGGTAGTATACACCCAGTGGAAGGGAAACCTCCACAACCCCAGCTCCAGCTTGCACACACTGGCTGGGACATCGGAACACCCAGACTCACGCGTATTGGGAAATCACGAAGAGTCATCAAGGGTGCATGATATTTGCTCCAACTATATCGATTCTGGAGAACCATATAACCAAAGCCTACAACTGTCGACAAACATCTCTTGTATGATTGCAAACAACCTTCACAATGATTCAGATCCAAAGACCATGGCCATGGCAGAGTGTGAACACACTTGCTAGGACTGAACTCATCAAAGGATGCGATCCAAGCAGATATAGCCTCGCTCTTACAAATGAATTCCCTATGGGATTATTCAATGTGTTTTTCTTCCGGAAACGGAATGAGAAATACTAGGTGGTGAGAAAGCAAGGCTTGTAGCATAAGGTCGGGTTTTCGCAGAGATCCGAGACCTACTCTCCAGACATGAGTGAAATCTCGTTCCGATACATATATCATTGGCAGTACAAAATCATCTATCTGTGCGGTTGATAGGTGTAGTGACAACATATCCATGTGGATCACTAGATTCCGACATGTATGGTTCCCGATGGAATCTCTGTCCGAATCGAAACGCAAATGCAACATGTATTGTGTAAAAATCAATAAGTCACTCCAATCTTATTGTTGTCGGTATATTTTGGTACAACCGACGTAGTGAGTACCTTAAACACAAGGATTACTCCTACTATAATGATCACCCATGTGTGTTTGTCATACATAAGGATATCTCCTAAATGACGAACCACGTGATCATCTAAAAGACGGATTTGAGATGAAGAATTTGGATAAACCCAAATGTTGCTTGGGACTACAACTCGAGCACCTTCACTCAAGTATTATGGTACACTAAGATGCCTATATCCAGAAAATTGGAGAAACTTGATATAGACAAGTCATGTCCATCTCCTAGGGATTGTTCGATCTCTAGACGTAGAGAAAGATCCATGGGAAGATGGAGAAGAGATGTTGGCACATAATGTTCCATATCTCAATGCCATTGGACCTACCAACATAATTGGTTAGGGGATCAAGAATATCTTTCGATATCTCCAAGGCACCAAATATCTTGACATATTGTATCAATTTCGGAGAAATCTGAACTCCAATTTAGACACTTGTATTGGCTACTTACATGATCCTACAATGTGTACATACATGGTAGATCTGTCACTCCATTGATGTCTTCAAATAGACTCTGGTGACTATACTACCACGATCATTCTAAGATGCAATGCTTCATGTTAACACGTGTGGCTTCACGGAATGATAAACCACATACATTTGTCATGTGGAATTGGTTCTATCGAATCACCTACCATTATCTATGAAGATAATGCGGCTTGTGTTGCTCAGATGCAAACAGGATACATAAAGAGCAATATCACTAAGCATATTGCCCCAAGTTGTTTTATCCCCATCAACTCCAGAAGAGTGGGGAAATCAACATCTTGCAAGTCAAATCATGTGATAATCTTGCTGATCTTTTCACGAAGTCTCTACCAACTTCAACATTCCAGAAATACATTCATGGGATTGGTATGCGACGGCTTCGGGATTTGCAAGAGTCAGGGGGAGTATCTTCCTGAACTATTCCTGTTCAAAGCATCATATTACACTCTTTTTCCCTTTATGAGTTTACTTTCCAGGTTCTCATTAAGGTTTTTAATGAGGTAATATCAACATAAGATTATATGTCATACTTTCTGTTTTCCCCACCGGGGTTTTTAGGAATGTATACACGACATATTTATTGCCCTCTAAATTCTATGGATACACTTCATATCGAGTTAACGGAGGCAATAATCATTATATGTTGGATCATTTTCTCCTTATTTTTCCCACCGGGTTTGAAGGAGTTTTACCAACATATCCTACACTACTCCTCATATTTTTCCCACAGGGTTTTTGGAGGAGACTATTTAAAGATGATGAAGACACACAAGGACAAGCATATATTAGGGGAGTGTTAGGATTTAATTAATTCCTTTAATTAAATATGTAATCTCTACTTGCATGTCGGTTTGCACAACCGACATGCCCTTGTGTAACTGCTTGTTTGGGTGCTATAAATAGCACTCTTCATCATCAATGGAAATACACTTCAATTCATTTGTTCTCTCTCAATTCGCTCCCGATTCTCGTTCTAACAATAATCACCTTATTGCATCAGGATTGTGGGTTTCCGTTCAGCGGTTCAAAGCCTTGGGCTATCCTCCCCCACCACCACTGGTTTGGGAGTGTAAGTCTCCTTGCCTTTGATATTGCTTTTCATTTTTGCCAACTTCATTGTGCTCGTCTTCATTGCCAACTTCCTTACATCCTTCATTGACCAGTCAATGGGGAATTGGTTAATACATTTGAAGAGGATTTTGGTCAGTTTCTAGCTTGGAAAGGTTATCCTTATGGTCCATGTGAACATGGTTATGGGGAGGATGTATGGGAGGAACTTCAAAAACATGTTGTTGTGGGTGTATCCCATAGTGTTGTCTCACTTGCTTCATTCAAAGGTGATTTTTACACAGCTCGTTACTTTTCCGTGCTAGTATTTGATCCTCAACTAATAATCAAAATTATGATGTGTAGGAGACGTGCGGTTCTTTGCATGCACAGGCTTGCTTATAGAGTGGCATGGAAGTCAAGAAATACAATATGTCGTCCTAACTTCTGCTAGCTTGGTTAGAACTAATGGAAACAGAATTGATGAGAACTTGAGGGTTGGTGCTCCTAATCATATTTCTTTGTCTTGTAAGTTAGAATAGTCAATTAATGGGGCCCACTCTACTGTTGAATTGCAGATTCAGGTGTTTCTTCCTCCAGAACAACGTGTGGAGGGGAAATTAGAACTGTATCATCTGAATTATAACATTGCCATAGTTAGTCTGGGAAGTCGTCTGGATGCTATTTGTCCACAGGATATCTTGGGACGACTCACAAAACCAATGAAATCTGAAGTGGTAGTAGCAATTGGGCGTAATCCTAGTACAGGAGTACTAATGGCCTCAAAGGGTAACGTGGAACCTCCATACAGGCAGTGCAAACTTAAGTGCAAGGCCCTTAAGCTGTCAACTTGTCAAATCAAGAAGGTACACATTGAATTGCTTGTTAATTTTCTTACGTCATGTAGATAGTTGCATCGCAATCTACTTGATTTGTCTTTTCATGTGTCACACTGCTATATCTATGATTGCTTGTTTGCATTAGGCTGGGATTGGTGGCCCCCTTATTAATTTTGATAATGGAAGTTTTGTGGGCATGAACTTTTATGACGGAAGTAAAACAACTCCATTTCTGCCAAGGAGCACTATTGTAAAAGTCTTGAAGACTGTGATTGATCTCCCCTCCAATAGGTACATGTTTTTATATATTATTTGTTCATCAAAGTTACATATATCTTGGAGCACAAACTTACCTAAATTTATGTTGGAGCAGAGGATTGAAGGGTCCGATGAGTCTGATGAATAGTGCTGCAAATAAGAACTGGTAATATTTCTAATATGTAGTGATGTTTGTTTGTATCAGCATATTCTATTTATTCCATGATAACTTTGTTTCTAAAATAAAACTGTTGGATGACAGGTGGCCTGTGCCAGAGGCGTATTGGTATCACGGTGAACTTGATGTGGATAAGGGTGTTCTACCCTGGCATGTTGGAAAGGTCTACAACTAATAGAGAGACCCGCAGAACTGCTCTATGTAGTAGACCAAATTTACAAAGTTTGACTTATGACAAACCTATTATGCGGACTGAAAAAGACTGGGGAGTATTGTCTAATGTGCTAATTAGTTATCTTTTGTGGACATTTACATAAATTTGTGCTATTTTGTTATTGGAGGAGACTAGGATTTGTATGGTCTTCACTATTTTCCTTGCTGAAAATCACCTCTCCGCTGATGCAGTAGCGAGTAGCGATGGCGGTACTACTACCAACTTGAGGGTCCAATAGACCGAAGGAGATGGAAAAAAGAAACTATGTCCACCTTAGGGCATCTCCGGTCGTAAGGCTCCTTAGGCTGTTTTTCGTGCTATTTTGGGCCGCCTGGAGGCAACAGAGCTATTTCGCCGCCTGGTCGTCGCCGTTTCCAAGTCAAGCGCAAACAGTGAACCTAGCATTTAAATTTTTTAAATTTAGGTGAAATGTAAACAAATTTCATTCATATATAGCCGAAATTCGTACAGATTTGGCCGATTACATAGTAGACTAAACATAAGAAATATTTTTAGACTATAGACGGTGCTCTACAGTAGACTAAACAAAGAAATATTTTTAGACTATAGACGATGCTCTACGTGCCGAACTGGCTGTAGAACACCGTGTAGTCGTCGTCGGAGTCGCTGGGTGGCGCACCCGGGGAGGGGAAGGGCATGTACCTTCGTTGTTGCTGCCTGCGTCATCGGAGTCGAGGACGATGACGCCGTGGCGAATGGCGACTCCGATGACGCAGGCGGCAACGACGAAGTCTTGCTGTGCAACGTGTGTCCTGGGCCTAGGCCTCCTCGACCGGGCGATGCTCCTCGTGCTTGACCTTGGATCAAGCACAGGCGAACGCCATGTTTGCCGGGAGGCACCGGGACGCCGCCCGTGCTCAGTCGCCATTCACTTGGGACGCGCACCTCCCAGTCGTGGAGGAAGCGGCGGCCGAAACCGTTCGCCGCAACACCGTCTCCTAGGAACCTCTCCGCTGTTGCTCGAACTTTGTTTTGGGCGAGAAGCAAGGTGCGGGAGAGGGCAAGAGTGCAATGTTGTACCACAGCGAGATGTAGTGCTTTTATAACGGCGGGGAAGGCGAGATGGCGGGGCGTGGCGCGCCATTACTGCGCCTGACCGTCGTGGCAGGCCTTTGACCGTCGCAGGAGCCAAGGAGACGGCGGTTTTCATTTGTTTCACGCGTTATTTCGTCTGGTGGCTGACAGGAAGGGCGCACTTTTGCTCTCGGCCGGCGCCCCAGCTGCCCCCAACGGCCTGGGTTCGGCTGGGGGGTGACTGGGAAGAAAAGTTAGCGTCAAAAATAGCTGCTATGGGGTGGTGGAGGCGACTGGGGCGTGACGGAGGGCGCAATCAGGGACGCCTTCGCGGCCACGGAGGCGGCCTTCATCGCCGAGGTCGCGCGCCAGTTCTCCACTGACCCGGACGCCGCCACCGTTGGCTCCTGCTGCCCTGGCCCCATCCTCCTCCTCCTCCTCCAATGACCGTTTCTTCAGCTATGCGCGAGCGTGCGTGTGTTTCTATATTTGTTCATTGTTCTTCCCCGTCTCATTAGTTTTCAGTATTAATGTCATGTTGTCTTCCACGTGCTCAGCTTTTAGTTTGTTATATTGCAAAATCGCACAATGTAATGATGAGTAGTATCACTAAAAGTTTTCTGTATTCTCAGACCCGTCATTTTGGAGGTCAAGTAACTTCATGGAAGAATGGTCATGGGGAGGAATTGCTTTTTGTCAGCAGCAAGGTACACAATCCTTGGGCCATGTATGATATTTTGACGAAATTTTGTATGGCTATACCATGGGGATGGGCCGATGGGGTGCTCCTGTTCAATAAAAACATGCTCGGTGTATTTGGAGGTCATACTTGTTCCTCTGCACTATTCATTTAAAGATCTCGATTCAGATACTATTCTTAGTATATCTCCGTCACTGCCTGAATGCAGTACGATTTTAGTTATTGCAAAATGGATCTGCCTAATCTCTGCATTCTTATTTTTTAATGATTTCTTATTATTGTACCACTATGTCTCAGCCGGGCAATTCTATTTTTTTTCTCCAAGTGTTAATTGTGCTATATTGCTGGTCTCATGTATATATGTCCAAGCCAGGTTAATGCCTCAATTATTGAAAGTGAACTTCTCTTTTGCAGGCCAATTTCAAACCTCCAAAAGCCCTCCGTGGTGGGATACCCATTTGCTTTCCCCAAGTATGCCACCTTCACCCATGATGACTTGGTCATGTTAAAAATATATTTTGCCGATCACTGAGAACTAACCTCTTAATGCAGTTTGGAACTGATGGAAATATTGAACAGCATGGATTTGCAAGGAAACGGCTTTGGACAGTTGATGATAATCCACCACCTTTACCAGTAAATCCTGCAATCAAAGCTTTTGTTGATCTTATTCTGAAGCCTACTGAAGATGATTTAGAGATGTGGCCGCACAGGTTTGTGTTAGAGGCTTAAACCATAGATCGGCGCAGTTATCTCTTTTATGCATGTGATCTTGTATACATCCATATCTGACTCTGCTATTGGCTTATTCAACAATACCAGTTTTGAGTTCCGCTTGAGAATTGCTCTTGGTGCTGATGAAGACCTTTTTCTTGTACATTTGCATATCACACCTACTTCTCTGTTTCTGACATAAGGTATGTTTCCCTTTTCTGCTTCTTTGTTTTCTGCAATATTTTTATGACATTTTTATCTCTGCAATTGACTGCTCCATCTGTTGACAATGTGTTGGAAATTTTCAGAACTTTGTTTTGTACCATTGTGCATTATTTAATAGAGCCCTGTACGTACGCAAAATGTATTCATTCTGTTGGTCCTGGAGTGCTGTTACATCTTTATTGGATGGGAATCGGTTCGATGCAACCATATTTGTGTGAACGTTAGACAATTTGGATATATCTTGATTTTTCGCTAAAATTGTCATATTGCTAATGCCACAACATGGAACATTATAGTAGAATGCACCTTGCTGCGGGATTTTATCATGTTGCTACATTGCTATATGATGATGACTGACGACCTGCAGGTTTAGTTTCGGACAAACTTTTCTTCTCCATTCTGGTTATATGGCTGGACCATTCTTGTTATATGGCTGCTGTGATGGTGGTGATTTGTTCTCATGAGTATTAAACTGTAATAGTTGTGAATCTGTAGTAGCATTGTATGAAAACTGCCCGAACATGTATTTGGAGGCACTATTTGAAGTGCAAGTAAATGAATTTGGAGGCACTTTCGTATGTGCCAGTACATGTATTTGGAAGAGGCACTTTCTTATGTTCCAGAACATGTATTGGGAGGCACTTTTAGAAGTGCAAGTAAACGAATTTGTTGGCACTTTTAGTACTGCCAGTAATTGAATTTGGAGGCACTTTTTGAAGTCTAAGTAAATGAATTTTGAGGCACTTTTAGTACTGCTAGTAAATGAATTTTGAGGCACTTTTAGTACTGCTAGTAAATGAATTTTGAGGCACTTTTAGAAGTGCAAGTAAATGAATTTGGAGGCACTTTTACTAATGCCAGTAAATGAATTTTGAGGCACTTTTTGAAAACTGCCACTAAATACATTTGCCAACATGAATAAAACTAACACTTTTTTTCTGCCTACAAAAATATTTGCTGGCACTTTTTCAAGAATTGGAGGCACTTTCGAGTGCCTCCTAACGAGGGATCTGACGTAGTGTGCCAGCCGCCATGGCGACCACCGTCGCAAGTTTCGATGCCACCCGGAGCCAGCACCTGCCGCTACCGCGCGGGATGGTCCGTGGACCGGAGAGCGTCGCCTTCGACGGCCATGGCCAAGGCCCCTACAGCAGCGTCTCAGATGGCCGCGTCCTCAAGTGGAACGGCGACTAGCTCGGCTGGACCACTTACACGTACGGCTCCGACTATGACACTGACACATGCAGGGCCTCGAGGCTCCGCCCGGAGACCGCCACCGAGAGCCGCTGCGGCCGCCCGCTCGGCCTCCGCTTCGACCAAAAATCAGGAGACATGTACATCACCGACGCATACAAAGGACTCATGCGTGTCAGCCCCGGTGGCGGGGAGGCCACCTTGTTGGTCTACCAGGTCGACGGGGTACCTCTCCGGTTCACCAACGGCGTCGACGTGGATCAAACCACCGGCCAAGTATACTTCACCGACAGCTCCACAAACTACAACAGGGCCCAGCACCAGATGGTGACAAAAACAGGGGACTCCATGGGGCACCTCATGAGGTACGACCCAAGAACATCCGACGTCACGGTGTTACAAGCCGACATGACCTACCCGAATGACGTCTCCCTAAGTGCCGACCGCACGCACCTCGTCGTCGCATCTACCGGCCCCTGCAAGCTGCTAAGGTACTGGATCAAAGGGCCCAACGCGGGGAGATCTGAGCCCTTTGCCGACCTCCCACAATACCCTGATAACGTGAGGCCCGATAGCAGAGGAGGCTATTGGGTGGCGTTACATCGTGAGAAGAATGAGCTGCCCTTTGGCCGCGATAGCCATCTCCTCGCCGTAAGGGTCGATGCCAATGGGAAGATAGTCGAACGGATGACGGGGCCCAAGAGCGTGAGACCGACCGAGATCATGGCCAGGGAGAATGGCAAGTTGTACATGGGTTCCGTGGAGCTGCCTTATGTTAGTGTGGTTAAGCGCAAATAGATCGAAAAAGGTTGATTTAGGATGACTCCCTTTTGGTTTATCTTTAGATATCCTCTCTGTACTTTAATTCCCAATTTATTTTTGTTTAGAACATGCAATGTAATGGCACATTTATCAGCAAATTACTGAACAGGCATGCGAAACTAACCCTTCCGGGCCGCTCGTGTGAGGGCGGCTCCGGAGGCGACCCAGCACCGAAGAGAGCCTCCACCCGTCCTCTCCCTCTGGCCGCTGCCGCCGGCGCCGGCGGTGGCATCCACGCCTGGCCGTCGAAGCGGCGGGCGGGGTGGCGCTGCCCGTCGTGCTCCCTTCGCACGTGGGGTCGACCCCATGGCGGCGCAGGTGTGAGACCAGGCGGCGGGGCGGCAGCGGTCGCCATGGGCGGCGCTTGCCGGCGCGCAGCAGGGAGGCGGAGGAGGGCTGGCACAGGGCTCCGGATGCGGCGGCGCTCGGCCCTGCGGGGTTCGTCGCTCGATCTGGAGCTTTGGGCTGATTCGATCTAGGCCTGTCCAAGCGGCGGCGCGATCTGCTGTGGGGACGCGACCTAGCCTCACGGCGGCGGCGCGGCCAACATGGCGGCGACGCTGTTTGTGGAGCTCCTGGCCGATCTTGCTCACATGGGCCGAAGGTCGTTCTGCTTGTTCCGTTCGCCGGGAATCGGATGGCGGTGTGGGGACTGCTGGATCGACAAAAATAATGGTGGTTAGCGGTCCTATGGTTCCGAATTGCGCTAAGACGAACATCTGCCTGTCGTGTGTCCCCTTTGATCTGGCCGGAGTGTCGGGTTCTGGAAGGCTCCGCCGGTGATCTCACATGGACTTACTTTTTCCCGGAGACTGCTGGATCGGAGGGATTCGGTCACGCCGGAGGGAGCGGCGTGAAGCTCTGCTTCTGTTGCCATCATGGGCAAATCCATGACGAAGTCAGAGGCGGAGAATGTCATGGAAGAGAGATTGGAGGACCACTAATGGTGATTCGAGCCTTTGGCGGCGATGAGGAACTTGCTTGGAGTTTGAGGACTCGTATGCAGCGGTATGCAAGTGGGGGCGACAATATAGGTGAAGTTCAAAGTCCTACCTTTCAGGATGAAAATCCAAGGTCTGACTTTAATTGATTGTGCCTGGCAATAGGCTTGTTGAATACATTGTTTTGAGAGCGGGGACTATCTCTAGGGTGAAAACCCAAGATCTCGATCGGACGACGACGACGCTTGTGCACTGTTTTCTTCTTAAAGGCGTTGCTTTTGGAGAGTTTAGACATCAGGTGTTGTTTTGGTGGTGGTTGTGCCGCTGCTACAAGGACTGCAACTCCGTAGCGAGACTTTTCTTTTTTTAGTTTCTTTTTCTTATTGTCTTTTGGTTGTGTGCATCCGTAATACCTTCGGTTATTGCGTTGTTGCAGACGCTGGGTGTAATTGGTATCTCCGCGATATTAATATATACTCTTTTTCTAAAAAAAATTTAGCAAATTACTATATGTTATTTCTTTCATTTGGACGTACCTGCAAAGCTAATTTCTGTCAAGTTCCTTTTACCATGACCCGGGTGTTTTTTTGCCCCTGAGCAGTAAGCTCTCTTTCTGCAACATGTTACTACTGAACAAGCATTTTTATTACAAGTTATGATCCATTGAAGAAGACAAGAGAAATACCCCGGAGAAGTTCTAATGTGTTAGTACTAGGTACTACAACCTTACAAAACGTTGTTTACTTCGTTGTTTTTCTTCTTACATTTACTGCAAAGAGCGCAAAATGTTATATGACTCTGAAGTGCAAGCTATTGAAGCGGGTGATTTCTCCTGAAGTCGTGCAATGAGATCAATTTCTGACTTTCTTTTTTTTCATAATTGGAATTTATTAATATCAAGAGATAACAATTACACCCAGCCTATGCAAGTTCTGACTTTCTATATGTGATGTTGGAGTTGTACTCTCTTTGTTTTTAAATATAAGTTTTTTTAGTCCTTTATTTATTCATACGTATGTAGACGTATTTTACTAGTGTTGATTCACTCATTTCAGTCCGTATTTAGTCCACATTAAAGTTGTCAAAACATCTTATAATTTGAAACGGAGGAAGTACTTTGAATGATACTTAGTCGTGGTGACTTAGTATAAAATATCAGCACCAATCTTAGAGAATACTTCCTCCGTACCTAAATATATGGTGTATAAGCTCAACCAAAAAGTGAATCATTTCAACTTTGAACAAATATATACAAAGAAATATGAACAACTGCAATATTGAATAAATAAATTATGAAAATAAATCTTACGGAAACCTACTGACATTGATTTAGTATTATCAATCTTTATTTTTTTTACATATATACACTTTCAAGCTTAGAAAACATTACTCCCTCCGATCCAAATAAACTGTCGGAGGTTATACGTATAGTTTGTAAGCAGCAGGTTGTTTTCTCGCGACAGTTTATTTGAATAGGAGGTAGTAACTTTTTTACTCAATTTACACGTGACCGGGAAAGTATAAACAGATGGATGTACTACTAGTATGTGATAAGGCCGGTACCTCACTGTCCCAGTGGTGTAGAATTTTGCTTTCATCATCGAACAACACAAAAATAACGACAATTTAAGGTGAACCATTTCTAGCCTTGAACAAATATATACAAAGAAATATGAACAAATGCAGTTTTGAATAAATAAATTATGAAAATATATCTTACGGAAACCTACTGACAGAAATATTGAATAAATAAATTATGAAATTATATCTTACGGAAACCTACTGACATTGATTTGGTATTATAAATCTTTATTTTTTTACATATATATACACTGTCAAACTTAGAAATATTTTTTTTACTCAATTTACACGTGACCGAGAGAGTATAAACAGATGGATGTAGAATTTTGCTTTCATCATCGAACAACACAAAAATAACAACAATTTAAAGCTCGCCGCATTTGGCAGGCTCGAACGACAAGACGCCCCCCTCGAGATCGTACAGGACATGCATGCTCTGCTGCTGCAGGCTGCCCAACACCGACATCCCCCGCATGCTCACCATCCCGAGGCACGCCACACCGGCGCTCTGGTCCTCCACCACGTAGCTCTCCCTGGGAAACGCCATGTCGGCGCCGTCGAAATGGAACACCAGGCGCGGCACGTCCACGGCCTCGGTCTTCCCCTTCGGCGCGGCGAAGCAGAGGCTGAGCCCGAGGTGCGCGCCGCTGGCCAGCGGGAGCCCCACGCGTGCCGCAAGCGCGCGGGCCAGCACCACGAATGCGCGCTCCTCCAGCGCGGTGAACGTCGTGCCGGAGTCGATGATGAACCCGCCGCCGCCCATTGGCGAGAGCCGGAACACGGCGGGGTCGATCGGCAGAAGCGTGTCGCCTACGGTGATCCCTTCCAGGTTGAGGTAGTAGTAGGAGCTCCCGCGCCCACCACCAGATGGGTTTGGCGCGAACGGCGTGAACTTGGCGGCGGTCGAGAGGGTCGCAGATGTGCCGAGGAAAAGAGGGCTCGCCGTCTTGTCGTTAAAGGGCGTGAAACAGTAGGAGAACCTCGTGACGCCAAGCTGAGACACCAGTGACAGCGGCCCCCTTCCCATCCCAACCAGACCGGACGAGTTGTCCGTGCTGCCGAGGTTTTCCGTGCCGCAGCCGAAGGCGATGCCGCTCACGGTGGCGCCTGAGCCGAACGCCAACGTCTCGGTGGCGAGGACGCCGTTCGTCGAGGTGCCGTCGCCATAGGAGAAGTAGTACGGGCAGACGGGCTCGGCCGCCGAGCAGTGCGAACTCGGGTAGCGGAACGCGTCGCACAGCGGGGAGCGGCACGACACGTTGGCGTAGGTGATGGACCTGGCCGGCGCGTACAGCGGCGTGGGCTGCGGGAAGCACTTCCGGCAGGGCGCGTCGCACTGCGTCCAGATGAGGTCACTGCCGGTGTCGAGGACGGCGGTGATCGGGACCGGCGGCGTGCCGATGGCGAGCTCGACGAAATACGTCGCCGTGCTCGCGTGCACTGCCGCTGTTCCTTTAGTACCGTCGCTCTTCAGCGTTGCAGGGGATGAGATGCCCGTGTCAAGGAGGCCGTTAACGCGGCGGTGGCTCCGGTCGGCGGCGTGGCGGATGCGCTCGATCCCCGTGAAGTCACCGCGGGTGTCGACATGCGTTAGCTCAAGACGGATGCCACGGCTCGATGCGGTAGAAATTGCAAATGGCGGAAGCAAGAGGAGGATCCAGAAGACAAGAGATCTCCCTGACGCCATTGTTTCTTAAAAGGAGGGAAGAAATCAGGAATGACGCTAGTATATCTTGCTGGTGATTTTGGGTTTTGTTAGAGCTTGTTCTTGTTCAAGATCGTGGACTCGTGGTGGTCTGCAGGCCCGTCGATGGCCATGTTCGAAGTGATCGACCGAACAGGGCCCCCAAATTCCAGAGGCCCCCGAATTACTGCTGCCTAGTACTTACGTATCAATTTTTTAAAACCCTTTTGGTATATGTCGTGGCCGCAGCCACGCAGCAGCCCATTTGATGTTTCCTTTACTTTTTGCGACCCACAGTCTAGGAGAGCTAACAGCCTAACAGGCCACGATCGATGATTCACTCAAAAAAAAAGGCCACGATCGGATCGATGTAGCATACCACATCGGAATCCAATCGGTACCTGGCCAGACGTGAGAAACCAATCGACGTTCCGCCGTCCCCGACCTTGAGCCAGATCGTCAGAAGTTCGCCCGTCGAGCTGCACGCCGATCGTCTCACATTCAGAACGCCAGATGTTCGCCCGCCGAGCCGCGAGAGTGACGTATGCACGCGCGACAGACGAAAATTCACCTCGCTTCGCCCGTCGAGCTGACGTCTCTGAATTCATGGATCACAGAATTTTGTTGACTATCCCTGTCACCGTTGCATCGGCGGAAAGGAGCTTCTTCAAACTCAAGTTGTTGAATTCTTATTTGCGGACTACTATAACACAAGAGAGACTCAATGGATTGGCGACAATAGCACTTGAAAATGATATCCTAGAGAAGATTAATTATGAAGATATGATTGAAGATTTTATTTCAAGAAATACTAGACGGATGATGCTTTTTAGTAGAACATGAGGTCAGTTTGTTACTTTAGTGATACTTTTAGTAGAATTAAGATTTGATATGTTTCTATATATTGTTAAAAATAACACATATTGAAGTTATGTAATAAACTAAAAGTATTTTTAGTTGTTATCTCATTTAAATTTTCAAATTCCAAAGCCCCATTTTACGTTTTGCACCGGGGCCCCCAATTTTTGGAGACGGCCCTGGTGGTCTGGTGGGTATGTTGTATTGACAAATGACGATCGGTTCAGGACGAATCATGGATGGTGACTCCGAAGTGCATCCCACGTCGCTACAAACTTCGCCTTCGCCTCTCTGGCTCATTTTTTTTTCGAGAGGAGGCCGTTGTCTGTGCATTTTGTTATGTCTCTGCGGCTCTGCCTTTGTTTATTCTTTTTCGTCAAGCATACTCTGCGCACTGACAGTATTTTGTTGTCTGCGAGATCTCTAAAAAAGATGAAATTAAAGAAAAAATTTCTTTAAAATGTTCATGTTCCTGAAAAAATTATTTCATGTCTCCAAAAAAATGGTCACAGTTTTTAAAGAATTATTCCTGGTCCAAAAAATTCAAAAGATGTTTAGGGAGGTTCATAAAAATGTTCATAGGGTTCGAGAAAATGTTCGCGGGGTTGAAATGTTCAACAAATTCGAAATTATTCACTTGATTCATTAATTATTCACAGGTTAAAAAAACATTTTTAGTTATTACGCTAGTTTTATAATTTAAATAGAAGACTGTTAATTTTCCGAGATTTACTTTTTTGAAGGATATTTTTAGTAAAAATAAAAAAATTGACCTATTATTCCACTGACTGAATCTTTTTTATCGCGTTTGTTTGTGGTAGAGCTGATTCATTCGCTTGCTTCTGAATTAGATTCTTTTCCATTTCCTTTTTATTATGTAATTTAAATACCATACTTTATATACTAAAAATGTTCATGGATTATAAAATACATTCAAGCATTTAAAAATATTCACGTTTTTTTAAGAAAATATTCGTGAAATTGAAAAATGTAAACGAATTTGAAAATATTTACGAACTTAAACATGTCAAGAATTTAAAAATTGTTCACAACTTTGTAAATATGTTCAAACTTTTGATATTAATGAATTTTAAAATGTTCGTAAAGTTTTAAAAGTTATTTGTGTGGTTAAATATATGTTCACGAGGTTAAAAAGTAGTTCCCTTGACAGTAAGTATAGTAAAAAATTCACGTGGTTAAAAAATATGAGTTTTAAGAAATTGTTCTTGTGGTACAAAAATAAATGCTTGAGAGTTAAAATATTTTTTGTATAGTTCAATAATGTTTTTCATGATGTCGAAACAATATTCAGGTAACACAATGAGCAATTCATAAGATTTGAAAATAAAAAAGAAAGTGGAAAGTGAAGAATAAAAGGAAAAAACATGAATAAATGTAAAAAAGGTAACAAAACAAGAAAAGAAAAAAGAAAACGAAACAGAAAAAGCACAGCGAAAAAGGAAAACAGTACAGCCCAGACCGAAGGACTACAGGGCCGCAAACATATGTGTCGATGTCCAACGAAAGGCAATCGGCCTATTCTCTCTTTGAAACTAACTGAGGCCTGTCTCTCAAAAACAAAAACAAAAACTGAGGCATGTGGAGTCCGGACGGTTGTAAATCGATCTCTTGCGGTTTTTCGCAAAAATGGAAAAAAATAACCGAATACCCAGAGAGAAACCTCCTATCGCGCGACTACATAAAGACCAAATCGGCGGTTTCTTCAATTCGCCGCCGGAAACGAGAAGACGCCCTCTCCGGCGACACACACTGCGCCGCGCCGCATCGCATCTACGTCTCGATCATACTTGCAATCTGCATCGACCAGCAAAAACTTGTGAGTGCAAGATGCAGGTTCTCCATTACTCTATTCGCATCCCAATCCTCGGATGTGATGTTCAATTTGTTCGATTCTTATGTATGTTACCTATATACACATATTAGGGAAAGGGTTCCCGTTAGAATGTTACATATACATAGATCTATCTTGATTCCTTGCTGCTTTACAATTCGATTCTGTCAGATTGTGAATTTGTGATGCTTGTTCATCTGAGTCAACTGTTCCCTTAATTTTCTTCGTCTGGTCTACTGAACCAATGCTGGACTATAAATTAACTGCCGATGCTCCTCGTTGACTGTACTGTTGATCCTCCGGTTAGAAGAAAAGAAGTATTTGCTTCAATGATATCTGCTCGATTCCATAAATTATATGTTGGACTTCCACAATCAAGTTGACCCGTTTGATAATATGAGTGACATCCATGTTGTATACTTGTTACTACTGTTACAGTCTTTTCTTGTTTGAATCATGTATCTGTGGCAAGCTGAGTCTAATTCTTGTTGGAAATTGGAATCATGTATCTGTGGCATGCTGAGACTTCAAGGTGAAATTATTGGTTTAAATTGTAGCTTGATATGTCACAAAAAAAAACGAAATGAGGTTTAAAGTACCACCGTATCATAAATATATGGCTCAAAGCAGAATATAAGTCGTATATCAAATTTGGAGTAGACAATTTTGGAAGACACACATGCATGGACATGCTTTATCTTGAATGCAGAGGGTGCGGGAGAGATCTTTTGAATTATCTACAAACATGTTATCATGAACAAACAACCTTAATAATCGTTTGAGTAATCCTTGTGTATAAAATTTTAATTGATCATTGTTTTATTCATGAATAATTCTCATTTCTATTAATAACTGCAGGAAAACATGTGTGACATTGTTTCGCGAGACTTTGAGGAGCTCGATCTTGATGGAAGTAATTACTTGGAATGGGCACTCGATGCTAAAATCAACTTAGCAGCGAAAGGTCTCCTTGAGACTATTGCTCCCACGTCCAAGTGTACTGGCGCTCAAAAGGCGCAGGCTACGGCCTATCTACGACACCATCTAGACCAAGACCTTAAGCATTTTCTCACTGAAGAGGATCCATTTGTGATGTGGCAGTTCTTGAAGGACAGGTTCTACGGTCCGGCGCAGAAGGACATTATCACATCTAAAGCGCACGATGCTTGGGTGAACTTGCACTTCTCACACTTCGAGGATGTGGGTGAGTATAATTCAGCTATCCATCGGGTAACCTCTCGACTGAAACTCTGTGGAGTAGAGATCACGGAGATTGACATGATAGAGAAGACTTTATCCACAATGCATCCAAGGAACCTTCAGCTCCACCGGCAGTATACGGCAGCGAAGTATGATAAGTACAATCATCTGCTTTTGAATTTGAAAATGGATGAACGGAGCAAGCTGCTGATGATGAAAGATCATTAAGTTGAAGTATATTATCCAACAATGATGAAGACATGCTAGCTTGGACTTTCTGTGACGTGATGCAGATTCAAGCGATGATGAAAGATCACTAATAATCGAAACCATTTAACTCTATTTGTTCCTTTTAATCGATCTATGCTATTTCAGATATATATGTAGGTATGATGTTTGTTTGATAATCACTAAGGGTGTGTTTGGTTTAGGGGATAAGATTTGGGGGATGAGGGCACCCCTAACCACCTGGTTAGGGATAGCCACTTTTAATGTTTGGTCGAAACGGTGGTTGAGCCACATTTGGCCGGATGGACTCAACCACCGTTTCGACCGAATATTCTCCAAATCTGGTTACCCATATCCCTTCAATCCTCCAAACCAAACATAGGGCAACCATCTAAAAAGTGGTTATCCCTAACCACTTGAGGGATAACCACTCAACCAAACACACCCTAAGCTGTTTTAAACCATGGCATGAGGTTAATTACTGTGCTAGTACTTTAGAAGAGAATTTATGAGACACACAACAGTCTCTTTGTAGGGTTGTATGAAGGGGACACTGAGTGCCAGCATTAAGTCCAACTGAACCCATTCATTTCAAGAAGCATTCAGAAAATACAGTTTTACTGTTCATCATCCGATTTGGCTCCCGAGCTACATCGAGCTCGTTTTTCAAAAATTTAAAATACTCTGTAAAGTTTCAAAAAATAAAACAATCTATTTTCTGTGGATACATACAGATGTGATCTACATATATGTAATTTTTTATTACATAAGACTATATATATTTGACTACCAAAAAAAGATAAAAGTATGGTTAAAAAGTTTGTAGATCACATGCGAGAATACTACATGTTGAGGTTCTTTCGTATGCACATACTAGACATGTGTATATACTTGTGTATCTGTTATCAGTTTTGAGTTAATAAAATAAAGTTTTTAAAATGAGCTCCATGTAACTAGTTTGGGATCAAAAGAGACTTTTTTCAAATAGGTCCGCCACTCGACCTAGCTTCTAGCTAGCGGTACGGCCATTTCATATAGTTTCATTTACAAAGAAGTATGGTGATATACTAATTTACTTGAGGTCATAAATATATATTTTCTGGTGCTACCTTTTCTTTTTGGGAAATATCAATTAGAACGTAGACGGGTACACGCCCGCACAACAAGATTACATGTGCACACTCACCAGTACATCTGCCTTGTTTTCGATGCTAACATCGCATGAATATTCCTCCTAAATGAGACATAGGGTTTAGAGGCCCTTCCGTTGCCATCAAAAGGACCTCCTTTCTGCCACCCCAGTAACCTCGCTGTCGTTGGAGACCATCCAATAGCAGACGACGGTGGGCTTCCATTCCTGCCTTTTTTCAGCATGGAAGACTTCCCTTCTCCATCTGTAGAGATGCCTCACCTCGCTCATGTCACGGTGCATGGTGGAATTCCGGCAATCCTGCAACACATTGGTGGAGGCTGCATGAAAACAACCGCCCACGTAACTCCTCGTTGGAGGTCTCTCGTCTATCCTGCTCCTAGCCATCATCCTTCTCAAGTAGTCCGAGGACATGAACGAGCACACCATGACGATATGCACCGCGGAGTACTTATGTTCGGTCACAGATTACAAGGACAAGTTCATGGAGACGTCCTCGAAGACGCTGGAGGTAGGGATATCACTCGTATGGTATGGGTGTTGGGGAACCTAGTGGAAAGAAAAATTACGGCCTATGAGAAAACCCAAGAACCAATCTATGAAGATGCAAGAGGAGTTAGATTGGGGATGCAGGTGGATGCCCGTTAGACATCCAGGTCCATCTGGCTCATTCTGTCGCATAAGAGTACTAATCGAAATGTCAACCAATATGTTTTCTAATTGGCCATCCACTAGTCTAACGGACGGTCCGCCTTCCATCTGCATCCCCAAGTTCTGGATATTTACCAACAAGTGCATCGGAGACTAGATTGTTCGAGAAACTCCGTTGATGTAGATCCCCACAATTAGGTGTATCCCTCACAGTCGCGAGTAAATTCCCTCCTTCCTAGGATAGAAAGCATGATCCTTTCGTTGGTATCCATGCGTACGAGATCATCGATCCAGCAGGACTCCAACGACCAAGACAAAGAACTACGAGACAACTAGAGTAGCCTTGTGGCGCACGATGGAGAGAGAGAGAGAGAGAGAGAGAGAGAGCAGCCTTTCAACACTGGTGCGTTGGAAAGGGGGCTGACCCTCCTCTCCTTTTATAGGGACATGGGGAGGAGCCTTGGGGAGGGTATAATCCCCTCTAGGGTCAGCCGCACCAATGGGTGAGGGGGAGGCGCCCCCTTCCAAACCCTAGCCGCCGACTTGGAGTAGCCCCAAGTTAAGTGGGGCACCTCCACTTGGATCACATATCTTGGTCCACGTGGCTTCCCCCACTTCGGCTGAACCAAGTGGGCAGCCCATGAGACCTTCCGGAATATTTCAGAAGGTTCTATAACACACTGGAACCTTTTTGTTGCTTTTAGGGTACTTTTGACTTTTCGATACTCCAGAATTCTTCCCTTTTCTCTTTAAAATTATTGCGATCTCCAGGAACTATTCCGGAATAACTCTTTCGTGCTCCTTACACAATGTATTCCTCACTCTTAGGCGTGTGACCCTGCGGATTCAATTCGGTAACGTGTAGACGTGACCTGGGACTCCTTTCGGACAATAATCAATAGCGAGATCTAAACACCCACATTGGTTACTACACTTACACAAATATATCGAGTGAATCTTTTGTTCCCAACACAATTTTCTTTGCTTCGGGATACATAACAAAATCTGAGGCGAGACTTTAATCGGTATCCTTGTGAAGCAACACCCTGATCACAATACCAAGTTATCCTCGTTGCCCATTTGTTCTTTTTTCTCGTTTCCGTATTTCGTTATCCATGATGCTGATAAAGGCGAGGTCTGTCACTCAAAAAATAAAATTAGAGCTTTGAACGACTCATGTCGAGTTCAGCGCCACTAAGTGATGGTGCATGTGGGAACGACGACGATAACCCGACAGTTCGTTTTGCATGAGCATTGTTTTTTCCGGTCGGATGACGTTCGGGTGTTTCCAGTGATGGTGATTGGTTGTTTTCTGCTGCTGTGAGTTGGTGATCATTTTAGCAAGGACAAGTTCTTCTTTTTCCTTTTTAATTTATGTATTTTTGGCTATCTACATCGTTGATCTATCCACTAGACTTTGACACTATTAGAGAGACCTGGTGTGTGCATCCACTTGTTCATCTTGATACTAATGTATTTGCTTTATCAGAAAATGGAGAATGAGTGGGACTCTAATGTCGGCAGGCAGTAGTCGGTCTTCCGATCGACAGATAACGTGAAGTATACAAATTAGCATTCTGATCTCGACCACAACAATGTAAGGATCACAACTATACAAAAAAAAAAGTACCCATGCAAAAATGGTGAGAAAAAAAATGTGAAGCGCATGTACAAAAAGAATTAAGAATCAAAACTATACAAAATTAGCATTCTTTTTCGCTCTGGACATGCTTCTTCAGAGCGTGCCGCACTTGGCTGAAGTAAACGACAGCGTTTCCTTCTGGACGTCGTAGAGTAGATGAATGTTCTGCTGCTGGTAGTTGCCGAGCGTGCTCATCGCGCCAACGGTCTGGTTCCGCATCGCGAGGCACCACACGCCGGAATCCGAGATCAGGTAGTTCTCCACCGGCAGCACCATGTCGGCGCCGTCGAAGTGGAACGTCATGGTCGGCATGGATGGCGGCGTCGACGTGTCGGACGGCAGCGCGAAGCACAGGTCGAGCCCCGTGGAGTCGGACCCGTCGGCCAGCGGCAGCGTCACCAGGGGCAGAACCGCTGCACGGACTTGCTGGTACGCCGCGTCGACCAGCGACGTGATCGTCGTGCCGGAGTCGATGATGAGCCCGCCGGTGCCGTCGGCCCCCAAGGAGAACGTGCTGGGAGGGATGGTCAGGGCCGTCGTGCCGACAGATATGCCCGTCAGGTTTAGATAGTAATACGTGCTCATGGGCGCCGTCGATGGGCTGGCGACGAACGGCGTCGAACGGACCCCGGTGCCGTTGAGCGCGGCCGACGGCCCGATGAGGAGCGTGCTCGTGCTGTTGGTGTCCTGGAACGGCGTGAGGCAGTAGGAGAACATGCCGGCGCCGAGCTGCGAGACGAGCGACATGCTTCCCCTGCCCAGCCCGACGAGGCCGGACGACCCGTTCCAGTCGTCGCTGCTCATGTTGCTGCAGCCGAAGGCGATGCCGGGGACGCGGGACTGGTCCGCGGGCGTCGAGCCGAACGTGAAGGTCTCCTCGCTCTGGACGCCCGACGTCCACCCCGTGCCGTATGTCTGGTTGTACATGCACGAGCAACCAGGAGGCGGACTCGGCCCGGCCAGCGCGGCGCACATGCTCGCCGAGCTATTGCAGGGGAGCACGCCGAATGTGGTCGAGCTCGATGGGTTGTATAGCCGCCCGGGCTGCTTGAAGCACTGGCTACCGCAGGGAGCGCACTGCGTCCAGATGAGGTCGCTGCCCGTGTCGGCGATGGCCGAGTAGGACAGTGGCGGCGTGCCGATGGCCAGCGTCATGAGGTACTCCCCGCCGTTCGGCAGGTCCTTCCGGGTCGGCGCGGCGACGGTGAGCCCGCCCGAGGACGCGAGTTCCTGAGTGAACCGGGCGTGGCGGTGCATGTCGCGGCGCAGGGCGTTGCGCACGAACTCGGTCGCGGTGACATCGGGGTTAGAGTGGATGCGCGTCAGCCCGACGCGGACGGCGGCGGCATTGGAGGTCAGAGCTGCAGAAACGAGCAGGAAAAGAACCGCGAGTGACGCCATTAATTTGTACAGACGATGTCTGAAGCTAGACGATGATGCAGTAATACAAGAATGAAAACATGTAATCAAATGGTTTGGATTATATACTACTAGTAGTAGATATCTTGTGCTGTGCTATGACCCTTCTTCATACTTGGTCAAGCACGCCATTTTGTGCCGGTTCTTTTGGTATGTTGCCTGGAAAGAACTGCAAAAAGTTTATCCTTTGATTCTAGTCACATCACACCAAGAGAGTGCTATATACGATTGCGTGAAGGCAATATTTGATAGATTAGGTGAGCTATTTGTTCGGCATGCAGGGAATAAGAATTCAAACTTGTCTTCAAAATTGAACACGAGACTCAATCGTCGTCATCGGATAATTGGGTTTGTCATGGTCCAAAAGCAGGTATAAGATGCAAGAATTGACTGAATCCAATCAGATAAGAGAGAACAAACCGCGTACAAGCAGTGCCTGTCACACACATCATCGTCAACCAGAGATCAATGATATAAGGAAAAAATTGCTGGTTCCGTTGACCTTGTCCGGGCCAGATCATGGAATGCGCTATCCGCTAGTGTTGGCGGCCGGGACATTGTTGACTGGTGGCAATACATGAGCTCTAAGGTTGACTCCAACGGGGCGACGCATCGAGTCCGCGCGCCTCTGTTCCGGTCCGTGGAGGTCAAAAACACGGCCCAACGGGCGACGCAAACGGATCGCGGTCCGTTTTTTGGTCCGCCGCGACTCATTCTTGGCCCAAATTTGGGTCACCGATGTGTCGGTCGCGGACGCGAGCGGAGCGCTTTTGTGTCCTGCCCTAGTCCGCCCCTGTCCCGCAAATCAGACCATTCCCCACCCCAACCTCCTCCTCCTCCTCTCTCGCCCCTCTCGCCGCCACCGCGCCGTCGCTCCCTCGATTTGGCACTGCAGGCCAATCCGGGGACGCCGTCTGCTGCTCCTCTTCCCCGCCGTCACCGGAGCAGCTTCCTCCCCGCGACGGCCGGTGAATCTTGCGGCCATCTCTCTCGCAACGCCTGCGACACACACGCCGCCCACAAGGTGTTCGGCCGTTCGCCCCGGCAAGAACTCAGGTACGAACTCGGCCATGGATAGCTCGGATGAGTGGTACTACAGGAACTACATCCTGTACAACCCGTCATCATCGGACGATTCCTCCGACGATGAGAGTGACGGCCTGGTTGCCACCCTCATCGTCAACGAGTACATAGAGAGGATGCGGCCGGTGTTCCGAGGGTCGTTGCCGGGCCGTTCTCCTGCTCTGGACCGGAACCGGAGAGCTGGCCAAATCCAGCTGTATGGGGACTACTTTCGTCCCCATAAACCCACGTATCCTCTCAAGGTTTTCCGGCGCCGTTTCCGGATGAGGAGATCTTTGTTCAACCGTTGGGGGTGATGCATTTTGATGACTATTTCATATGCAAGCCCGATGCATGTGGTACCCTCGGCTTCTCGTCGTACCAGAAGTGCACCGCCGCCGTTCGCATGCTTACATATGGAATTGCCGGTGATCTTGTGGACGAGTATGTGCGGATGAGTGAGTCCACGTGCCTAGAAGCAATGTACAAGTTTTGCAGGGCCGTGGTGCAGGTGTTCGGCCAGGAGTACTTGAGGGAGCCCAATGCCGCGGACATGACCCGGCTCTTGGCCATCAACGAGGCCAGAGGCTTCCCTGGGATGATTGGCAGCATAGATTGTATGCACTGGGAGTGGAGGAACTGCCCATTTGCTTGGCAGGGGCAGTACAAGAGCCATGTTGGGGCGTGCACGGTCGTGCTTGAGGCCGTGGCATCACAAAATTTGTGGATTTGGCACTCGTTTTTTGGCATGGCCGGCTCGCACAATGACCTCAATGTGCTGCAGCGGTCTCCGGTGTTCAACAAGCTCTCCAATGGCCTGGCACCCCAGGTGACCTATGAGATCAATGGTCACGAGTATGACAAGCCTTACTATCTCGCTGATGGGATTTACCCTACATGGACTACATTTGTCAAGACCATCTCCAATCCCGATGATGAGAAAAAGAAGAGGTTTGTCAAGGAACAAGAGAGTGCTAGAAAGGATGTGGAGCGTGCTTTCGGTGCCCTGCAGTCACGATGGGCTATTGTTCGCCACCCTGCTAGGACATGGGACAAGGACCAACTATGGGAGGCGATGACTGCTTGTGTGATCATGCACAACATGATCGTGGAGGATGGACGCGACGAGGGCATGCATGATCAGGCATGGCAGTTTCAGGGTCAGTTGGTTGAGCCCCAGGGACCGTCCACATTTGCTCAGTTCCTCGACTTCCACCGTGATGTTCGTGAGAAGTTGTCTCATCTTCGGCTCCAAAATGGTTTGGTGGAGCATGTCTGGCAGCACTACGGTAACCAATAGTTCCATTTGATGAACTATTGGTCTTTATATTTATTTGGTTTGTAAGACTATGCATTTGTGAAACAATTTGTATTATTTGTCGAACTATTTGGATTGTAATAACTATTTGGATTGTATTATTTGCATTGTAGTATTTGGATTGCTATATGTTTTGTTATAATGTATTATTTTGCTTGCAATGTGATCGATCAAAAACCCTGGCCGAAAATTATCAAAATGATCAAAAACCCTGGTCGGGCGGACTCAATGCGTTGGCCCGTTGGGTCCAGTGGCCGGAAAGGGACGGACATGGGCCGGACGCGCGTACGTTCCCCGACGCAAACGGACAAAACACGGACCAAACGCGCGTCCGTTTGCGTCGCCCCGTTGGAGTCATCCTAAGCTTCGCCAGTTTCTCCAAGGGTGGAGTCATAACATGGGCAAAGAGGCTGATTACATAAGGAGCATTATCCAGGAGAACTTTGGTTGGCTCTTACCTTCTCGGATCTGATCTTGAAACTCTTGTTAAAGAGATGAAATCTGATAACTCCCTCCCCTGGTTCTGGATGGATTCCGGGGGCTAGTAAAATACGGGGTATTTCATATTTTTAATGACTTCATCCTGGGACGGATTGATGGCTCTTACAGTTCTGCCTGATTGCCCTGGTCAACGCCATCTTCAAAGTCATCTCCAAAGCTTTTGCGCCATGGCTTATCCTTCTTCATCATCTTTGCTTCCTTCATTAGAATGTGTGAGTAGCTCCCCTTGGACTATGGTCCATAGCAGTAGCTAGATGAAATTCAAAGGTCTCATGAGATGCCATACATGATTGAGATCCATCTGATGTAATAATTATGTATTTGTTTGGATATGATGAATTGTCAGTTTATGATTGAGATTTATTCATGCTTTGGATTGATATTTATGATGTTATCTTGAATTCTTGATGCATTATTTGTAGTTATATATGCTCTCTGATACATTTGTATGTTTTGGCCAAGTATTATGCTTAGATATTGTGGGAGGGGTGTATGATAGTTGGTTCAATATGGCATTGCAAGCCCAGTGACAGAAAGGGTCGAGACTTTGCATTGTGTTGTTGCGGCAAAAGTAAAACAACGGTTATTATGGCACACTTGGATGGTTTTTCAACTGTTTACATTATTTCATCTTACTTAAGACAATACTATGTTTGCATGAAATTATTCCTTATAGATGCATGTTGGATAGCGGTCCCAAAATGGAGTATTAGTTATAGACGTGGTTTAGTAATGGTCTATATATTTTCAACGTAATGTTTAAATATAGCATGCCAAGAATAATAAAATAAAGTAAAGATAAGTATAATTTAATCGTTGTCCAATTATAGTTTGTTCACCCAACAATTCTATGTTTATTTAGAGAGATGTCTCTAGTGAATCTATAGGCCCAAATATCTCTTTTAATATTGTTTACACCCTCGTTTTACTTGTTTTCCATCATCTACACGCTGATCCATTTTCTATTTTATTTTCATTCATCACTTCCTATCACACAATACCTTTAATACTTGTAAATAGCATGACATGAAACTTGACAACCATCCTAGAATGTTGGAGACAAGCTGTTTTGTGTTTGTCATGAGTAATTTTAACGTTGTTGATGTATTGATAATTTCTGCTGGTTCGATAAATCTTGGTTCCCAACTAAGATAAATACTTGCTGCTGGGCTACATCACCATTTCCTATTGGGGTTCCCAACAGCTATTCCAGAACACATCCGTCCACACAGACGGCCCATGTAGCAGTTGGGACAGAGCTTCAATAAATTTGTTAAGTAAAGTCTCACGATGATTTTGTCCATCCGAGTACCATCAAATTAAGATCCAACGGATACAGTTGATCTAAAATTTGAACTTGAAATTTCAACTATCCAGAATTTTTTAGAAAAATCCATTAATTCAAACATGTTACATTAAGAATTTTGGAAAAGCTTTTTTTCATTTGGATCAATGATTTACGATTAAATAGTTTTTTACATTTTGATCTCAAAACACAATTAAATCATAAAACCGGTTATCCAAACGAAACGAAACTTTTACAGAATAATCAATGATACATATATTGTCCTAAAAAAACTCAATTTTGCTCGGATAGTTTGAATTTTGAGTTCAAAATTTGGATCAACCGTGACCGTTCGATCTTAATTTTGAGTTCAAAGTCACTGAAGCCGTGTCCATAGCAATTGACCTGTAAACTGTAGCGCCGCGTCCCGCGTAGGAAAGATTAATCAAACAAGTTGCGCGTGCATGATTTGTGGTTGTGGGCTTGTGGCATAGTCGTCAATCGCCTTGCAGAAACGACGTGTTCTGATATTTCTCATCGCCTATATGTCCATTGGACTTTTTTTTTGACGTGTCCCTGGTCATTTCTGTTACATTGTGAATGAACACACACGCCAAACTTTTTTTTTTTTTTGCGGGGAACACACACGCCAAATTAAGGGTCATTTTCACTCCCGAACACGGCAGATGATGTTTGCAGCAGTTCTCGTAGCTCTCCTCCTCTCCTTGCCGGCGCCGTCGGCCGGTGATCGGTCGTTCTGCACCGACGCCAACGGCACATACAGCCCGAACAGCACCTACGGCTCCAACCTCAGGTCCCTCGCCGATGAACTTATAGCCAGAGCCATGGAGTCGCACTCGGCCACTGGCACGGCCGGCACGGGCTCCGAGAAGGTCTACGGCGCCGTGCTCTGCCGAGGGGACTCCACCGGCGCCGACTGCGGGAGGCACCTCCGGGATTCCTTCGACAGGACCATCAACGCCAACGGCTCCGGCGCCGATGTGTGCGTGCTCCACAGGGACTTGGCGCTCTACTCCGAGCTGTACCAGCTTCGCTTCTCCGACGAGGACTTCCTCGCCACCTTCAGCAACGCGCCGGAGTGGGTCGATGAGACCAACCTGAACCTTGTGCCGGCCACCGACACCGGGCAGTTCGACGAGCTAGTCAACACGCTGATGAGAACGCTCGCCCATGCCGCCGCGAGGCAGCCGGACAGGTACGCCACGGCCGACGCGCCGTGGCCGTCGCAGGGGACGGAGCGGACGGTGTATGGGCTGGCGCAGTGCACGCAGGACATGCCACAAGAGCGCTGCCGCGCTTGCCTGGACGGCGTTGTCGCGGAGATATGGCAGAAGATCGGCAGCGGCAGGATGGGCGGCGCGATCCATGGCGCGCGGTGCACGCTCCGGTACGAGACGGACACCCAGTTCTTTACTGCCACAGGCAAGTTGCTGCCTATGTTTTCATCTTCAGAGTTGAACTATCAATATTATTATTTTTTTGAAAAGGGGACGACCAATAATTAGATAAGACTGAAAACATGTTCCTTCTGTCTCGACGTAGCTTAAGAAATGAAAGATAAGACTGCATTCAGACCTGCTAGCTGTGATTTACAATGAACTAACAGAGGAATGGTTTTTTCTGCAATTAATGGTACAAAGATTCAGTTTGCTTAATTAAATTGGGTGTACATATACTTTTTTTCTTTAAGAGTATGCAATTGCATACCATATTTTATAGAAGGCAGAGTTTTAAGTACAAGAGCTGATCAAGAGATTGAAATCAATCTCAGTCAGCGAAACACCCAACAAGAGAAATCTATATCTACTCTACTCTAGTAGTGGATCACCAACACCCGAGCCAGCCCGGCTCCAAAGTTTCATGTCTTACAGGACTCTCGAGGCCAGCACATCTTCGTTGCAAATCTGAACCAGGTTGCCAAACACTCTGGCGTTCGTTGCTTCCAAATGTTCCAACAGATCAGCGTGATCCAAGTGTCTATCCTTCGCTTGTTCTTATTGTCCAGTGCCACCCTCTCGCCCAGCCACCATGGCTCCAATCTATCTGTTTGGTTAGGGATACTGAAATGGATTTGCATCCACTGCCGACAGGTGTGCCAAATCTTTCTGGCATACACTCATTGCACCAAGATATGATGGTGTCCTCCCCTTGCAGGTAGAGGTGACACTGGTACACCTGGGTTTGCAAACCATGACGAACCCTTCTTTCCGAAGTTCAGATTCACTTATGCACAAGCCACATGAAAATTTTGCATTTTAGGGGCGCCCGGCATTTCCACATTTCGAGATGCAGTTCGCCTCCGGGAACCTCTCCTGCCCTTGACAGAGCATGCCATAGGTCGACCTAGCTGTGTACTTGCCTTTTTTCGACCACAGCCAGCAGATGGAATCCTCTCTCTGTACGTCCCTGTCCACGGCATTCACCTTCGCCCACAGGTTGATCAGCTGTGCTGCAGCTTCCTCCGACAGGTTTCCTGTCAGGTCTGATATCCATCTATTCTCAAGCATCGCTGCTGCCACCGTTCTGATGTTCTTGCACCTAGTTGGAACATTGGCAAACATGCTTGGCGCAATATCCTTTACCGACTGGCCCTCAATCCATCTATCTGCCCAGTTTCCTCAAATGAAATCTATCTGTCCAAAAGTATATCTTCTGACCATTCCCCGCTTCAAATTTTGCAAGGCTGTCAAAAACCTCCTTCGCAGCACTATCCTTTAGCCAAGCCCTGTCCTCGTCAGTTCGCTTTAGCCACTCCCAGCGTGCACGAAGCGCAATGCCCTGGAGCTGAAGATTCTGGGTCTGTTTGGATTGCGCCGATGCCAGCCCTGCCAAACTGGGGCGCGCCAATTAATTGGCGAACCTTTTCGCCGCCGTGGGATCGCCAAGCTCTGGGCGAAAAATCTGAACGGGTGACCAAATAATTGGCGTGGATCCGAAATTTTGGCCTCCAACCAAACGAACGCCCACACCCCTGGTCAACTCCAAAAAATTGGTCGGGCAGCCCTTGGCTGCCATCCAAACAGGCTCTCTTAACTCTGAGACCCCCAAAACAGTGCGGCTTGCATGAGCAGTCACGAAAAATACATGAATCTAGTACCTGAGTCACCTTCTGACATTTCCCTATAGAGGTATCCTCCATTCAATTCACTAATACATGTAAATTATTCTCTCTTAGAACATTCAGGGCAACGGAAGGGCCATGCACTATTGATCATTGGCACAGTGTACTCGCTCTCGGTCCTCTGTACACGCTTGCTTTTCTGTGTCCTATACATCATAAGACGAAGAAAACCAGGTAAGCCATTCAACAATATTCCATGCTTTAGTGATGATCGTGGCAAATAGATCACAACAAATCGATCACATTTCCTGTAAATACTGATGGCGAGATGTACATCTAGGAAAAATAAATTCCATGGAGCAGCCTAAGAATATCGATGAAATCCTAATGCTTTGGAAGATGGAAGATACTGGTTCTGAGTTCTCTTTGTATGATTTCTCGCAAATTTTAGATGCTACAGACAACTTCTCACCTGGAAATATATTAGGAGAAGGTGGGTTTGGGCCTGTTTACAAGGTATTTTTCTTCATATTCATATGGCAATGTCACATGTATTATTATCATATGATGGGTTTTCTCAAGAAAAACAGAATTAAGATGGCTATATTTAAATTTATGGATTGATGGTTTTTGCAGGGAGTTTTTCCTGACGGACAAAAAGTAGCAATTAAAAAACTTGCTGCACAGTCAAGACAAGGTCTACTGGAATTCAAAAATGAGATCCAACTGGTAGCAAAACTTCAGCACAGGCATCTTGTTAGGCTGCTTGGCTGCTGCGTCCATGAGGAAGAGAAGATACTGATATATGAATACATGACAAACAAAAGCTTGGACTACTTCATTTTTGGTATGTTTCTGGATTAATTTGATAATGTTAAATTGTATGCCTTCCCCTCTGTAGTACTAACACTATGGCCCTGTGTAATATTGCTTGCAGATCCGATCAGAAGGACATCATTAAACTGGATGATACGGTTCAAAATAGTTGAAGGAATAGCCCAAGGGCTTCTATACCTCCATGAGCATTCACGAATGCGTATCATCCATAGGGATTTGAAAGCAAGCAATATTCTGTTAGACTCTGAGTTAAATCCTAAGATTTCTGATTTTGGCATGGCAAGGATATTTCCATCAGATGCTACTCAAGAAAAAGCAAGCAGACTTGTTGGAACATAGTAAGTACAGCAGTACAGCACACAGTAAATTACCTATTATTGTTTCTACCCAAGCATTTGTTTTCTGACTACTGCATGTAATCTTTCGTAGTGGTTACATGGCTCCTGAATATGCATTTGAGGGCCTTCTCTCGATCAAGTCAGATGTTTTCAGTTTTGGGGTACTACTTCTTGAGATTATAAGTGGAAAGAGGAGTGCAGGATTTCAGCACTCTGGAGACGGAGAATTTCCCAATCTTCTTCAATATGTAAGCAAGTTAAAATCTGCAAAACTGGTGCATTCTGCATTTTTCTTCTCCATGAATTTTGTAGGGGCCTTTTCATTCTTTCATGTTTTATTATCTATAAGTTTGTATGAAAATTTAATAGCGGATATATATGGATGCCCCTACTACCACAGTTATGTAAGAACCCTATTTTTTCAGGCATGGCAAATGTGGAAAGAAGGGAGGTGGCATGAATTCATTGATCAATCATTTGGTGATGAATATGAACCAGGAGATATGATGAAATATCTTATGTTGGCACTGATGTGTGTCCAAGTGAAAGCAGTAGACCGTCCCACTATGTCCGATATTGTTGCAATGCTTAGCAGCGAAGACATCACCGTACCAGAGCCAAGGCAACCAGCTTACTCCTATAATAGAGTAGATGTGTCAGTAAACGTCAATGTATCATGCACCAGAAATGATATAACCCTCACCACTATTGATGGTAGATAAATGATCGTTCATTCTTTTGCAAAGTGTGTGACTACAGGTATTGGTAGTGTTAACTAATTAGACAGGACGTTGTTTGTATTCCATTTGTGGCTCAGAACTCACAGACCTCGCAAGTTTATCCTGTCACTGCATACTTGACAAAATTTCTATGATATCCCACATTTGCAATTTGGGACTACGAGAATATATACATATATGTTCTGAAACTTTATAGCACAAAAACCAGCATATAACCTGCATGCTGCTGGGCAGATAAATCTTGTGCTTGGAGATTCACATCAAGGTTTGATTCACACATTTTATGTCTCTACACTCTGCAACATTGTTCACACCATGATGAACCAATTCATATTTAGCTTGTAATAATCCATTTATATGCATGTTATAAATGAAAATGAATTAATGATAAAGAGCTAGGCGAATTTGGACCCTATTGACCTTAGTTTAGACATGACAGTACTGTGAAATTGACTTTACCAAGATGTGACATGAAGATGTGATACAACGGAGATGATGGAAATATGTGAATCTGAAAGCAAACTGACGGTGATCTAAAGCTTATATAACCCACCAGGGGTAGCAAAATAACAACATATATTAAGTTATTAACCAACAGAATAGATAGTATCAGCGTAAAATATTCATATAAAACGTACATGTCTGTTAACAGTATTAGAAGAAAAAAACCGCAATTTCAGGAAGAAATATTTCCCAGATTGTGCAAATGCGCAATTTCACACAGGATTGAAAAGTATGGCAGCACCTGTGTGTGTACAACTGCAAATAAAGTCCACTGCTTACAACTGGACTAAACTAAACGTAAAAAACCCAGTCAAGTAGGCCTGTTTCTCCACCCTCCTTTCTAGGATATGGCGCTGTCACCATCATCCTGTCAATTCGAAGAGAAATGTCTAATTTAGACCAATTTAGTCCCAGCGGTCATTTTTGTAAGAACTTTCAATACCTTGACCACTTGGTAGACAAAGAGAAGATGATATTTGGTACTCATCCTTTACAACTTGTTTAGTACTTCTGCAACACAGATAGATCAAGGACCATTGTTCTGTAGTAAACTGGGAGGATGCTACTATTATCTCTTTTAGTTCTCTTCTTCTCCTTCTCGCCATCTTCAGCAGGCCAGGCAATCTGCACTGACAATAATGGCGGCATGTACATGCCAAACAATACCTACAAATCATATCCCTGGCCGAGTTGCTGTTTGCCAACGCCACAAAGGAGTACTCAGCTACTGGCACGGCTGGCATAGGTCCAGACATGGTCTATGGTGCAGTGCTTTGTCGGGGCGATTCTGACGGCTCCGACTGTCATAAGCGCCTAACCAAGGCCCTTGATGAAGCAATCAACAGTAAAGCTGACGATTCTTACTCTCTCCAGAGCAATAAGAATGTGACCTACTACTATGATCAAGACCAGGCACATATAAGCTTCTCCGACCAGGACTTCCTTTCCAGCTTCAGCAACGTGCCCTGGTGCACGGTGAATACTAACCTAATTCTGTGACGGCCACTGTAGCCGAGCGTTTCGAAGATCTTGTCACCAAGCTGATGCATGCCCTTGCTGATGACGTTGTGAGCCGAGCAGAGAAATATGCAGTCAGCAAAGTGTGGTTTGAGGAGACAGGACAGATGGTATACGGGCTAGCACAGTGCATACGCAACATGCCATATGAGCATTGTGCAGCGTGCCTAGATGGCATCATCTCTGACAGGCAGAGTAAACTCAGTGCTGGACAGATGGGAGCGGCATTTCTTGGGGTGTGGTGCACATTGCGTTATGAGACGGATACACAGTTCTTCGCCGATACGAAGATGCTACCGCTCAATGCGATCCCAGGAAGTAGGTTACCTTGAATGATTTCATTTATTGCATAACGTATTTATCGGCTTCTCTTGACCGATCGAGTAGTTAGAATTGCCTATCTCCTACGAAGGCAAGGATTTCAAACAAAGGGGTACTGGAGGGCTTCTTTTGTGGAATTTGGGAAGGGTTGAGAAAAAAACTTATCCAAACATGTGGTGAAGTAAATGTCTAGGAACCAAAAACCTACACCACTTAAAGGGTTCCAGATAGAAACCGACACCTCCCTCCAGCCTCCAGTTTTTTTCTGAGATCAGTCTTATCCGATCTGGACATGATGCTCAGAGACAAGGACGGAAATAAAGATGAAAATTCATATTCATTCGTTTCATTTAAACTCATTTTGTTCCTTATTTTAGGAGTAAAGAAGCTTTACCCAGTAGATGGAAGTGTTCCCTCAGTTATGATGCATAGTAAAGCACTAGTCATAGCAAAAACATGAAGTTTCAATAACATATTGCATAACTTCTCATTGGAATTTTATGTAAATGTACAGGTAAAACACACTTTTTCCGATGGAACAATGCAGTCTTGGTCGGCGTCGGAGGTTTCCTACTAGTACTATTCATATCTTGTTTGGTTTTCCATATATGGATCAACACACAACGGCGAAGACGTATGCATTCTAATCAGTTCAACACTGCATAAAATAATATTTGATACCCTTAATTGTACTCCACACGTGTACGAAGAACATAAACCTTTCATTATTGTTTTCAGAACAAACAGTGTTTAAACTACGGCGGCTGTACTTGTCGATACAAATTGCAATAAATCTTTGGAGGATGGGAGGAGCCAATCCAGAATTTTCGCTGTATGATTTTTCCGAGATAAAAGAGGCTACAAATAACTTCTCAATCACTAACAAACTGGGACAAGGTGGCTTTGGCCCTGTATATAAGGTTATTGCGTACTTGCATTGTAAATGCTATCTTACTCAAAATCCAAAGTCAACATTCACTTTCTTGAATGCTTTTCTCTGAATATTATACTTCATTATCAATTGTATTACTTATAATCACCGATGCAAGGGGAATGTATTCTGCAACTATGCACAATTAACCCTTTTCATTTCGTAAAAAACATGCATTATACCCTATACATTTACTAACTTTGTAGTAAAACCTGTTGTGAAATGATGACATTTTAACTTGTTTCTCCTTTTCTCAATCTCAGGGCCGATTGAGAAGTGGACTTAAAATAGCAGTCAAGAGACTGGAAACATGTTCATGGCAAGGTTTACTGGAGTTCCAAAACGAGATTCAACTTATAGCAAAGCTTCAACACAAAAATCTCGTTAAACTGCTGGGATGTTGCACTCAAGGAGATAGAGAAAAGATGCTTGTATATGAATACATGGAAAACAAAAGCCTAGACTACTTCATCTTTGGTAACACCTTCTACTTTTGATGTGATATAAGCATGCAAGAAGATACTATTTATAGCTTGGCAACGTGTTTTGATTAAGCATGCATGTTCTGCAGATAACGTTAAAGGAGCGCAATTAAACTGGTCAAAACGTTTGCACATAATTGATGGGACAGCTCAAGGTCTTCTTTATCTTCACAACTACTCACGATTATGTGTTGTTCATAGGGATTTGAAAGCAAGTAACATTCTCTTGGACAGTGTAATGAATCCAAAAATATCTGATTTTGGGATGGCCAGAATATTCTGCTCAAATATTGCAGAGTCAAATACCACCAGAATAGTGGGCACACAGTAAGAACATACAAACATGTTCAGTTTTAGTCATTATAAAACAGGACAGTGCTTCTTTTGGAAGAAAAAAAAACATCGAAGCATCTTATCAACTTAATCTTGAAATTTTACCTCTTGCATTGGTGACTTGTGCTGATTTTATTTCCATCTCACAGTGGCTACATACCTCCGGAGTATGCTTTTGCGGGGATTTGCTCAATCAAGACAGATGTATTTAGCTTTGGCATATTGGTTCTGGAAATAATAACTGCAAAGAGGACAGCCCACTACTACCTATACAATGGAAAACAATATAACCTCATTGCATATGTGAGTGGAATTACCCTAGACCACAATTTTCATCTATGCATGCACATTTGCTTTTATAATGTACTGTGTATACTTTTTTGTTTCAGTGTTGAAAAAATCATAATATTTTGATAACAGGCCTGGCAACTTTGGATAGATTGAAAATGGGGTGAGATGATTCATTGTCCAGCAGGAAACGACTATCACGAGATAGAAAGGTGCATTCATGTGGCACTTTTATGTGTTCAAGAAAGTGCAGATGATCGACCTGCTATGGAGCGTGTTCTCACAATGCTAGACACCAAGAACATGAGCTTACCCTCGCCTATGCAACCGGCTTACTTCCATGTAGATCCAAGTGAGGAAGAAGTTTCGTCGTGTAACATTAATATAAGCATCACTTTAGAGAGGTAGCACCGCATAGTCATAAATGCTTAGAAAGATACTAGCTGCATTAGTTAAGTAAAAGTTTATCGGCATCCAAAGGAAGTGCTCTTGAATGAGTACACCAATCGGTGAGACAGTGACCGATTGTGCGGTACTGCACAATAAGCAACAAGGCAATGATAGAAAAGATGCATCCAAAGGAAATTATTTGCATTAATATAGTGATGTTTATGCACGTCTCTTTGTCTTAATTATTATTTTCATCCAAACATATCATACATTTTTCTAGGTGCAAACTTTATTGTACTTATTCTCTTCCGGCTGAAGTTAAAACATGTTGAAGACTACTATCACCATTCGGAAGTTACAACATACTAAACAAAGTAAAACAGAAATGGTAATATTTGTGGTGTTCTAGAGTTACACATTCCTAGAATGAACTACATAAACCAATAGAAAGCAGTTATTGCCAAAGGAATGGACATAACTAAGGGGTACACGTTGAAATGAAAGCTACATGTTTTTCAGAGTCAGAGAAGAAAACGATGCGGTGGGCGGTGGGCGGTGGGAGCACAGTAACTGCTAAGATTGTTGTCCCAATCGATAGTTCCAGTACGCTAGAAAGATGTTATTGACAATCCTAGAGAACTGACACGAACAGGAACTCCAGATAATGGCACAGCTATTTCCTGGCTAGACAAGCATACAGAACCACATTCTCTCCAATTATTCCATCTCGATTCCTCACCCCAATGGCGCGATTGATATTAGGGGAGCAGATAACAGAATACAGTGTCGCCATGAAGCGAATTCGAAAATGGAACTGCGACGCCGATTATTTAATACGAAACTAGAGCAAGAGTGGAGTCGGAGAGACGAACCCGGGCTCCCGTTTGCTACAGGTAGCCGAGATTAGGTCACACGCGCTGTCGGGAAGTCGGGACGGCCGACGCACGCCGCCGCCGCTCTCGCCGGCTCAGGTAGGTTGCTAGGCTGGTTGCCGGCGGTGTTGGACTCCAGCGCGCAATTGGGTCGAATGCGGTGTTGGGCTGTTGGCCGCTCACTGGGCTATTTCGATTGCCTAGGGCCTAGGCTATGACCCAAGGTTGCTCTTTGTTTTCACCTTGGAGACGCGCTCCATTATGTTGAATGTCCGTGCGTTGCTACGGGTCTGTAGATACTAAATATAATAAATAAAAAATCAGATATAGAAAGAATTATCCACGTAGCATTCTAAAAACAATAAGAATCTGAGATTTCGTGGAAATTTCGGAGGATTTCAATTCATACAATTTTTTTACTATAAACTCATAAGATTTTATCCTATGATATTCCTTTGAATCATAGAATTGATCACATCAAATTCCTAAGAAGTCTATTCGCATGCCCTAATGCCCACTATTCTACTCTCAAATCTCAACATGACCTCAAGTCACTAATTTTCTTTTGAGAACTTGAATACACGCACACTATCTATCTCTACTCTCGCTTCTCATACACACAGATTTCTAGTCACAGGGGAAGAAAGATCTGCGGACTGGCTGCACTGCTCTCGTCAGCTTCACCATCTCTGCTAAAAAAGTGTGCTTTTGTCATGGTACTATTAGCATCCATTTCTGATTGGAGGATACTGATTTCTTATAGTTGGTAAAATCGTAAGTAATGATGTGGCATTAACCATACTGCTTAGACCAGTTCTTATAGCAAATGTTGTCAAGCAGCCCTCTTAGTTGTCAAATTTTGTGCTTCACGAATCAGTTCATAATAATCCATCAAACACGGTAACTGAATGTCTTCTATTGCTGGCAACTAACGACCATGCTTGAAAAGAAAGTTATTAGCGACTATATTTCAATCAATGAACTGAAAATGGATGTTTTTCAGATACAAAAGTTGTCTCGACTTCATATAGGAATTACATGCACCAAATCAGTATGTACATATATATATATAGGGTCAAGGCTTATTGGAGTAAGACTGCTACAGAGAAATATGACAAATATTCAATGTCAGATCTTGCAATTTCTAGAAGCGAGCAGTAAGGCATATTTCAGATAACTACTTGCGTTTGCAAATATCCGACAAAAAATACTTTTACTGTAGGGCGTTCGTTACCCATCGACATCTCTCGTAAGCCCTGTCCGCTGTAGCAGTCACTACCATCGGCTTCGGCGTTTGTGCCACCATCAGCGCCAAGCTCATCACCTTGCCAGTATGCCCCCGTCCTTCCCTTCTTCTTGCTCTTCTAAGTTCTACTGTCTTTCTTCTCTTCTTCTCTGTGGCCAACATGACTTGCCCCCCTTCTTCTCTTATGGCTGTGAATGTTCAACACATCTGAATTTTTTACATATATTCGAAAAAAGAAAAAAAAATCTGAGACTTTGATTCTAGATCACGCTTTTGCCTCATATCCATATGGATTCTTTGAAATCTAGGAAAGCTTTTCATGGAGCTCCACTCCATTATGTTCTTTGTCACCATTTCCATTCTATGGCAAGCCTTTTAGTTTCAGCTTTCAATCATGCCTTCCAACCTGATTAACTTCTACTACTATGCAGACAATATATGCAAGAAACAGAAGTGCCTGATAGACAGCTCACCAATTACAGCCTACTGTATATCAGGCAAATAAAAAATAAATTTTCTATTGCACATGTTGTGGATATCACTGGACTTGTCACGGGCTTGAGAGTTGGACCTGGAGACTGACTGGAAGATGCTAGTTGATGCGGTTGGGAGCTGGCCGTGTTTCATGTAATCTATGTGTCCAATCTATAAAAGTAGTCCTGTAGAAGCATAAACTCCTTCTCAATGTACTATCCTCTATCAGATCTCTCATTATCATCAGTCAGCGGCAAAAGAATAAGTGGAAAAGGGATGTTGAGTTAATTTGAATCTACAGTCTAAACAAGGATATATGGAAACACAAAGGCTAATGCCGATACAGTACTATTAATCCACCAAATAGAAGTGCTGCAATGAGATCTGTCAACACCAGTTCAGCTATTACACACTAATATAACAACTGATCACAGAAGCTTATTAGCGCTTGTCATACAAATGAACATTATAATTTTGGACTCATAACCCCCACACCTCTCCCAGTCTATCTGTACCATCTCTACATACCCTTTCCAAAATTTAACACATCAATGTGTTAAATTACCGAATCTAATGTCCTGACAACCCTACTGATCGACTTCAAAAAATTCAGCCCAAGATCATTGGGCGAGACATCATCGGCGATCACAAGGATGGAGGAATCATACACGCCGGAAATCTGGGTCCACGGAAAATTCATATTTTTTACCTTGCGCTTCGGACTTTTTTTGGTTCTTGGGATCCTTAAAGACATTGACAACATCTCTGACCTCTGGACGCAATTGCTCTTGTGCAAGACGCCATCCGCATCTCCTTCAAGGCAGTCATGTATAACGTTTGAGGTCCTAATACCACAGAAAACATGTCACCCAGCTGTCACCCAATTCTGAGCGTCAGCAATCTGTCACCTTTGAGGTTATAATACCACTGAAAGAATGGCACCCATATGAGATAAAATGGAATTGCTAGAGCAATACGCCCTGTTATAGACAAATTTAATTAGACAAGCTAGTAAATTACATATACAGAATGGTCCAGGTGCAGTTGATTTGATCTTCAAGTAGCATTAGATAATATTCTTGTCAAGTTTTACCCAATCACAATTGCCAATGGATAGACTAAACACCATCAATAGTAGCATAAGCAAAATGTGGTTAGAAGCATAATCACAATAGTAGCATAAACACCATCAATTATTATGCAGGAACCACTACTCGTGCCAAAATTGGAGCTACCGTTATCCCATCCCATATAAAGAGCGCCTGGAAGCAAATAGCAGGACCTCATAGCCTGCCAAACAAAACGGAATTGAATAACCAATGACGGAGGAATTGAAATGTGGAGAAGACAGAATAGAGTGGGGGCGGTCAGAAATGGCAGAAATTAGAAGAGGGGTGGGGTGGCTACCGACTGAACATGACATTCATGCCCAGATGATAGCAGCGGATGAGGCAGTCAACGTCGTTTCGTTGGTGCGGCTTGAGCCTTGAGGTCGGCTGTGACGGCGAGGTCGGCAGAGAGGAGAAGCCAGGAGATTGGGGCTACCCTGCGTGATGACGACCCCGCCGGCCCGGCGCTCCACCTCCACATCCGGGGCCGCCATGTCTGCCGCAGCTCTCCACCGCCATAATCCCACAACAGCAGAACTCTAGGTCTCGCCACGATTTCGCGAATTATAGGTGTCGGAGGACGGCCGATGGTTGGAGGAGCTGGGGTGGGCGGGGAGGTGGGTAGAAGAGGCGGCGGCGCGATTGGATCCAGAGCGAGGGAAGGGGATTGGACGACGGCACAGGAGAGAGAGGGGCTCGGGAGGGAGGTTTCCGTGAGGACCCACGTACACGATCCGACGGTGTATGTTTGAGCGGAGCCTGGCGAGATGATTCGGCTTGCGCGAGACGTCCGATTTCGTCCGTCGTAGGGGCCGAGACAGGACACTGCATATTTTTGTAGTAGAGATTCTTTGCCACACCATCACATTGTCATAAATGGCAATTTTTTGAGAAAATTACAAAAAGCCACCACAATCCACCACCTTAGCGCTAACACGTAACAAAAATCATTGATTCGCTCGAGACACTCGTTTAACCCCGAAACTGACGGATAGGTCCCATTGTCAGGCTGACGTGGTAAGCGGAGACGGTCCACCGTTAACGGATCGTCCTTTGCCCTAACTTACCACCCCGTCCGTACAAGGTTTCGCTCACTCTCCCGCGCTCACACTGAGTCGATGGTGGCGGCGAATTCTCCCGTCGCGAGCTCTCGGGGTAGCGCCAGCAGAACTGGCGCCGGAGAGTTAACCCAGGGCTGCCGTTATTAATCGCAGAGGATGGGGACTGTTGCGGGAGTTCGAACCCGACCGTCACCAAGCAAGTTTCGCCATTGAAAACCGTTGCGTCAGTCGTGGCATGTGTCTCGAAGGTGTTGTCGTCCCAGAGCCATCAATGGACCAGCTCACTTGGCGGCGTCGAGTAAGATTCGTCACCTCTGCTCTGTCTTAATTTGCGATCTGGCGCGCTGGGGTTTCTGAGTTGATTAGATGGAAAATTAAATGTGTATTTCTCAGTATGTAGTTTGGATCATGATATATGGGATGGACGGTTCAATTTAGATGGCAGAGATAATCTAGAGCGCTCTTTGTGCCACTCCGACGTCACATTTCTCAATTTGCTAGCTTTAATTGAGACATAGGGCTATGTAACCAATGACTGGATGTACTATGTTAGAGAAAAGGATATAGTGATTGCTGGGATGGAATTAGTAGATGAAATGGCCAAGGTGGAGAAAATGTTTAAACAATATGAGCAGAAGAAGTGTCTCAATTTTACTGTAATTAAGGGAAGAAACAAGCTTTTTTCAGACATTAACACTGCTGCTATAAAAGATCAAGTTCCTATTTCAGAAATAGGAGTGCCTATTATGTACACAGTGGATGATGATGAGCTTACCTGACAATACTGATAACACAAACTCTGCTATCATGAACCTAGTTTTTTTAGGGAAATCGGTCACTTTATTAATCAAAGCACATCATTACACAAAGTCTGCCGGATACAATCCGGAGCAAAGTTTCTAAAAACAGTAGAGATAAAGCGCTCCATAGAGCGAGCTAAGATATGAGCTGCCTCATTACAATGACGACAAACATGAATAAACGAGATATTGATGAAACTAGCAGCCAGATCCTTGATGTCCTAAACTACCACTCCAACAGCACTGCGATCCACGGTTGAAGAGTTAACCCGTTGGACCAGGAAAGGCAATCAGAAGCCACCACCAGCTTACCAAAGCCTTCATCATCAGCAAGGGAAAGAGCGCGTCGCACCACCAACGCTTCAGCTAATTCTGGCGTCGTGACCTCATAAAAAAGCTCGGCTTTGTGGATGTACGAAATAAGCTTACCATTGAATCTAAAGATATCCAAACTATCCTGATTGCATTTCGAAAATGACACCTTCGCTATATTGACCGGTTTATCCCAATAAAACAGTCTCACGATGTCAACTGTGAAACTCAATCAGCTTTTTCGTAAAATATAATGAATTACAAGCCTAAGAAGATGGTCGTTTTAAACTGTTTCTGGTAGCCCCTGAAGGTAATCATTATCCCTCACTCAATGTGAAACGACCATGTACAATTCGGCGGGGAACTTTGCTTCAAGGTTAAGTAACACATTGCGTTAATTTTCTCTACTGTACACACAAACAAAAGGGTTCGTAAGAAACCACAAGTTCCGCAACTTGGGAAATCATTTCTTCTAACGAAGTAACTTAATTAGGAACTGAAAACGTCAAACAAACAACATGGTCAATTAAAATTCAGCGTCGAGTATCCTTCTAAAGAAACTGTTCAACGCCGAGCTTTAGAGGAAAAGGATCTGCCGTTTTCCTCCCGGCCAAAAAAAAGAGGCGTGGCCTCCATCTCCATGGACAGCCATGCCCCCACCCCCAAAGAAACCATTTTATGTGTATGCATTAAGATTTTTTTGGGTGTATATAATGAGAATTAACAACCCTTTCCCTTTCTTGGTAGCGACAGAAAGATGGTAGGCCCAATGTGGCTCAAGACCTGAAGTGGACCGGCAAACTCCCAAAAAAAAAGTTGGACCGGCAAACTCCGAATCATTCGCTCGGTTGGGCTGGCTCCCGAAGTGTCGCTCGGGTTCCTGTTTCATCGATTCGAGTTAGACTAGTCACAATGGAGAGTATCATATACTAGTATCATGCATATGATACTAGTCTATGTTACTATCTCTACAATGAGTAGTAACATATTTGTGGTATCATATAACACTGCATTTATTAGGTTGTAGACTCATTTTGCATTGGAATCCGTTATGTTACGGTATCTACCTATGATACCACTATCACCTCTCTCATCATTAATTGCAGTGACACGTCAGTTTTTTTGCCAACATGGCATGCATGATACCACCTATGATACCCCCATTGTGGCTAGTCTTAGGCTGCTCATGTTACTATCTTCATAGTGGGTATTAACTTATGTGTGGTTTCATGCAAGATAACATTTATTAGGTTGTAGACTCATTTTGTTTTGCGGTGTGTGATGTTACAGTAACTATCTATGTTACTTTATTTGTTTTTCTTCATATTAATTAGCTGTCACATCATTTTTTTTTTTGCTTACGTGGCATGTATGTTACTACCTAAGATACTCCCACTATGGCTAGTCTTATGAAACCCCACTAACACACTTTTTTTGTTTTAACATGCAAATTATCACATCATCCATTCTCTTAGCCAACCAAATGTCCATTTCATGCCACTAACATTCATTAAAGATAATATTTTCTTGCATGCAACATATCCACGTCATTTACTTTTCGTCCACGTCACTAATTTTTAATCATCAAATACAAAAATATATCATGTCAATTTACTTAAGCCTTTCAACAATTGCGATCAATTGAATCTTCCATAGATTAATATAAATAGCGTGAAAGGATCACAACCCCTCCGCTGAGCCACGTCGCCCGAAATTTCTGGACCGTCCGATATGCCGAACGGACGGCCGAGATGAGCTCGCGTAACATAGCCCAGGAAGCTACAGTACCCGGCCGATTTTCTACCAATCAAAAGCCGCCATGCGTCCCGGTCACCAGCGGTTGCTCCGGTTCCAGCCGGTCACCCGCCGCGCACGGTTTTTGACGCAAAATTTTACGCGGAACCCCTCAGAAGGACTGATATGCAAATTCATGAAACTACAGGGACCTTTTTCGAAAAGCATGCGCACACCTCACCCTCCCTCTTCTCTCTCCCGTGCGTCGCCGTGGTCGCCGGCGCCGCCGACGCGCCGTGCCGTCGCTCCACTTCTCCTCCTTCAGATCGAGGCCCACGGCGACCTCCGCTACCGCGCCCTCTCCATCCTCGACGAGGAACGCATGGCGGGACGGCCGGAATCGCCGCCACACCACCACGGTTCATCTCGACGTCCGCCGCCGCGGAATTGCTCGCCGCCGGCGATTCCAGCAACCAAATGGTTCGCCGCGCCGCCCGTTCGACTCGCCTCCAAGTCGGCGCACAGATCTGCCCGCTCCCATCCTCCCGCGCGTTCGCCGCTGCCCGGGCGCGAGCTCGGCAGCTCCGGCGTCTCCGCCGTCGGCTGACGTTACCAACCGACGTCAGCTCGGGCCCACCTGTCAGTATTCTAGCATTTACGTACAAAATTTCAAAATTAATAAAAAATCTGACATGTGGGACCCCCTGTCAGTTTTCAAATAATTACTGCAAAATGCTGCAAATTGTAAAATTCATATCTTTCAAACCATAATTCAAAAAAAAACAACTAATATATCAAAATTTTCAGAAAAATAAAATCATTACCGCTAACACATTTCCATGCATGCAAATTGTGAAATTCATATCTTCCAAACCATAATTCAAAATGCATGCAAATTGTAAAATTCATATCTTTCAAACCATAATTAAAAAAAAACTAATATACCAAAATTTCTAGAAAATTAAAATCTTTACATTTAACACATTTCCATGCATCATTAAACAACTATAATTCCAGCTTAATTAAAACAACTAGAATATCAAATATAAAATTTGTGAAAATGACATCTCACCTCCATTTAACCCCATATTTGTATTTGTTTTCTTTTGTTTTTTGCTTTCCTTTTGTTTTGCAGTAAAACAACATTAGAATAATGACCAAGAAGAAGAAAAATAATTGCAAGACATTTTAGCTTACAAAACAATTGTAATTTCCCTTTTTTAATTTCAGTTTGCTCAAATAGAGTTGTAAAAAACATTAAAATTCAATCTTCGTATTTGTTTTCTTTTGTTTTTTGCTTTTCTTTTCGTTTGCAATAAAACAACATTGGAATAATGATCAAACAGAAGAAAAATAAATGCAAGACATTTCAGTTTGCAAAACAACTATTGTAATTTCCCTTTTTCAATTCCAATCTTCTGTAATAGATTTGTAAAAAACATTGAAATTTGTGTTCAACCAGTAAATCAATTGGTCTTTTTTCGCAATAACTCCATAAGTTGTAATATTTATTGTACAACTTGAATAGATTAATATATAATAGTGTGAAAGGATCACAGCCCCTCCGCTGAGCCACGTCGCCCGAAATTTCTGGACCGTCCGATATGCCGAACGGACGGCCGAGATGAGCTCGCGTAACACAGCCCAGGAAGCTACAGTACCCGGCCGATTTTCTACCAATCAAAAGCCGGCCGGTCATCAGCCGGTTGCTCCGGTTCCAGTTGGTCACCCGTCGCGCACGGTTTTTGACGCTAAATTTTACACGGAACCCCCTCGGAAGGACTGATATGCAAATTCACGAAACTACAGGGACCATTTTCGAAAAGCATGTGCACACCTCACCCTCCCTCTTCTCTCTCCCGCGCGTCGCCGTGGTCGCCGGCGCCGCCGACGCGCTGTGCCGTCGCTCCGCTTCTCCTCCTTCAGATCGAGGCCCACGGCGACCTCCGCCGCCGCGCCCTCTCCATCCTCGACGAGGAACGCATGGCGGGACGGCCGGAATCGCCGCCACACCCCCACGGTTCATCTCGACGTCCGCCGCCGCGGAATTGCTCGCCGCCGGCGATTCCGGCAACCAAATGGTTCGCCGCGCCGCCCGTTCGACTCGCCTCCACGCCGACGCGCAGATCCGCCCGCTCCCAGCCTCCCGCGCGTTCGCCGCTGCCCGGGCGCGAGCTCGGCAGCTCCGGTGTCTCCACCGACATCAGCCCGGGCCCACCTGTCAGTATTCTAGCATTTACGTACAGAATTTCAAAATTAATAAAAAATCTGACATGTGGGACCCTCTGTCAGTTTTCAAATAATTACTGCAAAATGCTGCAAATTGTAAAATTCATATCTTTCAAACCATAATTCAAAAAAACAACTACTAATATATCAAAATTTTCAGAAAAATAAAATCTTTACAGCTAACACATTTCCATGCATGCAAATTGTGAAATTCATATCTTCCAAACCATAATTCAAAATGCATGCAAATTGTAAAATTCATATCTTTCAAACCATAATTCAAAAAAAAGCAACTAATATACCAAAATTTTCAGAAAATTAAAATCTTTACATCTAACACATTTCCATGCATCATTAAACAACTATAATTCCAGCTTAATTAAAACAACTAGAATATCAAATATAAAATTTGTGAAAATGACATCTCACGTCCATTTAACCCCATATTTGTATTTGTTTTCTTTTGTTTTTTGCTTTCCTTTTGTTTTGCAGTAAAACAACATTAGAATAATGACCAAGAAGAAGAAAAATAATTGCAAGACATTTTAGCTTACAAAACAATTGTAATTTCCCTTTTTTAATTTCAGTTTGCTCAAATAGAGTTGTAAAAAACATTGAAATTCAATCTTCGTATTTGTTTTCTTTTGTTTTTTGCTTTTCTTTTCGTTTGCAATAAAACAACATTGGAATAATGATCAAACAGAAGCAAAATAAATGCAAGACATTTCAGTTTGCAAAACAACTATTGTAATTTCCCTTTTTCAATTCCAATCTGCTGTAATAGATTTGTAAAAACATTGAAATTTGTGTTCAACCAGTAAATCGATTGGTATTTCTTCGCAATAACTCCATAAGTTGTAATATTTATTGTACAACTTGAATTATTCCAAAATTTAATAAAACATTTACCTAACTGTTATTTTTGCTACTTTAATGTTTTTATTGCATTTGATAGTGTCACCGCCCACTTTTAACACAAAAGTTGCACCAAAGATACGTTGCGCACAAAAAAAAAAACGCAAACAATATATCAAAATTTTCCAAATTCACCAAATTTACAGTCTTCCCACACAAAAGTTGCCAAAAAAAAAGTTACACAAACTTCAAAATTTAAGAAATTTTAAAATTTAAGACATTTTCAAACATTCCACACGAACTAATAAATGTCCATTTTATTGAATATTTGTTGCATTGGTTTTCCAGCTATTTTTTCTATTTTCCTGCTAAAAAAGAAAAAAAAGATTTCAGCATTTTGAACACGACGGGTTTCCAGCTATTTTTTCTATTTCTACAAATACCCTCACAAAAATAAATGCTGATTATTTGTGCCATATATTCAAATTTCAAATTTACATATTTCAAAATTTTAAATATCTTCGAGATCTACTCATTTTACAAACGTAAAAATAATTCGAACCTGAAAAACACCCCAACTTGAACAATTTTCGAAATCTAAAAAATTCTTAAACGCAAACTTCTTTGAATTTCACTAATTTTCAAACCTACACAATTTTTACATGTACACATTACCAAATTTAAATTTTATTTAATTCACGAACGCGGCATTGCCGCGCTAAGTTCCCTAGTATTTCTATAAACAACTTCATATTTCATGGTCTTATATCCCTTTATTTACACAATAAAAAATTTAAAAAGATTTCCGCCGCAACGCGCGGGATATATTTCGAGTGTGCTATTAGAGACTGGTCACGGAATCATGGCGGGACACATAATGGGTATTTTGCACAGCTAGTCTGGGTCCCAACAAAGACATTCCTCCAAGTTGGCAATAGTGAACCACTCGGGTGCCATCCCTCATTTGGATCCCAAAGTTGTAGACCCATGATGGAGATGGCGCCCGCCTTTGGGTATGCCTTCCACGTGAAAAGAGATCTCCACAACGCAAAGTGGGGATCAACCCCAAGAAACACTCGCAAAGTGTGATGAATATGCGAACAACCCCGGTCGGGTTGAAATTGTAGAGTTGCATGCCGCAATGGCGAAGTAGCCTCCGAAGTAAAGGATGAGCCGGGAGAAAAAACCCCGATAGATTACAAAGAGAATATGACTGCCTCATCGGTATTGGGTGTGGGGAGTGTCTCAATTTTGACAGACTTCAAATGTCTCTTTACGTGTCTTTAGAACTTCACAATATCCTTAGAAATTCTTACCTTGCTAATAATCGTTTGATTGTCATAATTCATAAGGATGAACCATAGGGTCGTTTAGATAATTGCCAAATCCCATGGGAAAGAATTGAGACAATCTCATTATAGACAAATTATTTTCATTCGTCCACATGCATATCATCGCCAAAGCATTTTTTTTAACCCTATGCCTCTTTCTCCTCTTAGAAACTTTGTTGACATCTTTCTCCAGGACTTCCTCACGTGATTGTTCGGAATAATCACTATACGTACTAGATTAAGAAAATATCTAAGAAGAAATTCTAGCATTATTATTCAGGGTGCGGGTGGGATCGTTGGCGGAGGCCCGCACCCATCCCACATCTGCAGAATAAGTTTAGTGGGACACCCACTTAAGCCCACATATTATTATGTGGGATATGTGGGCTTTGTGGAACGCCCACAAAATATTTCAGATTTATCCCATTACATTACCGTATATTGATTTCAAAGTATCGAACATGTACGTATATTGTTCCAGTCAATACGAAAACGAACTGCATTGTAATCTAGACTTTATCATCACGCAAGATCAAAACATGAAAATTAAATTCTGATGTTGGCAAAAATTAGTACTACTGCGGTCCAATACTACTTCATAAATCACTTCAGGCATACTTTAGTACTCCTTCACTGGATACTGCAGAACAATACATAGAACATAGTCTCAAATCGCTTCATAACTAGAACAATACATAGACAGAGTTTCAAATCGCTTCCATACTGCAGTGTAATGCTTCACTGGATCAAAGAACCATTGCTGGGAATACAGTGTACTTCAGATTCGGATAATCCTTGCATACTGTAGTGTACATGAACATTAGCTTTGCCTCATCCACTCCAATATCAGCTTCGACTCCACTGAGAACAATCTGGTGAAAAAAAATACATGAGTACTACTGTGAAGAAATTGAAAAAGCATTTTCAGCTACCTTCTTATCAAGCAAGCAAACAAGCCAATTGTTTAGACCATACATGAACGGGCAGCATCGAAAGCAAGCATGTGTATTGGACTAGCAGCTTGAACTTGATATGAAGGTAACTACTCCACCACTGCATTGGAGTAGAAAGCAAGCATGTATATGAAGGTAGCTAGAGTAGCCAACAGACACAAAAAAAATCCAGAGAGAACACTTGAACTTGATTTACTAGCAGCAAGAGGCAGGGAGTTACCTGTAGAAATGCAAGGAAGCTCCAGTAATTGTTGTCCTACTCATGGTCTGAATCATCTGAAAGAGTAAGGGAACCTTTTCTTAGTCACAACATAAATTAGAAGATAAAGGAAAACTGATGTAACACACACAATCCACTGTCTTTGATCCGAGGTTGTATTTCTTGGGTATTGGTATGTTGAATTTCGCCAAGGATCTCCAAGTGCACAAATAATAAATTTGATAGTTTTCTCCCAACCCACTCCTCATAAGGGGATTTCTCTCTATTCTTATTTCGAAATCTATTCAAGACATGATGTGAAGTCAATAGATCCTCCACCATTATGCTTTAAATAAACTAGTAGTGTACAAGATGGCATTCACCAAATCGGTCAACGTGTGGTTTTTCTCTCGGCAACCCCGTTTTATTGGGGCAAAAAGGGAGGCGTCCTCTCATGATAATTTATCAAATATTTTGGAAAATCTCTCCACCACGATCCGACCTAAGACATTTAATTTATGTTTAATTGGTTTTCCACTTTGGCCTTATAAATTTTCAAATAGTTTAGTTAAACATAGCGAAATCTAGTAGCATCATTACTCAATTTCATGAAATATCTGTTTCCATCTTTTTTTCAACACACCATTCATCTCGCATAGACCAGGATGTATGAGTTGTAGAGGTGCCAAGTTTCTTTCGTCGGCCCCCATGTGAAACTTCTGTGGTTACTTAGATTATAAACAACTATGGAACTTAGAACTTTTGGTAGCAGTGCAATTTAGAATTAAACTCATACTGGATAGACAAGACATTAAACCGGACATTAACGCGAGTGCCAACCAGTAGATACTAATCAACATTGCCACAAATATGATTTACTGGCTTATTGCAAAAATCTGAAAGATAAAAACGGAACGAGCCTCCGCAGTCATAGCCTTTACCAACAAATTGTTCATGTTTCAACACAACTATTTCATTGGACTCTAACACTATTTTAAATCCATCTCTGCATAGAAGAGAGCCGCTAACGAGATTCTTGTTCATTGTAGGGTTGCTGCATGTTTATCAGCTGCACGATCTTCACCGAAGTAAAATTTTGATTTACCGTGCCAACAACATGAACAATATCATTCCCCAGTTAGGACGGATAAATCCCGAGCGATCTAATAAGAAGTGAACATAGAGATGTCAACACACACACAAACGTTGGCACCCGTATCAATACACTAACATGGAGACTAAAATATTCAAAGCACAATAGGTAAATTATAATACCCATCAGTATTCCTAGCGGTCACGACATTGATAGTATTGGAATCCTTTTTTCGCTCGGCGGCCTGCATGATCTACGCATTTTTTGAAAAAGCGGCCGAGCTTCCCACGGGTAAAGCAACCTAGCTTGGCTTTGTTCAACTTCCTCTTAAAGAGAGTGGTCTTGATAGGCTTGTTGAAGGTGGGCTTTTTCTTCTTCTTACCGATAGAGTTGGCACTTAACTTGCCATCTCTTGTAGTGCACACTGGTGAACTTATTCAGCTTCAGTTTATCAGCAAAACTAGCCATAGTTCACTCAGAAAATTGCATAAAATTAGAATATTGATAGTTAATTAGGCAAGCTCATGAGTATTTCCAGAATATAAACCATGATTAATGACGTGGGCCTACCCTTCGGGTGCCCCACCATGAAGATACCTGGTGCATGTATAGGCTAAAGCCCAACCGACGACCTACCAGCAAAGCCCACGAAGGAGGCCCAAGACAATGACGTATGATCCAAGACTGGCAAAGCTTATGTCGGTAGAGACCTAACTTACCTGTAAACCGGATCGGATGCAAACTCCGAGACCCAGCCTACTATATAAAGGCTAGGAGGGCCACCGATCTAGGTCACGGCATACTCTAGCCACAAAAACCCTAGAGAAATCGCATCTTGCCGGGACACCATTGTAGCTCCATTGTACACCTCAAGATAAATAACCAGACAAGCAGGAAGTAGGGTGTTACCCTTCAGGGACCTGAACCTGGGTAAACTCCTTCCTTGTCAGCTGACGGATCTACCAGCGCTGCCAACTCTCTCCCTCTCTAACAAAACCCTAGGTAGCTTAACCATGGGATTTGATGTGGTCACCCCACGTCAATTAAAGAAGCTAGTGTTACGTGGAACTCAATAATACTACATGTTGTAAACAATATAAACATCAACAACATGATATCGCAAAACACGTAATCGCAAAACTCTAGCCGCCGCTAGGTCTCCTCTCCCATGCTCTTCCTCGCCGCCGCTGCCGCTGGTTTTATCGCGGTGGCGGTGGCCCCCAGCCTCCAAAAAGAATGCGTGGGGAGATCCACGGTGGACGCAGGGGCGCTGCAGGCGCGTGTGGGCCGTATCCCCTTCGTCGACGGCTTGGTGGCGGTCTTGGCGACGGCTTCTTCAAGCGTGGGGTCCGGTGGATCTCCTCTTTGGATGCCGGCGGCTCGATCTGCGGTGATACGCGGTCATCGGCCCAGGCGGCCAAGGCTGCTGCCGCCGACGCGACGAGGTGGGCATGGTGGACAAGTCAGTCCGGATCAAGAAGGGCGTGGAACTGCTGGAAGGCTCTGGCTGCGGTCGGAGCCATCGACGGCGGCACCCGTGGGCGTCACAACCTTGTTGAAGGCGTTGGCAACGTAGTGCGTGATCCCACCGAAATCGCTTCAGGGGAAACCCTAGATCCTTTCCGGGTCGGACGTTGGCGGCGCTTTGCGTCGTTCTCCTCTTTGGAGGCAACGTGTGGAAGTTGGACTTGGCTTGGGGGACCAGTGACAGATGGTGGTGTTCGAGATGATGAATCGGTGTTGTATCTACCGCATCGACGATGGCGAGTCTCAGCGGCGTGGCGCTGCGGGGTCTCGGCGACAGACGCGGGATGATGGACTCGCGCAGGGTGGAGGCACTGTCTGGCACCTTGGCGGTGTCGGTGGCAGGCTTGGCAAGGATCTTCGCTTTGATCTACACACTGGGGATGGGTTGGTGGAAGATGGAGGAGGCGACTTCCGGAGCGTGTGCACAAGGCGCTATCTCTGGAGTTGTCCGGAGAGCTGACGATGGCAGTGGCCGGGACACAAGATCTCGTTGTTTCCTCTATCGTTTGTGCTAAGTTGTAGTGTTTTGTCACTGTTTGGTGGCTTCGTCGGGTATGATCGCTGATGTAAGGCTTTTTGCCAACTTTTGTTGAATAAATGAAATAAAACCTGTATGCATCTCTTCGATGCAAAGGCTGGGGCTTCCCCATTTCGAAAAAAAATGTAATCGCAAAACATGTTGTGCTCCCTTTCTCTTCTCATGCCAATCACTTGACAACATGGGCCTTTGAGATTTTAGTAGGAAATCTTAATCTATATGGGCCACACAGTTCACCCGTAGAATTCTAAAAGATTACAAGTAGATAGCAAGTGTTAGTGTTTGAGGCAGGGCTCCGAAGACTAGAACCGGGCAGTATGATTCTGCCATGGTTTGTGTGATTACACAGAAATGCAGGTTATAGACTAATCCTAATTCATAGTGTCCATTCATTCATTTTCAACTCTGTCTCGTTTCTTCTTTCGATTTTAATGCAATGACTCACAGATACCCTACGACTTCTCGAAAAATAAAATTCAAAACAAGGCGTGTATAAACTAGCCTGGATCTTTTTCTCGGAAAGAAGGCGGAAACCGGCCTGTCTGTGGAGCTTGGTCCGGTTCAAGTTTCTAATTCTTGGTCACACCTATACGCAACTCCTGCATGTGGCTGTGCACAAGCACAACCCTTGAACTGAATGATTTCCCCTGAAGTTTCCTGTTCCGAAAATATCCGGAATTCCATCAAGCATTGATCCTACTATCGGCAGCAATGTATCCACATCCAAAAGGACTGAACCTAATTGGCCCCACCTACCAGGCATCTTCTCTCGTGAACAAATCCGGAACGACACTGTCAGCAATTACGTTATTTTATTCGTCGTTCAATCTCCATCAGCGATCGGAGGCCGTACCACAAGTCAACCCTCTCGAGCTGAAACCAGCCTACAGTCTCGCTGTCATGGCTCAAGCAACTTCTTGTATCTTTCTTTTTTTTTTTTTTTTTTTTTTTTTTTTTTGAGGAAGGATCCGCTCCATATATTCAAAACACTCAGTACAGATTACAGATTACAGCAACAAGCACTAAGCATCTTGATCAACAAGAAGGAAGAACAAACGGATCCACAAGCCGGCTCCCAAGAACCTAGAGAGCGCCGTCGTCGCCGTACCTCAAACCGCTGGAGAAGAAGAGCCGCCACATGTCGTAGAAGGCCGCAAGAGTCGTCCGCCGCGCCGCGACGTCACCTAGTCTCGTTGTGCATTGAAAAGTCTGATTAGTTGAGCTTGAGCATGGATGGATGCCTATTAATACAACTTGATGTGTACGGCCTTAGCCCCCAACTATTCTCCAGTTAACACCTACCATGTGTGTCCTCTTTCTCCTCCTCCTCGTTGTCGCCACCTCCTTGCCGGCGCCGGCGGCCGGCGATGGAGGAGCCGTGGCGGTGATCAACGATTTCGCCCACGTCTGCAGCTCGACGAACGACCAACAGCTCTACCTGCCGAACAGCACGTTTGCGGCCAACCTCGGCACCATGTCCGCGATGCTCCCGAAGAACGCCTCGGCATCCGGCTTTTCAGCGGGCGCGTTCGGTCGGGCACCGGACACGGTCTACGGGCTGGGGCTCTGCCGCGGGGACTCCCTCGGCGACCCCTGCACCGGGTGCCTCGCGAGGGCGTTCAATGGCGCGGGGGGCCTGTGCGGCGCCAGCAAGGACGTGACCATCTTCTACGACCAGTGCCACATCCGGTTCTACGACCGGGACTTCCTCGCCGGCGCCGGCAACTCGCCGGAGAAGTTCGCGTCGAACATGAACAACGTGTCCAGAGGGAACGTCGCCGCGTTCGACGTGCTGGTCGACAGTCTGGCCAACGCGGTGGCGGACAGGGCGAGCAACGCGAGCAGCAGATACGCCACGGGCCAGGCCGGCTTCGCGCCGGAGAAGATGAACGTCTACGGCCTGGCGCAGTGCACGCCGGACCTGACGATGGCTCAGTGCCGGGGCTGCCTCGCCGAGATCATCGGACAGATGCCCAATTCCTTGAGCGGAGGGTGGGCGGCAGGATTCTTGGGGTGCGCTGCAATTACAGGTACGAGAAGGATATCTTCTTCACCACCACCGGTGACATGGTGACGCTCACGCCGCTAGTGAGTTCATCCACAGGTGCGTCTCGAATCTCGAACCTTCATGCTGCTCTTAGCTTTGCTTCTGCATTTTCATTTCAGTTAATGAGACGAAAATGATTTGATGAATAGTACTTTATAGGCATCCTTCGTTTTTTATGGTTACTGAGCCCATTGAGGACCTCTAGCAGTAGCAGCACTACTTGGAGATTTCTTACGTGGAGATGTTTCTAATATCATTAATTTGGTACACAAATTTGCTAGAATATATGAAAATATTATTGAGAAAAACAATGTTTTGCGTTTTACATCCATGTTTTCTTTCATTAAGCCTTATATTCATCTCAACATACCATTTGAAAAACATTATCCCGTTATTTTTATACAAATACGGATATTCAATCGTCATATTGGTTTGCGTTTTTGCATCAATTTTTCTAAGCCGCATTTATCAGTGATAATAGTATTTCATTTTAAATTTAAAACATTAAACATAATTCACATATCTCGGGAGACATGCAGATAAAGTTTTTTTTTCAGAATATCATATTAAATAAAACTTTATCCACATGTCTCCCTGAAGATGCAATATGTTCCAAGTAGCAATGCCAAAGAACCTACTCAACTTTGATTATTAGAGAGCATGATTTAGTTATTTATTTTAAGAATATATTAAATCTTGGGCTCAAGCAAAAAACATATATTTTTTTCCGTTTATGACCAATATATGGTCTGAACAAACCTAAATTTGCTCTGGAAATCCTTTGCCTAAATACATTACTCTCAAAAAAAAAATATCGATACATTTTCAAGATCCAACACAGCTGTACATAGTAAAGAATTCCGTAGCTTATCTCAGAGTAGGACCCGCTTGACTTTGGTGTCCATAGAAGAAACGCCGGCCGGGTGGTGCACATCCGCCTGTAGGAACAAATCAACAAAGAATTATCTCGGCGCCATGTGCATATATTTTACGACGGGAGCTGTTGAAGTTATTTGCCTTCTTACGACCAGAGTATTATGAGATAACGTCCAAGTCCAGTGGATGATGTTATCGACGTGCATATTTCCTCGATGCAGACCTCTTTTCACTTGAAAATAATTAATACTCGATCTCAGGGGATTGAGAGAGATGTCATCCAATCTTCTAATGCAAATCTAATCGGGCCATCTCTAAAATATCTTCTGGTGTAGTTAGTATGAGTCGGTTAATTCTGTTTTGGTTTGGTTGTAAGGTTGTAAGTAGTTGTCTGGATAAATTTGCTGTGTGGAGTTCACAAAAATTGGTGGTTGCTTGCGTTGTGCAGGCGTTGTGGTGGACCTTTGTAACGAATGGTTTCTATTAATGGAAAAAATCGGGGAGAAATCCCTTTAATTAAAAAAAAAATGGGGCTATCTCAATCGTATGATTGCCGGCCGGCCAAGTAATCAAGTGAGCACTACACATTTTCTATTCCCAAGCGCAAGTACTTCACGCAATCCAGTTTCGTACTAGCAGCAGGCGCCGGGGGTTCGTCCACCTGCTAGATCTCGATGTTATCCGGCCTTCCTTACCGTTGATCCACGTGCGGCACGAGATGCTAGGCTAGCTTTAGCGGCTTTGCCGAGGCAAGTTTAGCTCAACCTGGCCTTTGATTAATACTCCATCCTCTGGGCATCCATGGCCACCGCCCACATGCCAAGTTGCGCCTTTGTTCACATAAATGCATTAGGTAAATTTAGGTGGCCATGTGCATGCCATCCACGTATGTACGGCACAAAACAAAGCCTTTGATTAGTTACATTTTTTTCGATAAAGGAATTTTATTACTTAAAGAGTTTTAAGCATTACACCCGGCCTCTGCATAATTAGGATGCACACAGCCCCAACAAGTTCACAAGTCTCACACGAACAGAATTAAAAAAGACGAATTACATATCATAATGAGAAATTGTAAAGACGCCTAAGGTGGTGGAGGTCCAATCCGGAGATTATGCTGCCATCCATTGCGGGAGAAGAACTCCCGCGCCGCAGCCTCCAAACGTGAAGCCACTTCCGAAAACAGGTCGCGGTGCTCCGCACGCTGTAAGACCGACCAAGATCTGAGCGTCGCCGTGTACCGATAGATAACCTGCACAATAGAAGTATTTTTATCGTTAAAACCTTGTCAATTTTACATAGCCATAGCGACCAAATAACGACAATCGCTCACATCCTAATAAGAAGTTTAAACCTACGATCCACACCATTTAGCCAGTTGCCGAAAATATTCGAAACGCTACGTGGGGAATAAGTTAGAACCTATCTGGATGGCTGACCATATAGACCTAGTAAACTGGTACATGCTCAACTGGTTGGTAGTATGGCGTTTTTCTGCTTGCTTGTGCTGATTTGCTTTCTACGGATGTTCACATCTTGTCCAATCCAAGGTGATTAGGCAAGGCAGCCGGTGTTTGACTCTGCCGGCGGGTCGTCGCTGATCGCCAAATCAGCCCCAGGGTTTATCAGTCTTCGCCCGTGGGTCAGTGGGTGGGCCCCGCTGAAGCCGATGTCCCGTCTGTACTGCGAATTTTGCGATGTTTCATTCATGTAGCCGTCAGTGTCGAGTATCTTATGAAGATCGACTAATTAGGACCTACAATCACTAACAGTACAAAGCTGATAATTTATGCAGTATTGTTCTTATCCAACGTGCTAGGTTTTAATATAAGAGTACCTGTTCTGTTCGGTTTCAGGGAGGAGCAGCACGCTTTGGATCGTCGCCATTGTAGTACCGGTGACCGTGCTCCTCAGCGGCTTCTTGGCATGTTTCTTCTGGATCAGAACACGAAGGAGAAGAGGTAGCTAGCTAGAAGAACGTGTTCTTGCCCTCCTCTTCGACCGTGATCTCGCAACTAACTGAATGCACAATTAATCAGTGAACAACCTCTCAGGGACGGTGGGCATCCCAACCATGTCCATGGAGATGGAGCAGGTGCTCAAGCTATGGAAGATCGAGGAGAGCGACTCCGAGTTCTCGCTCTACGATTTCGACCAGATCGCACATGCCACCGGGAACTTCTCTGACGACTACAAGCTAGGCCAAGGAGGCTTTGGTGCTGTTTACAGGGTATACAATTCTTACACACACGACACGAACTTGTGCCTGTATTTATACCGCATTGCTGATGCAAGACACACATGCATTATTCTTCAGTGCAATGCCTCGGACAAATGAATTGAATTTCTCTGACGACCATATTGTGTTTGTGTTCCAGGGGGAACTGAGTGGCGGGCTTGAGGTAGCAATCAAGAGGCTCTCTACCGGCTCGGTGCAGGGCTTGATGGAGTTCAAGACCGAGATCCAGCTGATCGCCAAGCTCCAGCACACCAACCTGGTCAGGCTCCTGGGATGCTGCCTCCAGGGCGAGGAGAAGATGCTCATCTATGAGTACATGCACAACAAGAGCTTGGACTGCTTCATCTTCGGTACGCCTTCTGATCAGGCAACGAGCATCACATTTCCTCTGCAACATTGTTGAAGTTCTTGTTTTATTTTAACTGTTGCTGCTCGGCAGACAGCACGAGAGGGGCGATACTGAACTGGCAACGGCGCTTCCGCATAATCGACGGGATCGCGCAGGGGCTTCTCTACATGCACAAGCACTCTCGGCTGCGAGTTATACACAGGGACCTTAAGGCGAGCAACATTCTCTTGGACCGCGACATGAACCCCAAGATCTCCGACTTTGGTTTGGCGCGGATATTCTGCTCCAACGTCACCGAGGCCAACACGACCAGGGTCGTGGGCACGCAGTAAGTACTACTGCTGATCAAATTTAACCACACAAAGAGGCATGTTGTCTACCTTGCTTACGACTGAATTTCTTTCTGCATTTCTTATCAGTGGATACATCGCCCCCGAGTATGCTTCAGAGGGTCTCTTCTCAACCAAATCCGACGTCTTCAGCTTCGGCGTCTTGCTTCTCGAGATCATAAGCGGGAAGAGGACTGCGGGCTTCTACCAGTACGGAAAATTCTTCAATCTCACGGGATACGTAAGTACATACAGCAATGCTGCTTCAGAATCAGTCTCAGTTTTGCTAAAAGAAGCCGTCACTCACTGCGAAGTACAAACCTTGTTTCAGGCGTACCAGCTGTGGCAAGAGGGGAAATGGCACGAGATGGTAGACCTGGTGATTGGGACCGACTACCCGGTGACCGAGGTGAGGAGGTGCTTTCAGGTGGCACTGCTCTGCGTCCAGGACAGCGCCGACGACAGGCCCAACATGTCCGACGTCGTTGCCTTGCTCGGCAGCGAGGGGCTCACACTGCCGGAGCCCAGGCAGCCAGCCTACTTCAACGTCAGGATGTCGACCTTCAAGGAGTCGAACGGTTCATTTGGCGAGTCGTCCTACATCAGCAACGTCGCATTGACAGAAGATGACGGTAGATAACATACATGTGCACGTGTTGATGGACAATCAACTGTATAGGATTACTGTTATGGTCAGATTTACCAACAGGAGGGATATAACAGGTTAACATAGTTGATGCACAGAAATCCCCAAACTACACCAACATGTCTTAGTTACTTGTTTTTACATTCTCTCGTAAACCAGGCTTCCTTTTCTGGTTCCGCCGTGTAAATTCAAGTGATTTTCTGATACGTTGTACCTCTGTATCCGGACTTCACACCGCAACCTTTTTCTCCCTATGTTCATTACGCTTAATTCAAACTATTGGATCGCATACTCTAGCCAGTTGTCCTAAAAGACAACTTTGTTAGGAGAGACTAGACAATTGTATTTCAACACCCCCCTCACGTCTAGGCCCGTTGGGCTGCTATTTTTTCTAGACGCACGCCTAGGCTCATGGGCCTAGTACGTGGATCTTTTTGGGGAGGCCGCAAATATTTATTTTAATACTGCGTTGGCTGGGAATTGAATCCGAGACCTTTTGGCTCTGATACCATATTAGATCGCATGCTCTAGCCAGTTGTCCTAAAAGACCGATCTGTTAGGAGAGACTAGACAATTATATTTCAACACAAACTACAAAGAGACGATATGGTCCTCTGACGCCCCCCTTGGCTGTTGTATCTTCGCTTGGTTGGCGCTCAAAGACAGATGTCTCACGGCTGACAGACTAGCTAAGAGAGGCTGGCCACACAATGCAGCATGTGCACTATGCCTTGGTGCGCCGGAAACTATCAAGCATTTGCTCGCTGACTGCCCTTTCACTACACAGCTTTGTTGCGAGATCTTACCTCTGGCGGGCTGCCCTCCCTGCTACCTGCCTTGCCGGGAACAAAGCCTCACCTCATGGGTAAATGAAACTAGGCAAATGACCGAGAAACATAGGCGCAAAGACTGAACAGCTCTGCTGCAGCTCGTGTGGTGGATGTACGCAACGACAGAATTTTCAATCACCAAGCCACAAACCTGCTAAACCTTAAAACATTAGTCATACAGGACAGGAGGCGAACTGCTGGGAGGCCGCGTGCTGCAAGCCTGCAAAACAAAGAGAACCGGACTGATGTCCGTCTACGGCTGTATTTTCCTACTAGTGGTTGTAGCTTAGATTAGCTTTCTCTTTTAGCTCTCTTTCGTTTCAGTTTGAGTCCTTGTACTCTACCCTTTCTACTATCAATGAAATAGCAGCGCTGACTTCATTTCGTCAAAAATTACGCTTAATTCTTTTTTTTTAAACAAATTACGCTTAATTCAGTTGACGTATATTAGTATATATATTGTTTGAAATGCGTCGGTATTTCGGCTCCTCCATGCTACGGGCCCGGTAAACCTTTCATCGCTTTTAGTGATTCTTATCATAGCTTTCACTATTTCTCTCTCTTTGCGAGTTGGAGTAACGCCTCATCCGCACCAGCCTCCGACATTGGCCCGCCCATTTTTGGAATGTTTAATTTTTTACCTTTTCGTTTTTATTTTTATTTTTATTTTTTGAGCTTTTGCTGTTTTTTGTTTTTTGGGGTACTATATAAATATTTTTCTGTTTCTTTTTTATATTCCTTTTTTTTTCTTTTTTTTTGAAGCTTTTCTGCTGCGAGGCAAAAGCCCCACAGTCCATTTTCCACCTTTTATTCAAACGTAGCCGTGCAAGTTACAAGTATATACAAAGGGGAGGGAGAGAGAGTTAGCGTCTAGACCTACCTAAGTATGAACATCGAGAGGAAAGAGGAAAACATCAAGGGAGAGAGGCTATCCAATCTAATAACTTGTTCTTATGTGCAACTTTAAGACAATGCGCCTGGAGAGAAATATCTTGTACAAAACGGCTCTTCCAGGAATAGAACCTAGCTCTGACCCCTTCAAAAATCTGTGCATTTCGCACTTTCCATATACTCCAGCTCGCAAGCAAGACCACTTCCACAAAGAAAGGTTGACTGAATTCCCGTCTAGCTTCTGTCAGTATCTGCAGCATGTTATCCACAGGTTGCCATGTAATTTGCAAATAATTCCAAATGCGATACTGAAGTTGCAATTGAAAAACAGATGATCTCTGTCCTCATGAATATGGGCCGAGCAGAGGACACAATTGTAGTCATCAGTGACATGCCAATGCCTCCTCTGCAACATGTCTTTTGTGTTCAGTCTATCACTGAGCATAAGCCAAGCAAACATTTTGATGCTTAAGGTGCACTTACTCTTCCAGATCCAATTGTATAGAGGACAAACGTGGACATTGGTATACAGGCTACGATAATATTTACAGCTGTATAGGTTCCCCAAGTGCATTTCCACACATCCGTTATCTCCTCATCAAGCTGCACCTGCTCCAGCCAACTGGACAGCAGCATCCACTCATCATATGCCCTTTCAGACAGAGGTAAATGGAATTCCATTGTTTTATCCTCTAATCTCAACATATCTCTCACCGAGATCTTGTCATCCTTGACAAATCAAAATAAGCGAGCAAATCGTTGGCTTAACAACACAGTAGAGTTGCCAACTTCCCAAGCATCAGACCAAAATAACACTGAGTCTCCACAATTAACCTCAGGTGCTGCCACTGTTCTGTATTTGTCCATCAATTTTGCAACATCACGCCACCAGTAAGAACCACAGGATTTAGCAGCATGCGGAACATCTTCCTGATAGTACGTTTCCCAAATAAGACTGACCCAAGGAATGTTATCTTCCTTATTATAAAATTTGTGCAAAAACTTAATCAGAAGAGCCTCATTTTTATTCTGAAAATCAACTATATCCAGTCCTCCGTGCTGCTTCGGCTTGCAAATCAATGCGTAAACATTTTTATAGTAAAATGAACACTTCTTTCTTGGAATTGTGAACACTTTTACAAATATATTTGAACATTTTGATTTGGACCTGTGAATATTTTTCCAGACAAGTGAACCAATTTTCAGACACGTGGACATTTTTTCAAAAATACATGACTGATTTGTATACCCATGAACATTTATACCCGTGAATATTTTTTGAACCCTGCCAACATTGTTTTGAACCTCCTTTACTTTTTTTTAGACCATGAACATTTATTAAACCCAGTGAACATTTTCTCAAACCCTGTGAAAGTTTTATTTTTAACTTCATGAACAATTATTTGTAACCGCTGAACATTTTTCTTGAACTAGCGAATATTTGTTTAAACGTAAAGATTTTCTTAATATGCGTGAACAATTTTCCATGGTTAAAAAAAGTCCACATATGATACAAATGTAACGAGATCTGATGGGAAAACCGACTCTAATAGTCTCTTTTGTCTGGTGGTAGATTTGGCCACAAATGCACCGTCTCGCAGAGCCGTCCTGAGAGGTGTTGCCCTGCCATCCTTTACCACCACCCCACCTTCCTAATGAGGCACACACCTCGTCGCCTAGATCCGGTCCAATAGGTCCATGTCGCCACGCTTCACAAGCGCCCAGCTGCTCCACGCCACATCCATCTTCGGCGTCCAAGCTCGCACATAAGGCAACACCATGCGCTGCCAAATCGGCTGACACGTGCGTCATGGCACGTGCGGTCGGCGCGTTGTAGCCGTACGCCTATGCCAAGAACCGGAAAAACTACTGCCACGTTTGAAAGTGCATGTACCCTCATGTGTGTTTTGGTAATTAATGACAATCTCTATGGACTAATGGTTGCATTGAGCTATCCTTGTAGGGCTTGTCCATTGCAATGCTTAAACACCATGTGTTGGTATAAAGATTGAAAAAAGAAGGTAAAGTGATGACCAAAGTAATATTCAAAGTGCGATCCACACAAATGGTCATCTAGAGTTGAGCTTATTGTAAGTGTGGCTTGAAAAGAAGATTGAGTGAACATTCATGTTTATCTCCAAGTCATCATATATATTAAGAGAAGAAGATGAAGTGCAAGTTCAAGAGAAGCATCTCAAATAATCCTATGCTTGAAGCTTGCCACCATTTAGAGATAATGGTCAAGTGAAGATGTGCCTAAGAGAGGCTCTCCCATATTGGTGTATGGGGGAGCGATATGTGAGTCTTCACCAAGCAAAGCGCAATCAAAAAAGGTGTTCCACTTGAAGAGATCAAGATCGTCATCATCTAGCTCAAGTGGAATGCGCAAGGCAAAGGTATGATCTTGATAGGGTTTCTAGTTTACCGGTCTCATGTTGTTTGTGGGTGATCGGGTTATAGGATATAGACGCCGTACTATCAAGAGGGTCTCTCAAGTGAGTAACTTGATCGCATATTTGTGGAGAGCTCAAACGTTTGCTTTCTTAGCATATCATCTTTCTTGGATCTTACTTGGTTTTTCTCCTTGTTGGGTTTTGGTGCTTGTCGTGATCTTCATGACAAGCCCAAATTCTTCGAAAACGGATTTTGTATGGAAAACTTGTTGTGTTTTCGTGTTGAAAATATTATCAGTTTATCCTTGAGGAAAGTTCCACACCTTCCCAGGTGTGGTAACATAACTCTATTTATGGTCCTTAATATTCCCAGGAAAGCTCTTGTCGTTACTGTCGCAGCAGCGCAACATGGGGTTACCCTGATGCTGCCAAAGTGGGTCCATGACCTGGGCCCAACTAGAAGATGGACAAGGCAAGGAGTCAAGACCGGCAGATGGGTCAGCCCATCTTCCTCAAGGAAACCCGACAAGTTCGACATCGACACGCTGCGGCTAAGGACCAGGTGACCTTCCGGGGTCACCCGTCGCCCTGAGAACAAGACGGAGTACCCACGGGTCCATGCGCCCGACAAGAGGCCAGATGTACCCCCGGGTCCTCCATCCATACAGCCGAGAGGATAAGAACGCCAGATCATGCAGGAAGCTGGTAGAAGACTTGGGCGCCAAGATGAAGGACGCGCCCCAGTGACGTCGCCACGGGCGTGGTTGGTGGGGCGGACAGGCTTTGTCTGTCCAACTTCTCCCCAAGGGCGGACGACCGCACGACCGCACAGAAGATACTTGGAGGAGAAAAGGCCATGTCTCCTCCAAAGACCACCGAGGGGTTCTCCCGCCTAAAACCCCTCACGCTCCTTGCGTGCCCATGTCGAATCCCCTTAGCCAATAAAAGGAGGACCAAGGCACCGAGGGAGGAGGAGGTTGGATCCAAGCTGAAGACTAGACTAGGGTTCGAAGGTTAGAGAGAGAGGTGATCTCCACAGGGCAGGATCTGCTCTCCGTCTACCTCCGGCCGGATCTCTGTCGGGTTCACCACTGAGAACACCCTTGTAAACCACACCATGATGAATACCTCAATCCAGACATGCATGAGTAGGGCTTTTAGCCTCCGGGCGGCCTGAACCTGGCTAAACTCCGTGTGTCTCTGCGTTGTTTTCTTGCTTGTCCCGACGAAGAACTCGGCAATCTTACTCCCGGGTAAGGCGTCTCCCAGCCTCCTTTGCACCCTGTGCTGAACCTAAAAAGGGGGTATCCTTTACTCCCGGTGTCCGTGATCCGAGACACGACAGCTACCTTTCCAACAAAATTGGTTTCACCTGATTTGGAGTTCGAACGAGAAAGTTATTGCGTTTCAGGTTTGCTGAGTGGCTGTAGGAAATCCAGGCCGGAGTTTTCAGCGACCCTAGACCGGAGTCTCCGGTGTGCTCACACCAGAGTCTCCGGACTACGGGGGACCGGAGTTTCCAGCCTGCCGGGTTTGGCACTCATGCCCCCAACGACGGTGCTCTCTGTATAGAGGCCGGAAGTGGGCCGGAAGTATCCCCGAAAACTTCAGTGTCTCCGGTCTGGCCGGAGTCTCCGCCCTCCCCAGGGACCGGAGACTCCACTCAGGCTGGAGACTCCGGCCTCCCCAGACTGGAGTCTCCGGGGTTATTTTTCCTGCAACGGCTCTTTTTCATGGGGACCTATAAAAGGCCCCCTTCTTCCCAAAGTGACCAGCTCTTCCAAGCATGATTTGTCTCTCTCTCCCCCCACCATTGTTGACCCTAGAAAGCTTGCCCCTCACACAATTCCACACATTATTCTTGCATATCTTTGAGGGAAAAGTGAGAGGAGATCTGGATCTACCATTCCACCAATCAATTTCTCCTCTAAGTGAGGAGAAGCTTTTGGATCTAGATCATGGAGGGATTTGGCGTTCTTCCTTGTTCGTCCTCCCTTATTCCCCCACAAGGATTTGTTGCTTTGTTGAAATTTGAGAGCGAAGGATTTGAGCACTTGTGCTCTTGCCATTGCATTTGGTGCACTGGTTTGTACTGTTTTAGACTTCTTGTGAATTAACTTCATATGTTTTTGGATGTGTGCATAGGGAGCCCTTCCAGATGGCCAAGAGATAGCGGTGAAGAGACTTTCACCAGGTTCGGCGCAAGGAATGCCAGAGCTGAAAGCTGAGCTCATTTTGGTTGCTAAGCTTCAGCACAAAAATCTTGTAAGGCTTATCGGTGTTTGTTTGGAAGAAAATGAGAAACTTGTTATCTATGAATTTATGGCCAACCGAAGCCTTGACACGATTCTCTTTGGTAAATACTTAGAATACTGCACCACAATATTAATATCTGAGCTATAGTAATTGCACTAAATTAACCTCACCGATGTTTCTTGTTTCTTTTATAGATCCGAAAAAGAGCAAGGATCTTGACTGGGAGAAGAGGTCCAAGATAATAAATGGAATCGCCAGAGGTTTGCAATACGTCCATGAAGATTCTCGGCTCAAAATAATCCATAGAGACCTTAAAGCAAGCAATGTTCTGTTAGACTCCAATCTGAATCCAAAGATTTCGGACTTTGGCTTGGCAAGGCTGTTCGAAGGTGATCAATCGAAGGATGTGACAAACAGAGTCGTCGGGACATTGTAAGTGAAGTCAACCATGGCATGATATACAAAATCCAATGGACTTCAGGACCACAGAATAAGTAACGCTATTATCAATTTTTAGTTTACTAACTAATCATATCTTTTTGTTGCAGCGGATACATGCCACCAGAATATGTTGTTCGCGGGCATTATTCGACCAAGTCGGACGTGTTTAGCTTCGGAATTCTGGTTTTAGAGATCATAACAGGAAGAAGAAACTGCGTCTCCTACAACTCCGAGCAGTCTGTTGACCTCTAGACTGATCTTGTAAGTAGCAAACCCTACTAAAATACTAATTCAAATCCATTGCAGCAATAATGCTCTAATCACCCACGTGTCGCAGATATGGGAGCATTGGACCAAGGGGACGATCCTCGAGATCGCTGACCCATCCCTTGCAAACAGCATTCCAGAAGATAAAATACGGACGTACGTTCACATCGGGCTACTGTGCGTTCAGGAGAGCCCTGCAGATAGGCCGGCAATGTCAGCTGTGAATGCGATCCTTAACCGGGATGCCGCCTCACTTCAAGCTCCGTCCAAGCCGGCTTTCTGTCTCCGGGCAGGTAACACCGACCCGGAACCACGTCAAGTAGCCTCGCATGGAGGTAGCAGGCCGGCGGTGGTTTCACCGAACGATGTGTCACTCACGGAGCTTGTACCGAGATAAGCCATGCATGTTGGTCTGAAATATTGTCGAACGAACTATAATGTTGTAACCCAAGAACGCATTCGGACTAAAAGCGTCCAAAACTTCTACATGTATTGTGCTTTCTGCCATAACACTTTCAAGACATCGCAGCATCTATTCTACTCCTGTCTTGCCAGCATGCGTGCATAGGTGCCTGGTCATGGGTCTCGTCTTGGTCCTGCATTGCCGTCATGAAACTTAGGAACCGAGAACATCTTCAGTCAGATATTCATTTTGGGATAATTAGGCGCTTGTTTGTTCACGGACATGTCGCGGGCAGTCCGTCTACGGATTCTTCCTGTAGGCGGTGCTCTAAATCTGTATCTCGGGTCGGAACCGAGAACAGTCTGCTTCACGGGGTAGCCCGTAGGGTGGTGCTTATAAAGTGGATCCAAGCAGGCTCTACCCCCATAGGGGGCTAAGCCTGTCCCGCATGCGGCTCGTTTGCCAGGTCGCTACCGCAGAGTTTAATCCATCCACGGGCCAGTACCGTGGTTGTTTAGGTACGAACGTGGGTTTGGGTTTGGGCTTGCCCGCCACACGGACTAGGTCCAGCTCTTTTCTGGCAGATTTTTTACGAAATGGGGATTTCTACCCCAACAAGGTCTGCCCCGTAAGGTCACGTCACGACTGGGCCATTCGAGGATTAGGGGTCGGAGGCAACTAGGTCTTCTTGGCACGTGTCATGCCTGATGCGACGGGCCAGCCTGGGACCCAGCGGCCTCCTTGGGACGACGCGTGACCTTCTGACACAGCCCTTGGAAATAGCAATGTGTGCTGCGGATGACGTAGCGCGCCCATAACAGGATAAGCTCTAGACCCCACCCGGAAAGGGTCGCGCGAGTCTCCTGGCAAGACTCTGGTGGGCAGCCAAACCAAGTTTTGAGTCTTGACAAAGATCTGCATACCACCTCGGAGCCAGAAGACGGCGGATTTCTTCTGGACTCCACCCCGCCTGGGTGGCCCGAGTGCGGCGAGCGGGTGGGAACCCTGGTTCCCACGGGAGCGGCATTCCTCAAGTGACAAACACCGGCTCATCTCTTTTCGGTGGAGTTAACTGGTTTTCTCCAAATAGGTAGAAACAAGCAAGTACGTTTTGGAAACATCCAGCCAGCTAGCAGTAATAGGCTCAAAGTCATCTGTGAAAAGCTTTATGGTAGATATATAAGTGTGATGGATCCATCCAAGCCGTCTTGGGACGGTAGGGGCATGTTTGGTTTCCTGCAGCCATTTTGGCCATCTTGCATCCTTGGCTCCCCAGGGCCTGGCCCAGGAAAAACGAGGCCGGAGCCACATTGTGCATCCCATTTGGTTGCCCACAAAGAGACAGCCAGGCCCATTTCCTTGGGACCATTTTTTCTGTCCCAGCTGTTTGGTTGCTAAAGTTGTCGTTTTAGGCTTCAACCCCAGCGTTTGGTTGCACGTTTTTGAGTAGTTCTGCTCACCTTGCGTCCCCTAATGGTGAGCTTACCAGTTCAAGGTTCACACAGGATCATACATGCATTAGGCGAATAACAAACAGGCAATGACAACGAACTGCACGATGATGATGAAGTCTTTGAGGCGGTCAGACTCGATCTGTGCTTGAGCTTCGGTCACTCCAACATTGGTCACTGCTGCTTTGCGTTCTTCAGTACTCGTGATCGTAGGAACGATCTCTAGGACGATGTTCATGGAGTAAGCGTGCTCTGCATGCTCTCGAGTTGCAAACCTTTTGCAGCTGCCGTTGGGGAAACCGTCAACTTGAGCCTTGGTAGCGTCCCAGGTATCGAAGACTCCAGTCTTCCTGCGTCTAAAAACCACATACCACAACAGAAGTGAAGAACTACTTAAGAACATGGCAAGATGAAATGAAAGTAAGCAAAGCATGCATTGATCATCATATGCCCTACACACTAAACCAGCACTGCTGTTGTGCTGCATCCTATGGTGTCAACCTACCACCACGTCAAAATAGGGTGTAGTACTACCACCGCAAGTTCATCTACTGAGGGGTTAGCATATGTACCACCTCAAGTACCCAAAATATACAGGCCATAAGAAGTTTTGTTGTCCTAGCTACCCAAAATATACATCATCATCATGATCATCATCATCATCTAGCATGCTTGCACCACCGCCGCCTCCTACTTCCTGGACAAGCACTACTGGTAGTAGTGCTTGTTCAGGTAGTTCTGGAGCCAAAGGATACGGTGGTCCTCGGCCATCATAACGAAGCCAAAGCCTTGCGCCTTTGTTGTCCAGGAGGTGACCAAGAGCAGCAATCTTGGAGGTCTCACTGAATGATCCCTTCGCGGTCATCACAGCCTCGTAGAGGGCGCGGTGCACGTCGACAGGCACGCTGTCCCTGATGGCGGCTGCCACCTTCCTCACTGCCTCGGTCATGCTGGTGAAGACGACAACCACACCAGTCACCAGTGTGCCTCTCTTCCTCTTCCTCTCTTTGTCCTTCCCGGGTTGCTTGCCGGTGGGCTCATTGGCCTTGTCTCCACCATCGACGTTGATGGTGTCCCACTCCTGGCTGCCAATGTCGATATAGTCAAGAACAGGTGTGCCAAGAGGCTCATTTGATCCCATGGCGAATTTGCTAGTCGCCAGGCCGAAAGAGACGATGATCTGCATCTGGCTGTAGTTCAGGATGGGCTTGTTGAGGTACTCTGCGCCTTTAGGATGGTGCTACGTACAAGATAACCATGTTAGTCAGATACACTAAGACGAAGGGGATTAATGTGTTAGACAGTTAGAAAGGTGATCAACCTCGATATGGCCCTTGAGGTGTTCGGCCTCCAAGATGATGCTCTTCGTGTCCTCATCCCACTATGCGCCGCTAAGGTCTTTCAGCTTGCTGATCAAGATCCACCTGACCCTACACTTCCCGAGATGGTTGTACACCTGCGTGGAGGTCACCTCCTAACCACAGAACTGGAAAATCAGCTTGGCAGCAGTCCTCAAGTGCACATCCTTAAACCCTTTTTCAGTGCGCACGCGAGTCTTGATGATTTCGACCATCTTGTTCAGCATGAAGGTGGACAAGAAGGGAGCCCACTTCATGGTCGTCCCCGTCTTGTTCTTCTTGCTCCTGTCCTGGCCGCAGTCCAGATCGAGCTGACCTCCTGGCAGATCGACCATCTGGGAACCCATTCGAATGCCATGGAAGTCCTCCTCTTGGGTGACTGGCACCTCGAACATCTGAGATTGAGAGTCGGGGACCAAGGACATGGGGCTCCGACTCCGCGCACCTGCTGACACCTTTCGAAGCACTTTCACGTGTGAACCGAAGTCGTGAGCTCGTTCTGGCTATCAACCAGGGACTGAGTGAACTCGTCGGTGCTCAAGTCCTACAAGGGTTACGACGAAGAGAAGACCATGAAGATGTCCCACATCATCTACCACAGCATAAGAATCTACTCAAATCTAGCATGCTACCTACTCGAACCAGCTCGTTTCTACTTCAAAACAAGCTAGATCTACTCTAATCTGCTAGCTAACAGTACATCATGCACATCTAGACATGGTTACATACCTAGTGCTCACAGATCTAAGCTAGAACACCTAGGGTTCGATGAAACTTACCGGCATGGTTGCGGCCGATGCAGATCCTAGCAGCTCGTGGAAGAAGAGGAAGCCGACGCACGCCTTGTCGCCACCGCCGGCCGGAGTTGTAGCTGCCGCCGCTTACCTGCTCGTGCACATCTTGGTACGCGGCCGAATGAGAGAGCTCGAAGGTGGGGGGGAAATGGTGGCGCGAAACCAGGCGGTGAGGGAAGGGGATGATATAGACGGCAAAAATCGTGGGTGGCGAGACGAAAATTCTCCCGCCGCATTTTCGCTTGCACGCGCGGACGAGCTGGGGTGAAACCCTCGCACGAGCTCGCACGAGGAGGGCGACCACGTTCCCCATTTTACACTGCGGGAGGGTGGCTCTGGAAAAGCGGCCGAATCGGCCGTTTCTCCAGGGCCTGGCTGAGCGGTGCTTTGAAATTTGTGCGGGCCAACAACGCGGCCTCGGCCCAACTCACCAAACGACCGTTTTTGCACCAAGCGGGCCTGACCGAGATCCACGCAGGAAACCAAACACGTCCTAACAGTTCGATTGTATTTTGCGAACATCAGCCAACATCACGAATGATTGACGCTGAGCCGGAGACCGCGAGAGGAAAGATTTGGCTTTCAGTTCAGCATGGTTGTTCCAGGTCGGTGTGGTCGTTTTTGGTATTCACACGTGCAGGGTTAAAATGACTTCTCGTCATGTAAGAGCATCTCCAACAGATGCCCAACGCACCAGCGCGCTATATTTTTTATGCAGCGTCAAAATAGCGTTTTAGCGCGTTGGGAGACTGTTTTAATTTAGCAGCCGCGCTAAAATTTTGCGCGGAAACTACAGGTTTTTCAGACGCGCTAAAATAGCGCGCCGCAAACAAGTATTTGCATTGTTTTGAAATGAAACAAAATAAAAAAAGACTGGAAATATAAATTTTATTGATTCGAGACAGAAACCCTAAACCCTAAAGACCACAAACGATTCATTTAAACCAAAAAAGCTCTAAAATTCGTAGTCGTCCTCATCGGTGAAGTCGGAGTCGTCGGAGGTGCCGGAGATGTCCTCCTCCAGCGTCGCCCACCTGGCATCGTCGTTGGCCTAGGTGTCGACCTGATCCAGTTGCTTCAGCGCCGCCGCCTTGGCCGCCCGCCACTCTTGGCGCTCGAGCCGCCGCTCCGCCCGCTCGGCCGCCCGGGTGTTCCAAAGATCCTCCTCCGCGCGGGCTTCTTCCGGGTGGTTCGCGTACCACTGCGCTACGGCGCGCGCGTCCCTCTCGGCGACGAGGCCCTGGAACGCGCGGTGGCGGTGTTGGCGGCGGTCCTCGTCGGTGACGAGGCGCGGCATCGGCGCCATGTTCGCCGCCTGCTGCGCATTGCGGACGTCGTGGAAGTTCATCTGGCCGCTCGGGTGGCCGAGCCTCCACGCCGCCGCGTCGTAGGCGCGGGCGGCCTCTATCGCCGTCTCGAACGACCCGAGCGGGACGCGGTCGTCGCCGGACCGGATCTCCGCGGTGAAGCGGCCGTTAGGGCGCGCGGACGCCGCGGTAGCCGGATTGGCTTTGGCGACGCGGAGGCATGGTGGCGGCGGTGCGGAAGCGCGGGCGGCGGCGGGGCGGAAGCGGTGGGGAAGAATTTCCAGATGTGCGCAGGAGGGGAAGGTGCGGTTGCGTGGCGCGTTTCTGTCCAGCGCGCGGCGTCATATATATAGCGCCGCGTGTACCGCTTTGGCCAGCGCGCTGAATGGTTTTCCTAGCGCGCGCTTTTTTTCCCGCGTCTGCTGGAGCGCGCGAAATGGCCCCGCGTGCGGGAAACAACCGGTATTTGGAGCGCGGCATTTTTTCGGCCGTTGTTGGAGATGCTCTAAGTCTGCTCTTCTTTTGTAATCTTCCGCGATATCAATTTATGCTTCCTGAGCAATATTGCTTTTGTTGGCGCACTAACGAAGAGAAGTTTCCTTTGCTGGAAATGTGAGAGAAAAAATGACAACAACCAACCACCATCTTGTAGCCTTTGACTTTGCTAACGTTTTTGACATTTCAGAACTAGAACAACAACCATTTAGTAGAGGCGCTAATCTTTCTTGTCTTGTTTCACACTGATGGAAGAAGCCGGCATGGTTGTTGTTCTGCCCTGCCTGCTGCTCCTCCTGTTCCTAACCAGGCCGCTCGCCAGCGCGGCCGCCTACTCAGAGTACTCGTGCAATGGCACCACCGGAAACTACACGGCGAGCGACGCCTTCGGAGCCAACCTGGCCAGCCTCACCGCGGCGCTGCCCGTCGACGCCTCCACCGCTCCGTCGCTCTACGCCTCGGCGGCAATCGGTGTCGCCCCGGACAGAGTCTTCGGCCTCGCGCTCTGCCGCGGCGACATCTCGTACGCCGGGACGTGCTCCGGCTGCCTCAACGACGCGTTCCGGCAGCTCCGTGCGCTCTGCGCCGGCGACAGGGACGCCACGTTCTACCACGACCTCTGCGCCGTCGCTACTCCGGCGACGACTTCCTGGCGAGGCCAGACGACAACAGCCCGGTGATCAACGCCATGGACATGAACGCCTCGACTTACCCGGCGTGGGACAGCCGAAACGCGACGTCCCGGAGCTTCTTCCTGTCGTTGGTGGGCACCCTGTTCGGCGAGATGGCCATGTACGGCGCGTACAACTCCACGGAGCGACGGTTCGCCAGCGCCGCCATGTACATCAACGCGCAGCTACCGACGGTGTACGGCCTGGCGCAGTGCACGCCGGACCTATCCCCGGGGCAGTGCTGGCACTGCTTCCAGGGCCTCCAGGAGCTGACCCGGCAGTGGTACGACGGCCGCGAGGGAGGACGCATCCTCGGCGTCCGGTGCAACATCCGGTACGAGGGCTACCAGTTCTATGACGGCATGACAGACGTCAGGATCGGCTTCGGTGGCTCATCTTCAGCAACAGGAAGCAATGGTAATTAAGAGACCTTAATTTGTTGAACTATTTCAGGTGTGTTAGTAATACTGTATTTAATTATGTAATCGTGCAGGAAACAAGCATAGGAAGACCTTAATAATCGTCCTATGCGTGTCAATTGCGGTGTTCTGTTCAATGCTGGTAGGCTGCCTTGTACTGATCAGACGACTAAAAAAAGGAACTGGTAAGACGACGCCAACAAACTGCAAGAAAATTCTCCGTTTTTTCTCGGTGGACACTCTTGCCTCATTAGAAGTAGTCTGATTACCTGCAAATCTCCAATTCAGGAAAGACGAAACTAGAACAGGCACATTCCAGGAGCAGCTCGAAAACAGAGGAGGCCCTGAAGCTGTGGAAGATCGAAGAGAGCAGCTCAGAGTTCACGCTGTACGATTTCCCCGAACTGGCTTCTGCCACGGACAACTTCTCCGAAGACAACAGGCTCGGAAGAGGCGGCTTCGGACCGGTTTACAAGGCAAGTGCGTAACGCTCTTTACAAAAATGCTCATCTCTGCATTACCATCCTCTTTTTCTGCTGTTTTTTCAGGGCGTGTTGCCTGATGGAACCGAGATTGCGGTGAAGCGGCTGGCGGCGCAGTCCGGGCAGGGGCTCGTTGAGTTCAAGAACGAGATCCAGCTCATCGCCAAGCTGCAGCACACGAACCTCGTCAAACTCCAGGGTTGCTGCGTGCAGGAGGATGAGAAGATGCTCGTGTACGAGTACATGCCCAACAGAAGCCTGGACTTCTTCATCTTCGGTAAGTTACTGCTACTAGTCAATGAACTTGCGAAAACCTTCGAAGACCAAGAGGTGTTTTGGCCTTGCCATCAATGGTCTACTACTCAAAACTGCGACACTTGTTTTATATTGGAGGGAGTACTAAGCTTATACCATGCTGCAATGTAGACCAAGAGCGAGGCACACTGCTGGACTGGAACAAACGGCGGCACATCATCGATGGGATCGCGCAGGGGCTCCTATACCTGCACAAGCACTCCCGGGTGCGCATCATTCACCGGGACATGAAGGCCAGCAACATATTGCTGGACCAAGATCTCAACCCCAAGATCTCGGACTTCGGCATGGCCAGGATCTTCGGCTCGAACATGACGGAGGCCAACACCAACAGGGTCGTCGGAACCTAGTAAGAGAAACAGTGGTCAAACAACCACAAGTCAACTACGCAGCTTCTTCCTGATTTTGCGATAAAGATTATGCAACTTGTTGATTGACTACTAACGATCCACGCTTTGTGATGTACTGTAGTGGTTATATGGCACCCGAGTACGCTTCCGAGGGCATCTTCTCGGTTAAGTCTGACGTGTTCAGCTTTGGAGTGTTGCTGCTCGAGATAGTGAGCGGCAAAAGGAACAGCGGCCACGGCCAAAACTATGGGGATTTCGTCAATCTCCTTGGCCACGTAAGTTTCTGCTGAAACCACCAACGGCTAAAGTTAACAAGAACATGCCGCACGCTTCCTACAACCGTTAAACATTTCTTAAGTTCTAGTTCTTCTGACTCCTAAGTTAAATACAAAACGAGCGGCTTATCCTGGGCTCGGTTTTCTCGCTTCTAGCGTGTTTACATTACATTAGCAACATACAACACTGACAGGGACTACATGTGGAAACTTATTGGTTAAGTAATATGATGTGACATTCTTGTGACAGGCATGGCAACTGTGGAGGGAAGGGAGAGCGTTCGAGCTGGTCGACCCGACGCTGGGGGACTGCAACGAGGTGACGAGCATGATGCGGTGCATCAAGGTGGCGCTGCTCTGCGTGCAAGACAACGCCAATGACCGGCCGACGATGACGGATGCGACGGCGATGCTGGGCAACGAGGGGGTGCCGCTGCCGGACCCGAAACGACCGCCGCATTTCCATCTCAGGGTCACCAGCGACGACGAAGACGACGGCGTGGGAAGGTCAGGGGTGCGTACACAGTCCTCGACGCACTTCACCACCGGATCGTGCAGCACAAACGATATGACCATCAGCATCATCGAAGAAGGGCGGTAGTAACCGCATCGATCATTAAACCAGTTTTCTCTCCTCTTCGTGATCGAACGAGATGTGTGTGTGTGGACGGGCAGACGGATTTTTTTGGTTTGAGATGCTTCTGGGCTTTGGCTGTATGTTTCATATATACTGACATGCATCGCTCGTGTCATGTACTTTTAGAGCTCGTTTACATCCATCGTTTCATTTATTTCATTTGGCAGAACATCATTTTATTTCATTTGGCGAGTAAAATGGTAGGGCTAGGGATAAGAACGGGCAAAACATACAATAGCCATTTGCTGGAACTAGCAAGGTGGCCCTCGCAAATGCAAGGGCATCATTTTCTACATTGGATTCCAACTTGAGGAAGGAGATGACAGGCGCGGGAAAACAAAACAACAGAAAATAGGAAGAGAAAAGGAAAAGGGCTGTCGCGGAAAGGTTTGGGCTGTACTGGCCTGCTTCAGCTCACGCTTCGCGCGGTCAAGCTTGCTAGGCTACGGCCCACTTTCTTGCCCGATTAGTTTTTTCTTTTCTATTTTTGTTATAGATTTTGATTTAGGTGTCCAAATTGATTCACGCAAATTTTGAATTTTTTAAAATTGTACTCTGTAATTATATACATTTATGGAATGTTTATAGCCAAAAAAATACAAAAGTACACATAAGCATAGATTGCTTCATATAGGGTTTCTGGATAATTTGAAATAGGGTTTTGCGTTTTGATTTCTTTTGAAAAATTTAAATGCAATGCTATGAAATGAGATTGGTATGAAATTAATACTCCCCTAATTGACAGTTAATACTCCCCTAATTTTTTAATACTCCCCTAATTAATTTCGACTTTGAACCCTATATGAAGAAATCTATGCTAATTAATTTCAAATTTAAGTACACATAAGCTATGAAATTAATTAGGGGAGTATTAACTGCAGAGAAATCTGGAATTAATCGCACCAACCAAATTAGTTTCGCCGGTTAGAAAAAATAAGGAATTAATTGCCCAATCAAATAGTACTACTCTCTTGGTCCTGCAAAATTGGCCCTCCGGCCTACCAATACCGAAAGGAGTGCTGCCGCACGCCGCAACCAGCAGTGGCCATTTCGTTCTCCCACATGCCTCATTCCGCAGCCCTCCTCGTGCTCGCCGTGCTAACGCCGCTGGCGCTGGCCAGGCCTCTCTCGAATGTTGGATCGTTTTGGGTCGTTGGCTTTAAATTGCGAAATGTACCAATTTAACCCTCAAATTTTTGCTAGCTTGATAATATTTTTTGCTCCGGACACAGGGATGGATTAGCTATTAGAGCAAATTTTTTTCCCGCAATCCTAAAACTAAGCAGGTTTTGGGTACTGGGTTTTTTGGGTAAACTGGTGATCTCTTAGCTAGTTGTTTTCCTATTAAAGGAGTTGGCAAGGCGCCAGAACTTCGTAGGGAGCCAACATCAACTGACGCAGTTTTTCATTTGTATTCGCGTGACGTGTGTACCAGCAGATGTGAGACGTTTATATTTTCAGCAGCTTGAACACTACCGACAATGGATATGTTAATGTAGACGTAGCCGCATCGTTTGCTCTGTTCCTTCCCCCCGTCTTCATCCCTCTATAATTCATCTCCCAATCTTATTTGAAATAAATACGACGACTGTTCCCAGGCCGCCAAAAGCGACCCGCTGTGGAGTCAAAGACTCCTCGTCGTCCACGCTGCCGCTGATGTGCCTGCGTCTTCTCCTGTTCTCCACATACTTCCCTTCTTGTACGAGTTCTTCTCCCCACTCGCTCACTGCAGTGCCAGTCACAATTCACCAACCACTATGCACCATCCCGCGCTCTTCCTGGTCGCCGTCGTCCTCGCCGTCTCACCTCTCGCGTCCACCGCAGCAGTATACGAGTGCGCCGGCGGCGTATACACAGCCAACAGCACGTACGAAGTCAACCTCCGCCGCCTGGCCGCGATCCTCCCCGCCGAGACCGCCTCCTCCCAGAGCCTCCAGGTGTTCCGTGGCGTAGGGTACTGGCCCAACCGGGTGCGAGCCTTCTCTCGCTGCTACCGTCACCCCGACATCACCTCCTCGTCCTGCGCCGCCTGCGTTGCTGATGCCTTCCGGGAGGCGGAGAGAGCGTGCCCTTACGGCAAGAAGGTGATGGTCCTCGCTCGCAACTGCACTCTCGGTTTCGCCGCTTTCCCTAGATCTGTCGCCTTGGGTGAGTTTTTTCATCTTTCTCCCAGAAGATAAGTTTCGGTTACAGGCTTACAGCATCCACTGTTTTTTTTTCGCGTCTTAGTATTGCTTCATGTACTAGCTTCGAATGATTAATTTCAGGATCAGCTTATTTGGGAAGTTAAGATGCAAATAATTTTCATTATATCATACTACCACTCGTCCACACATTATAATTTTGCTAAGTACTAGATCACTGCCCTCGCGTCACGCACAGGTAGCCGGATCATAGTCTCGAATTACAGATGAATTGTACAGAATTCTGGGAGAGATGAAAGGGGAATAGGAGTACAGGACGGAGGTAGTTGATTCAGTTCATCATCGATGTCCAGCATTCCCGTCTTCCACCAGCTAAGTAGCAGCCCATGCCGTAGCTTGGTTCTCGGGCTGGGCCGGCTTGGCCTTGTTCACATCGAGACGGCCCATAGCCCGCCTGATGTCGCGTCGCCTACAGCGTCGTGTAGGAGGTGTCGTAGCAAATTTGTGGCATGAAATTTTGTAAATGCGAGCTATTGGAATATATTTGCATGATTCTATTAACTAGTGGCATGCATATTGTGTATTCGACCTGCATTTGAGACCATGCCATGGATAATACACATACATGACCTGGGGCACTTTATTTTTTATTTATTAAACTTTTGTGAAGTGTTTTGACTATAAGCGAGCACTGCTTGCCCATCAGGGAGGACTTCTGAAAGCAGAAAACTAAACCAAGAAAAGCGTTGTGCAATCTTCAGGCATTACCTTGCGAAATATGCAACATTCAGTCAAGCTATAATTTACAAAACTTACTCCACGACTTCATATGGATCATGAAACGACTGTGCGACCTTTCTTGCCCTATGCTCAAGGTTATTGGTACGTACTCCCTCTGTTAGGGGACAGATGGAGTACATTCTAATAATTTTCCTCTGCGGAAGAAGGCTAAATAATGAACGACTATGCTGATTGAACCTTTACGCATTGCATTTCACAGGCCCTATCAGTTGGCGTGAACTCTTGGGTGCAGGACTAGTATTTCAAGCAATTGGTTTTGCATGGCTTTTGTTCCTGCTTCTGCAAGAATGGCGTGACAAAAGAAGACGCTCTATGACGTAAGTTTCTAACTAGAAGCATCAAAGTTATCTTGGGATAAATATATGAAACAATCTAGCTTGTGAAACTAAAAACTGAACTAGCGAGTACGGTGATTTGGAGGACGAGCTCCATGGAGCTCGTTTTTTGGAAAAAAGGAAAAACGATATTTTTAACTTTCCAAAAAATCTGAAAAAGACGTAGACCATGATTATATATACCACCTTGCAAAATACCAATGCGAAATATTGTGTATTGTGGTCTGTGCAAAAATAACAAAATTCTGGATCTGAGATTTGATTTGAACATTTTCAGATTTGTCAGTATTTGTCTTTTTTGTGTAGGACGGAATACAAACTATTACGGGTTGCAAATTTACAGACTCGTAGAATAGGTCATTGTGAACGTCTAGGATTTTTTGTAGCATTTTTTGAAACTTAAAAATATTGATTTTATTTTTTTTTAAAAACGGGCTCCATGGAGCTTGTCCTCCAAACGAACTTTCCGCTGAACTAGCCCCTTTCAAACTAGCTGTCTAACTATTTTACATGTCGGTTTTTTCACTAAAAAAATATAAATTTACATATTCTAGAAACATTAAAAGGATATAGATTTACGATTTCTCGAATGTAATAAACAGATTTAAAAAAAATAGAAACATCTGGAAATGAATAAGTTTACACTTACCGTGTTTCACCTGCACATTTTTTATGTAATGCGTGATATCCCGTAAGTTTGTCCTCCTTTTGTGACTTGAAACAGCGTAGGAGCATACAAACTTTATTTTCCTTACATGTTACATGATGCAGGTGTTCTAGCTCTATTCCTTCCGGAGATCAATAGTATATCAACTTGGTCACACACTTCTGGGCATCAGTCAATGCATACATGTTTATGTGAACAATGTGTTGATGTATACTCCATGAAGAAGAAAACAAGTCAGGCGCTACAGTCAATGCATACATGTTCATGTGAATAATGAGTTGATGTTTTATAGGCAACCCATGGTTTGATGTTGTCCTCCAGTTTGGAAGGTCTCAGCTTCGGTGTTTACGAATAAGTTCCAACATCCACTTCACTCTCGTTTTCACATAATTATCCAGTCCACATCTCTTGTAATCCTAACTTGCCAGAAATAGAGATCCAGCTTGACGCAATTTCTAATTATGCAACCCTCACTGATTCACCATTAAACTCTTAACCCTTGGTTAGTTTTATTGGTTTCATTATTACATGGATTCATTTCTCACAACATCACTTGTTCAGATAATTATGCAAAGAGGGTGTGTGGCTGGGTCAAATAGGTAGAATCAGCAAATGGCATCAGATGAACAGCAGAGCATAGTTCCTCTGTACCCTAAAAAAGGCACACAGCATAGTTCCCATATACCCTCGGAAAAGCACAGCATAGTTCGCCTAAAGTAAATCGTCACTTAATTCAAATGGTTTGATTGTTTCCATTGGTTCTCTTATGCCACTATCTGGAGTTATGCACTAAATTACCATACGTAAATCAGAGAATACACCAGCAGCTCATGCACTCCCAATACATGCTAGATTCACACGAGTAAGAGCAGACTTTGCACCGTAAGAGACCAAGGCATGAAAGTAAATATAAAAGGTTACGGAAGCTACTACTGAGCAGAACATGGTAACCCCAAAAGTTGTTAGCAATTTAATTTGATCCCAGCGATATCTAGCTTCACCATCAAGGTCATTAGAAGATGCTATAAAGACAATGGAAAAGAACATAAAGACAATGGAAAAGAATAGATAATGAAATTCTAGTCAGCAGGGTATTTTGGCCAAACCACAAATCACGATAGCACGGGACAAATGATCATTGTATAAACTAACTCCTTGTAGTTATCGATCTCTTGTGCCATTTGTAAGATAATTCCCTTGGAATTAGCGTTGCATTGTGAACTTCTAAGCAATCATCCTTGTAACTAGCAAAGACTGAAGGACCATATTATGAGGATGGATAAACATAATGTAGAATAAACAACCCTCCATGTATCCCTGTTCCCTGGTGATCCTCCCTCCATGTATCCCTCCAAACCAACTACCATATATACCTTCTACTCGAGTAGCTTCCTGGCCGTTTCATCTTCATGGCTAGACTGGTGAATTAATTCTGATACTGTTGACTGCAGCATCACACTGTACCAATTGCCTAGTGTAAGTTGGCTACACTTCATATTACTCTATTCATCAGTAATCACACTATGTCCATGTGGATGTGGCGCCGTTTCTACCTCCTTTTCCTCGTCATCCTTGTCTCGCCTCTTGTCACCAACTGTAACGTCGTCTGCACTGGCCGTGGAAACAGCACGGCCAAAAGAAACCATGAAGCAAATATGCGCGTCTTTGCGACCATCCTCCCGAACAAGACCTCCTCCATGCTCAGCCTCTCTGCCTACCATCACACGGGGCAATTCCCTGACGGCTTGTCTGCTGTATCATACTGCCACTACACCACAGACTCCTCTCTGCCGGGCCTGCATCACCTTGGCTCTCCGAGAAGCACACAGTGTGTCCTTACCAGAACAGTGTTGAGTTCTCCAATGGGAACTGCTCTCTCAAAATCTCTGCGATCATTTACCTCGAAACTCCGGACTTTCTTGTCCTCCGGCACGATGGCTCCAAAGGTGAGTCTATTTCCTTTCTCGTCCCTTATCGGAAAAAGATTTGGACCAAGATTCAAGATAAATATGAAGTGTCCAACATTATTGAGATGATTGTTCTCCTTCATCTCCGGCCGTGACGAGTTCACAACTTCTTCCGCTTCACCAACATGTGATTTGTCACAAGGTAATGATATGGTGAGTGGTGATAGAAATTGCATTGTTGATGGTGAATCTTCTATTGACTATACTGCATCTCTATCTCATTGCAATGTTCTATCTTTGGAATTAAACACTTCTATCACTCCAAATGTTTTACATGCTAGTGTTGCTAGTCCTTCATATCATGTAATAGTTGCTCAACTAAATCTCATGATAATATGCTTAGGAATTCATGCTTCTCAAGTTATTATCAGTCTCAAGTTTTTGTTGGACTACAAACCATGACGTAGGTCAGATATGTAAGCTATCATGTGAGCCGATCTTGATCAAAACGTAACCAGATAGTTGCACATTTAAGAAATTATGTGAAACTTAGGCTTGGAGTTGCACATTCTTAGCCTAAAATTGCACACGACATTTTTGCAACTTCAAGCTTCATCATGTGAAACTCGGCAACAAATAATATTTCTCACATGAGAAATAGCAAGCCGGCATTCACAAGTTTTTTCCAAAAAAACATGCATTTAGAAGTATAATTATGTGCAACCTGTCAGTTGATTATCTAGGTGCTCTTAATGCATGTTTCTTATGTGTGGGTATTTGGAAGTATAATTATGTGCATATGATTATCTAGAAGTATAATTATGTGCATATAATTATGCTGTGGCATGTGCTAGTTACCACGCTGTTTGGTCAAAAACAAAAATCTAGGTGCCTTTTAGCAGTGAGAAAGCTTCATGATGTTCAGCAGAATTTAGAAGACGGAAGCACTAAAAATAAACTCCCGGACAAGAAAGCTCCTGCTGAGCAATACTTTACTTCAGAATTCCATAGAACCAAAAGAAAATAATAGAGACCGGTATTTCTTATGTATGGGTATTTGGGCGTGAAATCCACATTATATGCACCCAGTATTTTAAAAAAACATTTCGAAATATCAAAAAAATCCACAATAAAAATTCACGGATACATCTTCATATTTATATGTTCACAAATCGTTTCGCGGAAAAATGACATTTTTTGTGGGTTCGTAATAAAGACAAAAAATATTGGTTTTTCGTGAAACGACTTTGTGAACATATAGAATGTTAAGATCAATGCGTGGATATTGTTTTGCAATTTAAATAAAGGGTGCATATGCACCAGGGAGCCTCGTTCAGAACGAACTCCTCGTTTAGCTAACGATAGATCGTGACCTTGTAATTAGCTTTGGATGTAGTCGTACGAAATCCTCAGCTAATCTCTTATACAAATAAAATGAATTGTAACTCTATCTTTTTTTTGTTTGGATCAGTAAATCAGTGTGGAATTAACCTTTCTATACACACACCTGGTAATTCCTTAAAAACCATCAAATATGCACACTACTCAGAGTAATTGCCCCCTGACGCTCTCCATCCCTATGAATGGGAATGAGGGATTAGTGTATACTAGGCTGCACTCCAAATTATTACACATCAGACCTTCTGAGTTATGTCCAAAGCTTTTCAAGGCAAGCCCAAAATCCATATTTGGTTGTTGCTATCTGTATGCTAACAATAAATTGATTACCGGTTTTGCTAGATCTCAGTCCCTGAGATTTAACTAAATCTCAGTCACCTAATCAGCCGTTAGATCGGGTGCGCTACGATTCGTGCAGCCCAGTTTTCCTTGTTGTCCGTTGTACAGGGACGCAGCTTTTCTTTTTCCACCGATGTGGGCCGCTGTTGTCTGGGCGTATTCGTGGGCTGTTGTTGCTTTGCTGCGTTGTGGGCTCTGAAGTTTTTCTTTTCTTGTTGGTGAGTGCATGGGCTGCTTTCCTCTACCTTTTTCTGTTCGGTAACCTCAATTGTTTCTGTTCGGTGGAATGGAATCTCACAAAGGAAGACTCGTCCTCCTCTTTTCAATTCATGTGTATTTTTTGCATTGTTTAATGTATGGGGTTTATGATTGATCAATTGTTTTCCTTACTTATTTTTAGCCATGTTGCTATATTTTTTTAGTTTTACTATGTTTGCAACAGATTTTTCCCGATGCATACTGACTGTCATTGAATTTATTCATTTTAAACTGAAATTTTCCTAGTTGCACCATGGTTGCGACTGATTTTTTCCAGTTACATAATGTAGTTGCAGTCATATTTATTCATTTTAAACTAGGAATTTGATAATTTTGAGTCGACAATTTGTTAATTCTCAGTTGTACGTACGTTTTTTAGTTGCAGGTGGGTTGCAACTGAGCTTTTCGAATTGCATGTGAGCTATAACTGAGTTTTTTTCTAGTTGCAATTGAGGTTTTCGAGCTGCAGCTGGGTTGCATTTGGGTTCTTTTCTAGTTGCAAGTGAGGTTGTATATGAGATTTCTTAGTTGCAAGTTGGTTGTGACTGAGTTTTTTTTTATAGGTGCAACTACGGTTGGGTTTTTCCGGTTACAAATGGGTTTACAACTGAGATTTTTCAGTTGTAAGTAAGTTTTTTTTAGTTACAAGTGACTTGCAACTAAACTTTTTGAGTTGCAAGTGGGTTGCAACTCAGTTTTTTTTTCCAGTTGCGAGTGAGGTTTTGAGTTGCATCTAGGTTGCAACTTTTTTTTTTCAGATTGAAGTCAGGTTGTATATGAGACTTTTCAGTTGCAAGTGGGTTGTGACCGAGTTTCTTTCAGTTGCAACTATGGTTGGGTTTTTCCAGTTACATATGGGGTTGCACCTGAGTTTTCAGTTGTAAATTTTTTTTCAGTTGCAAGTGGATTGCAACTGAGTTATTTGAGTTGCAAGTGGGTTGCAAATAAGTGTTTTTCAGTTGCAAGTGGGTTGCAAGTGGTTATTTTCTATTCACCAGTTGCATGCTAGGTGCAACTGGGAATTTTATTTGCTTTTTTATTCACCAGTTACAACCGGAAATTTAATTGATTAGTTGTTATTCATCAGTTGCATCCTTATTGCAACTGAGAATTTTATTGATCGGCTTTTATCACCAGTTGCATGCTAGGTGCAACTAGGAATTTTACTAATTATTTTTTATTCATCAGTTGCATCCTAGTCGCAACTGAGTTATTTTCTATTAACCAGTTACATGCTAGGTGCAACTGGGAATTTTATTCACCAGTTGCATCCTAGTTACAACCGGGAATTTAATTGATTAGTTGTTATTCATCAGTTGCATCCTTGTTGCAACTGAGAATTTTATTGATCGGCTTTTATCACCAGTTGCATGCTAGGTGTAACTAGGAATTTTACTAATCATTTTTTATTCATCTGTTGCATCCTAGTCGCAACTGATTTTTTTATTAACCAGTTGCATGCTAGGTGCAATTGCGAATTTTATTTGCTTTTTATTCACCAGTTGCATCCTACTTACAACCGGGAATTTAATTGATTAGTTGTTATTCATTAGTTGCATCCTTGTTGCAACTGAGAATTTTATTAATCGACTTTTATCACCATTGCATGCTAGGTGCAACTAGGAATTTTACTAATCATTTTTTTAATCGGATTTGCTAGAGTTCAGGCGCCTGAGATTTAAGCATCTCGTCGCATCGAGCCGTTGATCTTTCGCGTCGTGATTTGTGCTATCCCTGCGTTATTTTTCACCTTGCGCGTGGTGTGTTGGCTCGTGGGCTGCACTCCTTTTTTATTTCCTTCGCGCTGTGGGGGTGACGTCGTGGGCTGTCATCTGTTTTTGGTACGGGCCTTTTGTTTTTTGTGGGCCTTTTTACTTGGACTATTTTAGTACTTTTTTTTCGAAGTGTCTTTTGTTCACACTTTTTCTTCTGTGGGCCTTTTTTTGTTGAACGACGCCTACGTGCACACGCTGATTTAATCAGTTGGTGGAGGGGAAGTTATGGAGACGCATTAAAACGGTGCAGGAGTAGTCCTATTATACTCTAGGCCCGCAACTCTTCTTCCTTGTCCGGTTGTATTCTTGCTGCGAGAATTTTATTTTTTTACCAGTTGCATCCTAGTCGCAACCGAGAATTTTTTTGATAATTTTTTATTCACCAGTTTCATCCTAGGAAAAATCATACCTGGTGCATGTTAGGTGCAACTGACATTTTTTAGTGTTGGCCAGTTGCATCCTAGTCTATTTTTTCAATGTTCATTTTTATTCACGAAATAAATTTCAGTTGCATGCTAGTTGCAACCGTCATTTTTTTAGCGTGCATGAGTTGCATCCTAGTCGCAACTGGGAATTTTCAATGTTACCTCACCATTTTTTGAAATTAAATCTCAGTTGCATGCCAGCCGCAATTGACATTTTTTCCTTTGCACCGATTGCATGCTAGTCGCAACTACAAATTTTAATGTTAATGTTCGTTTCTTATTTACCAGTTACATGCTAGCTGCAATTAGGATTTGTATTTTTATTCACTAGTTGCATCCTAGTTGCAACTAGGATTTTTATCTGATCGTTTTTTTTTTCACTAGTTGCAACTGATAATTTAATTGATCGTTTTTTATTTCCCAAGTTGCATGCTAGTTGCAACTGGGATTTTTATTGATATTTTTTATTTTTTATTTTCATTAGTTGCATGCTATTGCAATTGGGAATTTAATTGATTTTTTTTTTTTCCCAGTTGCATGCTAGTTGCAACTAGGATTTTTTTATTGATTTGTTTTTCTTTATTTCACCAGTTGCGTCCTAATTGTAACTGGGAATTTAAATGATTTTTTATTTTCCCAATTGCATGCTAGTTGCAACTGGGATTTTATTATTGAGTTGTTTTTTTAGTGTTCCATTTTATTCGCCAATTTGGATTTTTAGTTCCCAGTTGCATGCTAGGTGCTGATATTATTTTTATAGTGTGCACCAGTTGCATCCTAGTTGCAACTAGGAATTCTAATGTTCAATTTTTATTCACCATTTTTTATTCCTAGTTGCATGCTAGGCGTTCATTTCTCCAGTTGCATCCTAGTCGCAACTGCGAATTACTAAATGTTATTTTTTATTCACCATTTGTTTCACTAGTTGCATCCTGTTGTAATTGGGATTTTTATCTGATTGGTTTTTTTACCAGTTGCATGCCAGTTGCAACTGGAAATTAAACTGATCGGTTTTTATTTTTTCACCAGTTGTATGCTAGTTTGCAACTGGGAATTTTATTGATTAGTTTTTATTTTTTTATTTTCATTAGTTGCATGCTAGTTGCAACTGGGAATTTATTGATTAGTTTTTAATTTTTTATTTTCATTAGTTGCATGCTAGGAATTTAATTGATCGTTTTTTATTTTTTATTGACTTGTTTTATTTATTTTACCAGTTGCATCCTAGTTGTAACTGGGAATTTAACTGATTTTTTTATTTTGTTTGTTGGGCCCTTTTAGTCCCTGGCCCTTTGTAAGCATTTCGTGTATTGTCTTGATACGGTTGTAGGGCAGTATATAGTGAAAATATACTGCCCTACAACCGTATCAAGACAATACACGAAATGCTTACAAAGGGCCAGGGACTAAAAGGGCCCAACAAACAAAATAAAGAAAGCAAATGGCCCAATGCGAGACAAGCTAGCTCAGCTCCCACGTTGAAGCCCATGCCAGATTCACTGAAATGGAATTGATGGCTAAGTCCGCTAAAATAAAAGGGAAACGACGACTATGTCAATGTATCTATCGACAGTCGACGGAAATCGTTCCAAATCAGACCATGATGACGTCAGGCGACTGAGATTTAACTAAATCCCAGTCGCCTGATACTTAGGCGCGCCCATTGATTACTACATGAACACAGGCTAAAATATGTACGTGGTCAATCTGCTTTCTTTAGATTAATTTTCTGATTAGTTGATTTTTGTTGCATTTTACTATATAGCTTACCATGGAACCATATAAATTTGGCAACACAAATATATCACTGGTATGAACGTGCTTTCTTTGAGCCGTATGTGATTTGGTGACACTGTACATTCAAATGATTTTCCTCAAAATTTGGAAAGAAAGATAATGTTCATCTGCTCTAAACTGAAATTTTGTGTATTGCATTTCAGATGGATTCTTCATTACGAGAAATTCGTTCGTGGCTCTTGGATTTGTGTGGCTTTTCTTCCTGCTTCGGCAATACTGGCATGATAGAAAAAGATGATCCCTGGTGTACGTTTCACAAACAGAAACTGAAAGGAAACGGGAGTGGTGTTTTGGCTTTTACATTTTGCACATATTTTGAAATGTCATTTTTTTTTGAAAAAAACATGTTTTCGCATATATCTTAACATGTTATGTGTTCGCAAAGTCGTTTCACGAAAAACCGACATTTTTTGTGGCTTGTATAAAAAAGACAAAATTTGGTGCTAAAATAAGGCTTTTCACGGCACTTTTTTTTTTGTCTTTTTTACACAAGGCACAAAATATATCGATTTTTTGTGAAACGACTTTCTGAACACATGGAATATGAAGATGTATCCGCGAAATTTTATTTCAGATTTTTTTTGACATTTTCAAATATGTTTTTCACCTGGGTGCCAAAGTGAATTTCCGAAAGGAAATCTATACCTCTTATAAAGCAAAACCCCACTAGAGGGTCATTTAAGTTGTCTATCTTTACATGCAGCCCATCCACATCATCAAGAAATCGTAGCCCTACAATTGTTTATCTCTATCCATCCATTTGTGTTCTCCAATCTTGGGGCTGAGTGGCTGACAATGTCACGTACATGCTACCGTGGAAAAAAGTACTGTACTCACTGAAGCGAAACTGTTGTTCATTTTAAGCCGTATTAAATCCTCAATTAAATGCTCTTCTCTTCGTCTCCTCAAGACGTTTCTTCTTATCCGCCAGGTTTCTACTTCACAATGCTATCATTCTGACTTTGCCGATCCGTAATACAAGAGCAATTTCAAGAACACTCATATGCAAAAAAAAAAACAGTAATTTCAGAAACTAGACCTAATATTTTGTTCCTTAATTATATTCACAACTTTTCTTTAGCAAATGCTCGCCGCAACGCGCGGGGTATTTTTCTAGTATATTTAATTTGGCTAGGGTAACAACATAGACCACATACGAAATATATAACTATACACGACTCAACCCTAAAATAAAACAGCTATCCAAGTCATCTTATGAGTATTGAGTCTACATGGAATTCACGTGACCTTATTTGGAAATGTATCCCACTTCCTCGTCCCGTTAAACTGGAGTCTCATGAAAGCATATTCTCTAGTTTACTTTAGTGCTATATAATGCAGGCATTCTAGCGCTCCTCCATCTGAAGACAAATGATAGATCATCTCGGCCACAATTTTCAGCAGCTGCCGCTTCTCTCAAGCAAAAGAGAGATACAGATATATACATATATCAAGTAATGTACGACCAGATATCCATGTAACATTTGTAGCTCCAAGTTCTCCTAATTGTGCATTCAGCTCCAAAGGATTCAGCTCACATAGAGTGTGCGGACTGTTTGTATGCAAGGGTTTATATCCAAATTACATTTTTTTCAAGATTGACGGGGCAAATATCGCCACCGCTTGTTGCATTCACTCGAAAGTAGCCTGGCGGGCCATGTTCTTAGGGCATCTCTAACCGATGTACAAAAATCGGTTAGAGGAGTAAAAGATGCTCTTTTGCTCATCTAACCGCACCTAACCGAAGTCCAAAACACGTTAGAGGAGTAAATTTTTTACTCATCGGTGCCGCCGACTCCTGTATTTACTCATCGGTGCGGCCGATGAGTAAAAGATTCCCTCCCATCACCTCGCGTTCACACCTTCCTCCTCGACATCTCCTCCGTCTCCGGCGACCGCCGCCTGCGATTCCTCCCTCCCGCCGGCACCCCAGCTGCCCGCGATGGCCGGATCCTCCCGCCGGCCATCTCCGCCGCCGATCCCGAGCGCTCGCCGGCCCCGTAGCCCCCCGCCGCGAGCTGCAGCCTCCTCGACTTCCGGACGCCGTTTCCCTCCATCTCCTCGTCGATTGCCGCCACCAAAACGCCGTCGGCAGGCCCGCCGCTCCGCCGGCACCCTCGACCTGCCGGTGCCGCCGACGCCGGTCTACCGCGGCGTGCGGCAGAGGTCCTGGGGGGGCGTGGGTGTCGGAGATAACCGACCGCAACACCGGGAAGAAGGTGTGGGTCGGCTCCTTCCAGTCCGCGGAGCAGGCGGCGATGGCGTACGACATCCAGAACGTCCGCCTCCACGGGAGCGAGTGCGGCGAGCTCAACTTCCCCATGGCCGCCGCGGAGCCGGTGCCGCCGGAGCTCGAGCCGGAGGGGCTCCGCTATGTCTCTGCCCGCGAGCGGCGGGAGGACAGGGAGGCGCGCGAGCGCCTCGAGGCAGAGCGCCGCGACGCGGCGATGGCGGCCATGATCGCCGGCTACAACCCAGAGCTCGTCGAGGAGGAGCGGAAGGCGCTGGAGGCGTTCGCCGAGGCCAAGCGCAAGGCCGACGCCGCGGCGGGGAAGAAGGTGAAGAAGGAGGAGGATGCGGGGCCGTCGGCAGCTCCGGCGCCGGCCACGGTGAAGGAGGAGGATGCGGGGCCGTCGGCAGCTCCGGCACCGGCCACGGTGATCAACCTCGACAGCGATTCATCCTCCTCCTTCGACTGGGACGAGGACTAGGGTGAGGTGGTGAAATTCGGTCGAATTTTGTGAAATTCGACCGACTTTTGGTTGTAATATGAACATATTATGTTAAATATATATGCTAGTTTGAATTTCAGTTTGAATTCGGTGTAATTTGATCGAATTTGGAGGTTTTGGTTTGATTTACTCCTCTAACTTTAGGAGATCGGTTAGGAACTGCTATCAGTTAGAGGAGTATTTTTACTCCTCTAACCGATTTTGAGCAGTTTACTCCTCTAACCGATTGGGGATCGGTTAGAGATGCCCTTACAACGGATGAAGAATTACATGGGGATATAAGAGAAGAGAAGACAAAGAAAATACAAGAAAAATACAACTAGAAAAGGAACAACAAGATCCACCATGAGAGGCACAAGAGGTGAGGGGTGCAGTCGAGAGGGATCACAAAGGCAAGACTCGGCAATCAGCCTAGCGCACCGCACCGACGTGTGACTCGAACCACACGACACAACTCAGGAGCGCCACCATCATCATCGGCGAGTGTCAAGCCTAGCACCCAGCACAAACCTAGACAGGGAGCTCCGCCACGGGAGGTCGAGATGACAAGTAGGTTGGGGAAGCATCAATTGTGTCGTCATTGAAGCAAAGGTGAGCCGAGACGCCACCAAGAGCCCGAAGTTGTCCACACCGCAACGACAACCATGGGAGGGTCTTGGGCCAGTACATCCATGTGGCCGAGACGACGTGAAGGCCCGCCGAAGAGAGAAACACATCACCGTCGGCCCCAAGCTGGCGCACCAACACCAGCAAGCGCAGCACCAACAACCCCATGCAGCAGCAAGAGCCATCGTTTGGGTCTCCAAGATGACGCCTCCAAGGAGAATGTGTTGCCGAGGACACAACACCATCATCTGATCCGGCAAGCCGAATCATGGGTTTTCACCCGGGACCACAAAGCAATGAACTGGAGGTGCTCTAGCTCCACAACGGCACGTCAGGTGAGGAAACGATGCCAAAAGCCACTTCTGCCGCCGGCAACGACAAAGTCGATGCAGGGCCCGGAGTTTGAGCACATCCCAGTCGACCACCACCACCAGCCGCCGCCGCCTCCACACCTCGCGGAGACCACCTGTGGCAAAGCTCCAGCACAAGTCGTCGGGTCCACCAAGGCCACCGGACGCAGCACAAGCACCGTTCCCCGCTGAGCACCATGCCGGCTAGGAGCAGAGGAGTGCTGCCCGAGGTCAAGAACCACCATGGTTCCGGGCTGCAGTCCTACATCTCGCACCGCGCCGAGAAAGGGGAGGTCTTGCTGCTGCAGGGGCACCGACGCACACGTCGACAACCGGCGGCGCCCCGGGGTCCCGGATCGACGGCCGGACCGCCGGGGCGCGGAGAAGGCCTGAGAGGCAGCAGAGTCCCTGTGGCCGAGCACCGCAGCGCGAAAGGAGGTGCGGGGAGGGGGCACGCATCCTCCGCCGCTGCCAGATGGTCGGGGAGGGCACCGGCGGCCTCCAGCTGCATGCCGCCGCCGCCACAGGGACAGGGGGCGCGCCGCCACGGGAGCCGCCAGGAGAGGGGCCGCCACCGCGCGCGAGGAGAGAGGCTCCACCGCGCAGTCAAGCCCGTCGGCATCCTCCAGCGACGGCGCAGGGCGGGGTGGAAGCCAACGGAGGGGGGCAGACGGGCCGCCGTCGCCACCGCGTCGAAGGGGGCACGAGAGGGGCGAGGGACGCCCGTGGGGGCGCGAGCCGTCGGGCCGCCGCCGCCGGCGAGGGACCCCAAGCCAGCAGCCGACCCTCCAAAGTTGCTTGCAGGGAGCCGAAGCGTAGATCCCCGCAGCCCCCTTCACCGGCGCTGGACGGCCTTGTCTGGCAGCCGCCTCTGGGGGCGACGAGGGGAGGGAGGTGGGAGGAGGGGGTGGCGGCGCGAGAGGGGCTAGGGTTTTGCCCCTCGGTCGCCTGGAGGGAGGCGACGCGAGGGGGATGGGACCTTCAGGTTTGAAGTAAGTGATTTTGTATCCAAATTAAATTAAGTAATTATTGTATATTTTCAACACAGTGACATCTAACTTGTGGAAGCATCTGAATTTTTTTTTTTTACAGGAAGTATCTGAACTTTATGTTGTGTACGAACAACGTTATACCGTTGGTTCAAAGTTTCAAACCCCAGTTGAACATTCTGTACGTAAGCCTAAATTCCCCCAAAACGGAACATCAGATCACTTCATATTACGAAGTCAAAAGTCCATAGAAGCTACGAAACGTTTCTGAGAAAGAAATAAAACATAGTGCGAGAATAAATTCCAAATTATGACGTACTTGAGGGCAACTGGATGACCGGCGGGGGGCAGGTGCGCGATCCGCTCGTCGCCGCCGTGAGGTCCCGGTGCCCGGCTGCTGCGCGCTTCCGCTCTCCGATCGCGAACCGCTGCGAGGTCTGGTTGGTAGCCGGCGGATGGGAGATTTCGATCGCCGCCGACTGCGGGTCAGACATTCTCTGGCTGCCAGTGTCGTTTTCGTGTTCGGTTTGGCCGGGCCAGAAGAAAATCAGATGAGTCTTGCAGGCCCTACGCGAAATATAGTTCTGCGGGCCGAAGTTATCTTCGGATTTCACAAACTTGTAAGCTACCATAACTAAAACCGCTTTCCATGTTGGTCATGACCTTTCATGATATTTAAAGTGCCAATTTTGTGAAATCTTAGGTCCTTCAAAATATTTACATGAAATATTGCATGGAAGTTTTGATAGACGTTGTGAAATTATTTTGTTAGTTCTTCAAAAGTTTATGTTTATGCACCTATTTTCGAAAAGTAGAGCACCCTAGTCTTTGTACGCAGCCATTTTTATCGAAAGATTTAGCCCGTACAGAAAATAAAGAACTATCAACTTTATGTGGTGGGCATGAATCTTTCAATAAGGATCAGTAATACTCCATTCACTCAAGAGAATTCTCTTGTCGCTAAGATCATCTTTAGTGACCTCTAGTAGAACTTCATAGGGAATCTGTCCCGATGTCGAGTTGTAATCAATTTGGAAAATCACACATTTGGCCTCCTTGTTCGTGAAGTGGCAAGGAAGACGTCATTTTCCTCGCCATACAACTGCGCTATGTCAAAGGTAATTTATTCATCCATGAAAAAAAATTATTCATCAACCTACCCAATATATTTCTTATGAATTTTAGAGATGTACACTTTGAGTTGTGCATCCCCAACAATAATACTTTTTGTTGTTCCAGTTAGAAAACTTTTTTCTCTAATGTGTCCAATTAACTGCCAAGTAAAAACATTTGATATTTTTGTCTCCTCCATGAGTGTGCTTCATTTTAACGCTTTATGAACACTTAGCTTCTTCTTCACTCATTAGTTTGGACTTTTTTTCACGGTCCTCTTCTTTGAGGACCGCTCGTCTTCACTTAAAAGGCCACTTCCGGTCTACCATCGAGTTCATTATGAGCTGAAGGGTTGCCATCTTCTCTTTTTTTAATTCCCCGTCGCATTCCTTTGATCCTTTCCCATCCGCACAAGTATGGATGAATATGGTGAATTTTATTGTTCATCTCTCAACACTAGTACCACATATATTGATAGATGCCAACTCGGTATATTGAATTGATGCATGAACCAACTCAATTAAAAGGCCGAACTGGTGGAAAATGTTTAGCAATATATTTATATTGAGCTAAATACACTTCTAATCCCACAACTTGTCCACGATGTGCAAAATAGTCCCACAACTTGTAAAATGGTGTCAGGTAGTCCCACAACTTGTCCACATGGTGCAAAACAGTCCCAGATAATTCTGGCGGTGACACGTGGCATCAATGTTTTGTGAAAACACCCCTATACAATTTTGATATAGCACATGCGGCTTCCTAATGATTACCGACATGGGTCCCACCTGTCAGAGGGGTGAAGAAAATAATCTAAAAATGTAGCGGCAGCTGGGTTTCGAACGCTTGACCTCAACGTTGGGCAGCAAAACTGGCACCATGTGCTACCACTACACCTCACGTACACTTGTGTCAAAATGTCTGACCATTCCTTTCTTATCCAGAAGTATATGTATTTGAGGTTCACAATTTTCCTGGTCAATTTCTCCGATCGAGCTTTAGAGAGTCTTATCTAAAAATGCCAAGCTTGAGCCAGACAAGGTCAACCCGAATATTTTATAATTTTTTTTATATGAATTTAATTACTTTGTGTATTAAATACTTTGTTAACCATATCTTATAAAAAAAAATAGATTTGATACCATATAGGCCGAGCGCAATAGATTGGTTTTGTCTTTTCATCTACTCCCTCCGTTCTAAATTAATTGACTTACATATATCTATATTTGGATGTATAGAATTTGGATGTATCTATACATCCAAATGTAGATATATGCAAGTCAATTAATTTTGGAACGGAGGGAGTACTAGCCAATACATATGGTGATAGGGGGTGGATCAAGCTGAATAGTTTAGCTATACACTAGCATTTTCATTTCATATGGTGATAGGGGGTGGATCAAGCTGAATAGTTTAGCTATACACCAGCATTTTCATTTTCTATCTTGTACGTAATTACTAATCAGCACAGTTCCCTACAAGGTAGGTATGCAGCGCTTTTTTTCTACTACATAAGGGCAGATACAACGCAGGCGCTTGTTTAGAGACGCTAGGATTTCATTCCTGGGCTTTCGGCAGTAACTTCTTTCAATCCCAGGATGCGAGCGCTTATTTCCTGGCGTATGCTGCAGGTATGCCACAGCATATTGGACATACTAGTGGAGTTGGCGCGGCCATGCCGCACCCGTGTAGCAATTAAAATTAAATTTTGGTAGTGTATATATTTAGAATTGATGTAAGGCTGAAAATCAATGAAGGTTGTAGAATCTTGCGGTTATGAATTGTTCAGACTATCGAAATTGGTTAAGGTGGAGCATTCTGTAAATTTGAATTTCTTTTGCGTTTCTAATATGAGTAAGCATTTTTTGTGACCGTCTCGACATATTCGGATGGAACACAATATGTGAGCAATTATTAATTTCAATTTGTAATATGGTGGAACGAATATAGAATTTTTTGTAAATATTCACCTCATGGGGAAAAGCAAACATCTTTCCATTTTAACATAAGTAATTAGATTATTTTACTGCGATCATTTTTGTATTTTTTTTTTGTATTTTTCTTATGTATAAATCTGAAGATATGAATTTTTCAATTTTATTCATTTTCCTGGAATTTTATTTTCCGGGAAAGATCGTGTCACGCTGATAGACGGGGCCCACCTCGGCGTGACGCTGACGTAAGCGGCGGGCGGCGCTGCCCGCGGCGACCACGACGGAGCCGGGCTGAATCCGGCCGAATCCCGGCGAACCAGCTCGCGCGGCTGGCCGCGGTGGACGCGCGCGGATGCGGAGTACCCGGTTGCGGCGGCGCCGCTGCGTTATTGTCGACGGAGATCGCCGGAGCGCGGCCAGAGGCGCGCGGATGGAACACAATATGTGAGCAATTATTCGGATGGAACACAATATGTGAGCAATTATTAATTTCAATTTGTAATATGGTGGAACGAATATAGAATTTTTTGTAAATATTCACCTCATGGGGAAAAGCAAACATCTTTCCATTTTAACATAAGTAATTAGATTATTTTACTGCGATCATTTTTGTATTTTTTTTTTGTATTTTTCTTATGTATAAATCTGAAGATATGAATTTTTCAATTTTATTCATTTTCCTGGAATTTTATTTTCCGGGAAAGATCGTGTCACGCTGATAGACGGGGCCCACCTCGGCGTGACGCTGACGTAAGCGGCGGGCGGCGCTGCCCGCGGCGACCACGACGGAGCCGGGCTGAATCCGGCCGAATCCCGGCGAACCAGCTCGCGCGGCTGGCCGCGGTGGACGCGCGCGGATGCGGAGTACCCGGTTGCGGCGGCGCCGCTGCGTTATTGTCGACGGAGATCGCCGGAGCGCGGCCAGAGGCGCGCGGACACGGCGATGGAGGCCGAGCGACGCGGAGGCTATTCCAGCGCGTGCGCGGCGGCCGATCTCCGGTGTAATTGTAGGGGAGGCGGCGGCGCACCTCCCCGCATCCGCCGATTGGAACGTGGAGGCTCGCTGCGGTGGCGGCGCGCGTCGGCGGCGGCGACCTCCGCGCCGCACGAGAGAGAGAGAATGGAGCAAATACAACAGGCAATTTTCGAAAAGTCCTTATTACGGGAATGGAACCTACTCGTCGACGCGAAAATTTTCCGTGTACATTTTTTCTGCGGGTTTCGCAAAAAAAAAAAAAAAAAAAAAAAAAAAAAAAAAAAATACTGTGCGACGCTACAGAAGCTACAGTGGCCGAAACGGCTCACGCTTTTATATATAGTAGTGACTTGTAGGTCTGCCGTTGTGGTAGTGCTTGATTGTCCGCGCCAACCTAACCTTCCCAATTTAGTGAAAAAGATTGTCCGGTATGTTATTTGACACAAGTTTACGTGAGGTGTAGTGGTGGTAGTGCTTGATGTGCTGCCCAAACTTTGAGATCGTGGGTTCGAAATCCAGCGACCGCAACATTTTTTAGATATTTTCTTTACCACTCTGATAGGTGGGACCAACGTCGGTAATCATTAGGAAGCGGTATGTTCTATATCAAAATTGCATAGGGGTGTTTTCGCAAAACATTGATGCCACGTGTCACCGTCAGAGTTATCTGGGACTGTTTTGCACCTTGTGGACAAGTTGTGGGACTACCTGACCCCATTTTACAAGTTGTGGGACTATTTTACACATCGTGGACAAGTTGTGAGACTAAAAGTGTATTTAGCTCATTTATATTTGAACCCCCACCCACCCCCACCCCCTCCCACTTTTAGGATAGTTTAGTGGTTAGCTTGGGTTTGTTGTAGGCCGCATAATTTTATATTAATACTGCGTGAGCATGGTCCCTGATACCATATTAAATTGATGCACCAACCAACTCAACCAAACTGGTGGAAGGGCTTGGTAATATATTTTATTTTTCAACACTCGGAAGCCACCGCATCAAATAAAACTTCTTGTTCTAGCCAAGCAAGTTCAAAGGAGAATCATGACTTGCTATGCAATGCCGCATCACCCCGGACAAATGAGAAGAGGTGGGTGGCCTGCGCTCATTGCTTGAACCAATGTGGGTGAAAATTTCTGCTCCTATTAGTTAAAAACATGATTTAATTCTCAAAAGTGTGATTTTCTAAATTGTTAGCCTAAGTAAGTTAAGGGCATAAAAAAATTATTCCTCTTAGATCTAGGATCCTGATGATGGCGTTAAAAATAAAAGGTCACTAGGTATCGAAATTATCATTGTGTTTTTTTTCATTTCGTGTCCATTTAATGTTGAAATCTCCTTCAACTTACATGTATGTTTATGCTTCTAGATAAAAAAAAATTGTACGTTGGCTAACAGTGTACTATGAGCGGGAGATAGTATGCGCGGCAAGTTCCGCTTGGCTTAAACAGGTTCCTACCAAGATAATATCCTTCGATGCTGGTTTAAGCGGAGAATTTGATAGAACAATGTCTAGCCCTTTGTCGTCGTATTGTTAACGACATATGCCACGAGGTGGCTAAGAGAGGTGAGAGCAAGGCTACGGTGGAGATCCGGGACGGGATTGGGCAAAAGCACACGGCGATATACCCAGGTTCAGGGCCCTCGTGTGGAGGTAACTGATACGTCTCAAACGTATCTATAATTTCTGATGTTCCATGTTGATATTATACCAATTGTTACATGTTTTATATACACTTCATAGCATTTTTATGCATTTTCTAGGACTAACCTATTAACAAGATGCCACAGTGCCAGTTCCTGTTTTCTGCTGTTTTTGTATTTCAGAAAAGCTAGTCTGGAAATATTCTCGAAATTGGACGAAACTTCGACAGAACCTCCTATTTTTCCAACACGAAGACGGAGTCCAGAGGAGACACGGAGGGGGGCCGCGAGACAGCCACACCATGGGGCCGCGCGGGCCCACCCCCAACCGCGCCGTGGGGTGGTGTGGGGCCCTCGTGGCTCCACAGCCGCCGCCCTTTCGCCTATTTATTCCTCCCGACGCGAAAACCCTAGATACCCGAGCCATTATCCACGAAAAGTTCCAGAGACGCCGCTGCCGTCAACCCTAGCTCGGGAGGGTTCAGAAGCTCTTCCCGGCACCCTGTCGGAGAGGAGAATCATCACCGGAGGGCTCTACATCACCATGCCTGCCTCCGGAGTGATGCGTGAGTAGTTCATTCTTGGACTACGGGTCCATGACAGTAGCTAGATGGTTGTCTCTCCACTTTATGCTATCATGTTTAGATCTTGTGAGCTGCCTATCATGATCAAGATCATCTTATTGTAATGCTACATGTTGTGTTTGCTGGGATCCGATGAATATTGAATACTATGTCAAGTTGATTATCAATCTATCTTATATGTTATTTATGATCTTGCATGCTTTCCGTTACTAGTAGATGCTTTGGCCAAGTAGATGCTTGTAACTCCAAGAGTGAGTATTTATGCTAGATAGTGGGTTCATGCCTCCGGTAATCTAGGAGAGTGACAATAACTTTTAAGATTGTGCATGTGCTGTTGCCACTAGGGATAAAATAACCGATGCTTAGCTTAAGGATACGCCGTTAGGTCTAATGCATTTGTTTACTTTACGCACATTACTTAATACAATTATCCGTTGCTTGCAACTTAATACCAGCGGGGAACTCGGTATGACAACCTGACGGTGGATTATTAGTCATAGACTTTGTTGGATAACGGTCTATGTATTTTGTCGTAATTCCCACATGAATATCATAGTAATCATCATGTCATATATATGCATTGTTATGCGCTCAATATTTTGTTAATTGCCCAGCTGTAATTTGTTCACCCAGCATTTAGTTATCCGTTATGGAGAGACACCACTAGTGAACTGTGGACCCCGGTCCATTCTTTTACATTGATAATACAACCAACTATAAACACTGTTCCTTTTCATTCTCTGCAATTTACTACTGTTTTTCACACCATACGTTTAATCCTTTATTTTCAGCAAGCCGGTGAGATTGACAACCTTACTGTTTCGTTGGGGCAAATTAGTTTGATTGTCTTGTGTGCAGGTTCCACGTCAACAGTCAGAACTCCCTGCAACAGCTCTTTTCTGGCACCGTTGACAACCTTCAGAAGTGATTTCTTGCTCCTACTGGTTCGATTCAACCTTGGTTTCATACTGAGAGAAACTGCTGCTACACTGCTTCATACCTTCCTCTTGGTGTCTCCCAGCGAACGTGTGATCCACGCAATCAGTAACACCCCTACTTCCTGCTTGTCTGATCTTTCTTATGTATATGGGAGATTACATGGTTACCACTTGAGCTGTATATCAATGGAGTCTGAACTCGGGGGGAGGAAGAAGATGATCCATCCATCCCCAGGTTGCCCTCTACTTGGGCTCCAGCCTGCCTTATATTGGGGCTGGCAGGCTGACTTACAGGCGGGGCCGACTGGTTGTACCAGCCGGCTGACATATGCTATAGTGTTCTTCCTTCATGATGTCATGCATAGTGTTCTTCCTTCAGTGATGTCATGCATAGTGTCCGGGTATAGGTATGGCTTGTCTTGTCTGCGTGTGTCCGATGGGACGAGCGTTGACTTCTTGTAGCAGGTACGGGTAGCAGGTACGGGTTTTGTCCTGTAGCTCTTGGCAGATCCAGATTCCTGGGGGGAGCCGGACAGGCGGGTGTCGATGTAGGCCGGAGGAGTCGGCTAGCCAGCAAGCCTGATTAGGCCGGACGAGCCGGCCAGCCGGATGTCGATGATGGAGCCGGGTAGCCGGACAGGCGGAGCCGGTTGGAGTAGCCGGACAGGCGGAGCCGGCTGGATTAGCACGCCAGCCAGAATGATCTTGTGCTTTTCTTCTTCTTGATTTGCTTCTCCTGATCTTTTGTCGAGTTGTGGACTTTGGTACCCGGGGTTTATTCCCCCGACAGTAGCCTCTGACCCTTCAGGCGACTCGAAGAGTCAGGCGGAGGCTCTTAGTCGTAGTTGTAGTAGATGGTGGAGTCATGTTCGCCCTGAGGTCGCGGACGTCGAGTCCTGCCAGACGCGGACGCGGGGTCCGTCGGCCTATGGGCGCGAAGCCCTTTGTAGATTCTTGGTCGACGCGGGTGAAGCCGGCTTGCTAGCCGGCCAACAATGCTTTGTGTCAGCCATAGAGAAGAGCACACGGTTAATAGGCCAAGTGGCAATCGCATAAATACTTGGTAGCTTTTAGCTTTGTTGATCATTTTTAGACATTCGACTCGCCTAGGTCTTGCCACTTCGAACTCTTTCGCGTGCTGCTCACAACCCGACGCAGGCTCTTGCCGGCTGAACTCTGCAGCCGGAACCGAAGAGATGCCGAGGTGCGTGTGACACAGTACTTGAGGTCTGGTAGCCGGATTTAGGCGTGACGAGGAGCCGACAGCCTCTTTTTCCTTAGATATTTTTCGCGTGAGAGCAACCTCGGCCTTTTGCTCTTGCCGGCTGAACTCTGCAGCCGGATCTGAAGAGTGGGCCTCTGGCGTCGTTCACGTTACTAAGCTAACATTGAGGAAAAGTAGGCTGCAGGCGAGAGGACAGTCTCTCCTTCCTTAGACGTTTTTCGCGTGCAATCGACCTCGGGCTTTTGCTCTTGCCGGCTGAACTCTGCAGCCGGATCCGAAGAGTAGGCCTCTGGTGCCGTACATGCTACTAAGCGGGTTGAAAAAAGAGCTACTTGAATTGAATAACTACTGAGGTGGCGGGGGTAAGGCCCAGCCTCCGGGGCGTCTCCCGAGGTGGTACGAGCTGATGCGTAAAGGAGCGCAATCGTCACTTAGCTGTTTTGTATGCCGTAGGCAAGGATACGGTTCGAGTTGTTGAGGCGGGGACGTCCGAGTCCGGCAGAGCCGGAGAGGGCCGGCCAGGCGGAGCTTGAAGAGGAAGGGCCGCTTTTGCTGGGCAGAGCTCTCCAGCCGGACTGGACCCAGTGGGCCAAGCAGCCAAACGGGCGGCAGCCGGATCGACCTCAGCCGGCCAGGCTTCCAAAAGGGACGCAGCCGGCCAAGCATCCAAACGGGTGGGTGCAGCCGGATCGGGACCGAGCCGGACAACCAACCAAATAGGGACCAGCCGGTACGTATTTTTCTTTTCTTTTCTTTTTTCTTTTCTCTTTTTCTCGAGCAGCCGGCCAGGGCACGCCGGGCGCAGCCGGCGGGGGCGAAGGAGCGAGCCGGCTGGGGCCGGGCGATGGAAGGAGCCGGCCAGGGCGCGCGGGGCGCAGCCGGCGACGCGGACGAGCGACGCGGAGAGGCGGGTGCGGCTGTGCGGGCGGCGGAGTCGGCCAGGGCACGCGGGGCGCAGCCGGCGAGGCGAGGTTGGAAGCGAGGACGGGGACGGCCGAGGCGGGTCCGGCGCGGCCAGGGCCGAGCAGGCTGAGGCGGGGCCGGAGGATGTGGAAGAGCCGGTCGCTGCCAGCACGGCGGCGCACGGGCGCGGCTGAGACGGGGCCGAGGCGGAGGACGGGCGCCAGGAGGAGAGTTTGACGGTGACGGACAGCCGCGGCCGGGGCTTGACGGAGCCGTGGCGCCTGTTGGCCTGTGCGCGACTAGCGCGTTGGAGAGTCTCGGGTGGAAGATGGCGCCGAGGAGCTCGGACGGAGACGGGCGCGAGGCTTGGGCGTGGAGGAGTTGAGCACACGCAGCTGCTGACAAGATGATGCCCAGGCGAGCGCGGGAACCCCGACGACACCGAGCCTCCGGGTTTCTCCCGGAGAGGAAATGGTGACGGCGAGACGGCGATGACGATGATGACGATGATGAGTGGTCCCGCCCGGACCACGCATCCAGCCGCAGCTTACCCCACGGTGGGCGCCAAATGTCGTCGTATTGTTAACGACATATGCCACAGGGTGGCTAAGAGAGGTGAGAGCAAGGCTACGGTGGAGATCCGGGACGGGATTGGGCAAAAGCACACGGCGATATACCCAGGTTCAAGGCCCTCGTGTGGAGGTAACACCCGTACTTCATGCTTGTCTGATCTTTCTTATGTATATGGGAGATTACATGGTCACTCCTTGAGCTGTATATCAATGGAGTCTGAACTCGGAGGGAGGAAGAAGATGATCCATCCATCCCCAGGCTGCCCTCTACTTGGGCTCCAACCTGCCTTATATTGGGGCAGGCAGGCTGGCTTACATGCGGGGCCGACTGGCCGTACCAGCCGGCTGACATATGCTATAGTGTTCTTCCTTCATGATGTCATGCATAGTGTTCTTCCTTCAGTGATGTCATGCATAGTGTCCGGGTACAGGTATGGCTTGTCTTGTCTGCGTGTGTCCGATGGGACGAGCGTTGACTTCTTGTAGCAGGTACGGGTTTTGTCCTGTAGCTCTTGGCAGATCCAGATTCCTGGGGTGAGCCGGACATGCGGGTGTCAATGTAGGCCGGAGGAGTCGGCTAGCCGACAAGCCGGATTAGGCTGGAGGAGCCGGCTAGCCGGATGTCGATGTCGGAGCCGGGTAGCCGGACAGGCGGAGCCGGCTGGAGTTGCCGGATAGGCGGAGCCGGCTGGAGTAGCACGCCAGCCAGAATGTTCTTGTGCTTTTCTTCTTCTTGATTTGCTTCTCCTGATCTTTTGTCTAGTTGTGGACTTTGGTACCCGGGGTTTATTCCCCCGACACCCTTAGTTTTCTTGCTCGAGAACCCGGTGTAGAACTGGGAGTCTTTGTATTAAGCTTGGAAAGAGAGAAACATTGGGAAATCTGTTTTGCCTCCCACCCACAGACCCACTATCCAAAAAACACATTTTAAATGTAAAAAAAATCCAAACAAAGGACATTTTACATTCGCATACAAAGTTTCGTGAAAAAGGGACATTTTTTGTGGCATGTGTAAGAAAACAAATTTCGGGGCTCCAAAATGACTTTTCACAAAACATTTTTTTGTCTTTTTTACACAGCACACAAAAAATATCTTTTTTGCGAAACTTTGTGTGCCAAGATAAAATATTCGGATGTACACTCGAAATTTGTATTTTTTTTTAACATTTTAGAATACACTTAAAAAAAAATACTTTCTTACAACGAGTGCATCCAAAACTACGAATCAAAACACCGTGTCCAGAAACCTTGCCATAGAAATGGCTACAATCGCCTTTCGCCCCCATTTTTCTCTCATAGCCATTTCCAGTTATCCACGCGGGGCCTACCTCGTGCAGCCTAGTCTACAGTCTACACTGGTGCAGCTACCAGCACGGCAAGGACAAAGACCATGAGGTTCGACAGGAACCTATCTTAACTCCACTGTAGTTGCCGTGTGGAAACCGCTGCAAGAGCATACGGAGCACCTTCACCCAGTCAGTTTGGTTTCTCGCGAGGTCATGTCGCGGGCGCCACCGTTGCCTTGCCGGTCTTGGTCGTCGTCGACCCAGCAATGAGCAATGGCCATCACAGAGGCTGGCTGGGCCCCGCGTGCATTGATACGTGGCCCTACCAAGTCAGGACTGAAACGAGCCCCACACGAGCCCCGTCTTCTTCTACTCTGCTTCGCTTTACTTCGCCACCACCGCTCGCCCATCAGTCCATCACCCAAACGCCCTGCCAAACACCATGGCAGCGCGCCACCGCGGCCACCTCCCCACCTACCTCGTCCCCGCCGCGTTCCTCCTCCTCGCCTTCATCCTCACGCCTCCAGCAGCCGGCGATCCTATCGGCCAGTCCTGTGGCACCAGTGGCAATTTCACCGCGAACAGCACCTACCAGGCCAACATCCAGTTCCTCAACGGCACCCTCCCCAAGAACGTTTCCTCCTCACGGAATCTATTCGCGACCGGCACCGTCGGCACCCTCCCGAACATCGTCTACGCGCTCGCGCTCTGCCGCGGCGACACCAACGCCTCCGCCTGCGCCAGCTGCGTCTCCACCGGCTTCCTGGACGCGCAGCAGCTCTGCCCCTACAACAAGGACGCGATAGTCTACTACGACCCCTGCTACCTCCGCTTCTCCAACCAGAACTTCCTCTCAGCCACCGGCAACAACAACGGCGTCCTCATACTGCTGAACACGCAGAACGTGACCGCGCCAATGAAGGTGTTCGACGCTGCCGTGGGCGTGCTCATGAACGCTACCGCGGATTACGCGGCCGTGAACTCCTCAAGGCGATTCGGCACGTCGGAGGAAGGGTTTGAGACGGTCGACAACAAGAACCCAAAGATCTACGGTTTGGCTCAGTGCAGGCCGGACATGGCATCGGCAGATTGCCGTAGCTGCCTCGCGAATATCATCACCGACATGCCCAAATACTTCAGCGGGAAACAGGGTGGTAGGATTATAGGAGTGCAGTGCAACTACAGGTATGAGCAGTATCCTTTCTTCGACGGGCCTTCGCTGTTGCAGCTCCCGGCGCCATCCGTGGGGGCAGCTCCAGCTCCAGCTCCAGCGCCGGTGAACGCGACGCCTGTCTCGCCACCCGGAGGAGGTGAGCCTCGAGATTTAACTTCATCTTATTTGCGTGATTCAGTCTGTAATTGCGCAATTCAGGGAGAAAACAGTGAGGTTCGATCTGTGAAGAATCGAAAACCTAGAAACTCAAGGTCGACTGGATTGGAGTATTTTATTCGATTATAACATATAAATATAGACTGTCAACACCAACCAGGGGCCTTTTTTACTGTCTGTTTTGTTTGTACTAAAAGTACTCCGATCTTCAGAGTTCTTTAATTAGTGTAAAGAATTCAGAAACAATTGGTTTATAGGACAACTGGCAGAAATCGACACCTGGGCAAACTTAGTAAACGTCCGAAAGATCATTCCCAACAAGCAAATTTAGAAATTTCCGCTGTTTGGTCTTGACTTCTGTGCACTCCCGTAGCTATCAGTAGCTTGACTGAACAACGGGGAAAATTATAAGAGTTCTGAGTCTTCTGACGACCTGGCCGGTTGTGCATATCCTGGCTGTGATTGCTAGCCATAGAAACTCTCCTGCAAAGGGTGCGTGGTGGAATTCAGAGCACTCTTTCACCAGTACGTGTGCATGAGTACGTGGTTTTTTCCCTTGTAGTTAGGGCAAATAAAATGCTTTCATTCTTTGTTGGCTAGTTGGGTTCATGAAACAAGTGATAACTAAAAGTGCATCTGTTCTTATTTTCCAAGAGAATATATGCAAACTGGCTACCTATCTCCATGTCAAGACATAAATCTTTCAGTACTATGAACATCAAAGATAGGAATTTTCTCCTAGTGATCCATTTGATGGTATCGACGTAAGAGCCTCACTATGTAAAAATGTCTAGAAAAGGCAGATTAGTCATCTTCTTTAGAATCTTGTAGAATTCTCTTCAGTGTGTCTTGTACTGACCGGCGCCTTTCGTTTACAGGAAGCACAAGGAATAAAGCTGCTAGAATTTTAGCCATTACACTGCCGATAGTCGCTGCAATACTGGCTTCTGTTGTAATTTGCGTTTGTCTGTGGATGAAAAAGAACAAACCAGCACGAAACGCATCCGTATCATGTAAGTCCTTTCAGTTATTTTCAAACCATTATTTTACACAGATGGAATCAATGTTTAGGACGTTCTATACAATTGAAACTAGGGTTTTGTTTGGTAGTGACATTATTTCCACATGAAAATAGTTACATTCTTGCATAATACCGTATTAAAGTGTCTTTTTTCTATGATAGATCCAACCAATCCGGAGGACATACAGAGTATTGATTCAATCATTCTCGATCTATCAACTCTACGAACCGCGACAAATAACTTTGACGAAAGCAATAAACTTGGTGAAGGAGGGTTTGGTGTGGTTTATAAGGTGCTAATTATATCCTTTACACTGATTTTTTTTGTTCTGTGTTGTACAATTTTAGTAAATAAATATTTGCATTTGTGCAGGGAATTCTTCCTGGCGATGAAGAAATAGCAGTTAAAAGGCTCTCACAAAGTTCTCGGCAAGGGATAGAGGAGCTAAAAAATGAGCTTGTTTTGGTTGCTAAGCTTCAACACAAGAATTTAGTGAGACTTGTCGGTGTTTGCTTGGAAGAACATGAAAAATTACTCGTGTACGAATACATGCCGAACAAAAGCCTCGACACCGTTCTTTTTGGTAGAGTACCACATCACCATTTTGCAACAGTGAAAAGACATCTAAAATATGCTGTGTACAGTTCTGAGGTTTCTTTTTCTGTGTGGCAGATCCTGATAGGAGCAGTCAGCTAGACTGGGGGAAGAGATTTAGGATAGTCAATGGGATTGCGCGGGGCTTACAGTATCTTCATGAAGATTCTCAGCTGAAGATAATTCATCGAGACCTCAAAGCGAGCAATGTTCTGTTAGATTCTGAATTTATTCCTAAGATTTCCGATTTTGGCTTAGCAAGGCTCTTTGGCAGTGATCAATCGCAAGATGTCACTAACCGTGTCGTTGGAACCTAGTAAGTGCTAGTCACATTGCCCTTGTAATTTTTTGAAACGCGTAAGTCCATAACATAATCTTGTATTGCAGTGGATACATGGCCCCGAGTACGCTATGCGTGGGACTTACTCTATCAAGTCCGACGTGTTCAGCTTCGGCGTTTTGATTTTAGAGATCGTCACAGGAAGAAGAAACAGTGTCGCATATGACTCCGAGCAATCTGTTGATCTCTTAAGTTTGGTGAGTGTTTTGACTGTTACAAACTTCAGATGTTAGATAAACTACAATTAATAATAATAGTAGTAGGCGAAGGGGATTTCCTGCTTTGTTTCTGCACTGGAATGCTGGAGAACTTATGATATTATTCCGTTATCATTTAGATAGTGCAACCTGGTCCCTTTATGGGAGCCGTATGGAATTTTTAATATCAATAATACCAATAATAATATAATTCACTTACCTAATGCAGGTATGGGAGCACTGGACAATGGGAACAATTGTAGAGATCATGGACTCGTCCATGACTAGCCATTCTCCTGGAGACCAGATGCTGAAGTGCATTCACATAGGACTTTTATGTGTTCAGGAAGATCCGGCAGATAGACCGATGATGTCGGTGGTTAATGTCATGCTTAGCAGCGGCACTGTGTCTCTCCAAGCTCCATCTAGGCCAGCCTTTTGCATCCAAAAGAATGGCACTAACGACTCATACATGCACACGGAGCCATACCGAGGAGTTTCAGAGTCTGCAAGTAGGTCGCCTATGTCACCCAACGAAGTTTCGATTACTGAACTTGAGCCGAGATAAGTCCGAGAGTGATCTTGGGTTCATTTTGTTTGCCATTCTTCCCAGAAATAACCAATTTTTATGTAATGATAAGCCCTACTTCATAATTCATATGTACTCCCTCCGTCCCCCTCGTGGTGGTACTGTGGTAGTAGATATTTTACTGAGCATTGGAAGAATACACCTGTGTAACTATCTGGGGCTGTCTACTAGTCGGGTGACTGAACATAAATCATGCATAACGTCCTCTTCTCACAAGGCCAAAAGACATGGTTTTCAGTAACAAGTTCTCAATGCCATCCCTTCTTTTCGAATGCATAAAAAATGAAGGCAAACACTGGATTCTCGCTGGAGCTAAGAAGCTGGCAGAAATAATCGGCTGATTACTTTTTTTTTGGCAGGAAATAATCGGCTGATTACTACTTTATGTTGTTTTCTCTTTTGGCCTAGGCCTCGGTTGTGTTTGCTCCTCCGAAATCACTATAAAAGGCAAAACTTTTGCTTAAAAATAATCATGCATAAGCCACATTCTTAGTCATATTATAATTTTCTTGAAGCTGTACTTTCCCTACTGTATATATATCTTTTTATTGTTTTTTGACATGGTATAGACAAGACTACAGGCTAAAAGTTAGATGCTAGCCAATACAACTATACAAGGCACATACAACTAAGCTAAGTTAGATGAATGAACTGAACCAAGTTGACATGAGCCATTTAATCGATCTTCGAATCTCTTCCTATACCCGAAAATGTTAGTAGAATTTCCTCGAAGCTAAAATCGTTTCTTGTGGTTCAAATAGCCAATGCAACCAGCATAATAATCTGCATGGAAAAAGAAATCACTGACTTTAGTCTAAAAACAATAACCTAAAATTCAGTAGATGTTGAAGCAGTCCAGGAGGGACAAATAAAGTTCCAGCACATGGCTGAAATGGGCAGTGAAATAACAGGTGATTTCATGTTTCCAAGCAACGACCATTGAAAAATCATTGTTACAAAACATAATCTCGCTAAGCGCAAATGGAATGGACGTAAGAAACGTGTGTGATTCTGAGAAGTCTATTCACCGTTTATTTATCTCTTGTCCTTTTACTCGTCTTTTTTGGAGAATTGTGAATTCCACTTTTTACCCTATAGTTATGCATTTGTGATAGTAATTACTTCACATAGTGAAAAATCGTTTAGATTACCCATTAAAAATTTGAACCCTCTATTTCCGATGCATTTTTGTTGGCAAGTTGTGAGGTGATGATTGGCTAAAAGATATTAAGGACAACAATGAGGAATTGAACATGCGGTGAAGTGAAAGCTGAACATTATCGTCGCTAGCGCTCTACGATCGTTACATATTTTGACACACCACTTGGTACTATAATGCCGGTTTATTCTATCGAATCATGCAGAATGCAAAAATGGCGTAAAACATGTTAATATTTTTATATATGGCATATTTCTGATTTTGCTTCACTAAATGGGTAGTAAGTTTCACAAATGCGCAAGTATGGGGTAAAAAGTGTAATTCGCTCTTACTTTGAATATTTCTCCCATTCGATATCACAAATATGTTCAGAAAATCGCTAAATGGATTGACAAAGCAACAACAACTCAGATTCGTATAGCGATTGTGCTTTGGTTTGGTCTTTATGGAACGGTAGAAACCACTTCGAATGTGAGTAGAAAAAGCCACGTCAAGGCTGATATGTGTACATAATCGTTGACGCGTCTGTCGGACTTGGGAGGTCTAAACTGGTGTCGCAATCCAATACTCCCTCCGTTCCAAATTAGTTGACTTGGTTTTGTCCAAATACGGATGTATCTATACTTGTTTAGTGGCTAAATACATCCATTTGTAACCAAATGTGTGTCAAGTAATTTGGAACAGAGGGAGTACATTATAATCTCTCCGTTCACGAACAATTGTACATCTAGTTTGTACTAAGTCAAACTTGTATAAATTTCACCAACTTCATCGAAAAGAGTAACAACACATATAAGATCAAATTGATATATTTTGAAACTTCATTTCAAAACAAATATAGTGTCATAAATATTGACACATTCTACAAAATCTAAATGTACACTTATTGGCACGGAGGGAGTACATGGGTGTGGCCGTCGGGTCGTGTCACTCACTTTTCTCCTGTTGGCGCACCACGTCAGTATATATATGTACAGGTACAGCTGCCATCTCTGCGTCATCCACGGCTTAATCTGCGGGATCAAATTAATGATTTCATCATGTTTCAAGTCAAACCATCGTTCCTGCAACTATGATTACTCCACAAGTACAGAGCACAGACCAGCAAACCTGTTAGTCTGTTACCAACGGTGGCCACGCCGGCGGTTTTCCGCGACCACATGGCGACGCGCCAGGGCGCTCTCGCCCCCTCGCCGCCGCAATCCTCGTCGCGTTCCTCCTCGCGCCGCCGACCGCCGCCCAGCCGCCGTGGCAGATCTGCGGCAAGAGCGGCAACTACGCGGCGAACAGCACCTACCAATCCAACATCGGGCGGCTCTCCGCCGCTCTCCCCAAGAACGCCTCCGCCTCCCCGACGCTCTTCGCCACCGGGACCGTCGGCTCCGTCCCCGATATCGCCTACGCCCTCGCGCTCTGCCGCGGCGACACCAACGCTTCGTCGTGCCGGGCCTGCGTCACCAACGCTTTCCAGGACGCGCAGCAGCTCTGCGCCTTCAACAAGGACGCGGCCGTCTTCTACGACCCCTGCTACCTCCGCTTCTCCAACCAGAACTTCCTCGCCTCCACCGACAACGGCAACCCCATCATCCTCGAGAACACGCAGAACGTGAGCTCGCCGGTGGACGCGTTCGACGCCGCCGTCCAGACGCTCCTCAACGCCACCGGCAGCTACGCGGCGGCAAACTCGTCCAGACGCTTCGCCACGGGGGAGGAGGGGTTCGACAGCAGCAACCCCACCATCTACGGGCTCGTTCAGTGCACGCCGGACATGTCGCCCGCCGACTGCAGGAGCTGCCTCGGGGGAATAATTACGCTCATGCCGCAGTATCTCAGCGGGAGGATGGGCGGGAGGATTATTGGGGTGCGCTGCAATTTCAGGTACGAGGTGTATCCTTTCTTCTCCGGAAGCCCAGCTCTGCGCTTGCCAGCACCTACAGCGCCAGCTCCGCCCCCTTCGCCTGTTAACATGACGCCGACGGCAACCACAGGAGGTGAATTGCAAACACACAACATTACCTCAATTTTGCAGTTTTTTCACATACCTGTGTGCGGCTTAAACTACGGTTGATTGGCTTTCGTCGTTTGTTCCTTTTCTGTTTTTTCAGAGAACGTTGTTACTTTCTGAGTTAAATCATCTTCTGAATTACTGTTCTGTAGAAATGCCCAGTTAAAAATCCGAGACAAGCGAGCAATATCATCTGAATTGCAGGGAACTGATTCTCTGGAAACTGAACTGTCAACGAAATTTGGTAGGGCTAACTCATCATTATACACATAGCCATAGAGTTCTGTTTTGTTTAGTTGATGATATAGACATCTCTGTAGTCCCGTCCCTGTCAATTATGCTTTAGCATGCAATCCACACAGACTTTTCCGTGAAGCAGTCAGTTATATTCCAAGTGGGCGGTATTAGACGCCAGCACTACAACGTTGAATGGAAATAAGGAAGTCTAAATCGCATATTTTTTGGTTGTTGGGACATATCCTGAATAGCATATTATGACTTCTAGTGCTACACTACTAGTTATCCCTATCATGTATATGGGCCAAACTGCACTAAGCTTCCCAGTGCCTTCGCTTCAAACCTCAAAGTTGACTGCAAGGGGAAAGAGTCTATGCATCTTTACCAAAGAAACTTAATTGCAGCAAATGTGTTAGCGACTAGCACCATCTTTCTTCAGAATATGCTGAGCCGTTACTATTGTATACCAAATAACTTTTTCTAAAATCGATGGCATCTGTTCACAGGAAAATCAGGAAACAAGACGGTGGTTGTTCTGGCAATTGTGCTGCCTATAGTTGCTGCAGTTCTGGCCATCACTGCCGTTTGTCTCTGTTATTTGAGGAGGAGAAGAAGAAGAAGACCAGCCAGCAGTGAGCAACCACTTTGTATGTTGTCTTAAACTCTTAACAGTTTTGAATCAATGAATAGGTAGCAAGAAAACAGATGAACTCCTTCGCTTCGACCCACTAAAGAGATGTTTGGATGAGGGGTACTCCCTCCGTTCCAAATTTTATTTGGAGTTCTAGCTCGGTTTTAAGTTAAACCTATCTCTGTTTCAGAAAAAAAAAGTCAAACTTTTCTATATTTGGTCAAAATTGATACAAAGTGTGCTAATATCTACAACATCAAATATATATAGTACAGAAATATATTCCATGATTCTAATGTTAGTAATTCTGTATTGTAGATATTGATTTATTTTCTATTGACATGGTCAAACTTAAATATATATTGACTTACTATGAAGCTAGAACTTCAAATAATTTGGAATGGTGGGAGTACTTGTTTTGAAATTTTTAACTATGGTGGGAGTACTTCTTTGGGAGTTTTGAACTAAACCATTAGGATTTGCACCCAGAGCACACTTAACGGAGCAGTAGGGGAAACTAGCATCTACTCTTGGTATAGCTGAATTTATTTCTAGGTTCAATTTCATTATCACCTGAAACTAAAACAAGTGCTTCTAGTTCAAAATCATATAGTATCATATATGTGGTGGAATTTTCCGCAGTGTCATAATGCATCTCTGTGCTTTCTTCCTGCTTTCTTACAGATTCAACTAATTATGAGGAGGTTGAAAGCATTGATTCACTTATTATTGATCTATCAACCTTACGTGCTGCGACGGGTAACTTTGCTGAGGCGAATAAGCTTGGTGAAGGAGGATTTGGTGCAGTTTATAAGGTACTAGCCATACCAATTCTCTAACATACTCTTTTCAGCTTCAACAAGTAATCGCTTACACTTATGCAGGGAGACCTTCCTGATGGTCAAGAAATTGCAGTGAAGAGGCTCTCCAAGAGTTCAGGGCAAGGAATAGGAGAGCTCAAGAATGAGCTTGTTTTGGTTGCCAAGCTTCAACATAAGAATCTTGTCAGGCTTGTTGGTGTATGCTTGCAAGAGCATGAGAAACTGCTTGTGTACGAATACATGCCCAACAGAAGCATTGACACCATTCTTTTTGGTACTAATTCAAACCATTATTTCAGTAATAGCACAACTATTACTAAAACTAAGCATTGCATGGAAAATTCCTTAGGATTTTATTTTGTCCAAATACCTGGGTGTTTAGACTTGGGTGTGTCCCATATTACCACCGTTAACTTATTATGCTTGCAAAACTAGACTTTACTGATTCGCGACTTCTTGTTCAAATGACAGATCAAGTGAGAAGTAAGGAGCTAGACTGGGGAAAGAGATCAAAGATAATAAGTGGGATTGCTCGAGGTTTACAATATCTTCATGAAGATTCACAACTGAGAATAATTCACCGGGACCTGAAAGCAAGCAATGTTCTGTTAGACTCTGATTACACTCCTAAGATTTCAGACTTTGGCTTGGCAAGGCTATTTGGAGCAGATCAATCACGGGAGGTCACAAACCGTGTTGTTGGAACATAGTAAGTATGGTCCAATTAGTTTAACGATATTCAAATGGCATGTCAACTATATTATTAACATTATGCTCCTATTGCAGTGGATACATGGCCCCAGAGTATGCAATGCGTGGCCACTATTCTATAAAGTCGGATGTGTTTAGCTTTGGCGTTTTGATGTTAGAATTTGTGACAGGAAGACGAAGCAGTGGTTCCTATAACTTCGACGAGTCTGTCGATCTCTTAAGTCTCGTAAGTTCTTTATGCTGGTCCTGAACTCCTTATGGAAATAAATTTTCGTCAAAATGCTGAGTGCTATTTTGATACAGATATGGGAACACTGGGGCACGGGGACAGTTACAGAACTCATAGATTCCTCTCTGAGAAATCATGCACCAGGAGACCAGGTGGTGAAGATTTTTCACATCGGGCTGCTCTGCGTTCAAGATAACCCAGCAGATAGGCCTATGATGTCGACAATAAATATCATGCTTAGCAGTAACACCGTGTCTCTCCAGTCTCCATCGAAGCCATCATTTTTTATCACCAAGAGTGTCACAGACTCAAATCCATACTCGGAGTCGTCATACCCTACGGCTTCCCAGTCGACCGGTAAGCCAGGCATGTCATCGCCAAATGAAGTTTCAATCACAGAGCTTGAACCAAGATGAGGAAAGGTTGACAACACATAATCGGTTTGTTTTCTTAAAAGGCCCTGGTACATTTCTGCTACTAGATTTTTAGTATCCTTCCCATTCGTGAAACAGTTTCTATAAATAGATCAAACATTAGATTACATGTTTGTAACTTTTCCAAGTTGGAAAATTTTAGAACAAAGGCTTAAAGCCCTACTTGTCTAGTTGTGTAAAGTACTAGAGAAAGCCCTACTTGTCTAGTTGTGTATTAAAAACAGCCAAGAACTGGGGAAACCAGTTTACAGGCCAGCAGAAAATATTGTTCCCATCACGAGTTCATGACCCTTGCAGTTGCAGGTTTGTGTCGCTGGGGACACATCCTACTATATCTCTATCTCGTCGTGCACGTATATACTTCTAACATTCTCGCTCAGTCATAATGGTAGTGAAGCGAACGACCGTGACTGGATTTAAAGTATCGCGGTTATGTCGTCTTCTCCGCTATATCAATTGTGCTTCTCTCATGGGTCGGCAGCTAGTGCGGTGACTGTGTCCCCTTCTAGTGCTTTCCTTGTCTCTCCTCTCCTCACTCCCGCAGTCACAGCGGAAGTGTCGTGTACCCTATTGATGACGCAGACGCTTTGAGTGTGGTTGTTACCGATGAGTTCCTACAGATGTTGTCCTTGATATCGATGTTGAGATATCTAATCATGTAGTAGCCTCGGTCGAGATAGTCGTGGTAGTATTGTAGTCGGTGTAGATGCAATTGGCGGAGGTGCAAAAAAAGCGCTATGCGCTATGTTTATGACGGAGATGCAATCGAGAATGGTTTGCACTTTGAGGGTACCGTCGTGGGTGTTTTGCGGATGTCAGAGGACGGGGTCGTAGTTGAGTCCACAGTTTTGCCAAAAATGAAGAAATCTACCATGAGCACACAATGATTTTATCATGACCATGTGCACGGTTGTAGGGGTCATAAAAAATGATATCGGTGTATCGATAATTTTGCTTCCGGTGGATGCAGTTCATGTCGTCGTCGGTGTCAAGTTGATCACCTGCTGTTCCAATGCTCCCTGACCAGTTGGTCGGGAAAATTGTGATGTGTGGTTTGACCACCCAAAAGTGTTGTGGATCTAGCTGGTGGGTGGATCGATTCATTCCTGGTGTCCCAGTGCAAACTGGTGGGGTGCTGCTGTTTGCTGGACTATTTGGAAAACTATAAATGAAGATTGCTTCAAGCATAAGTTTCTAGATGACCCTTCAACTGCCATATATAGGCTTTGTAATATGATTAAGGGAAATTCTTGGGCAATATTGCACAAAAACAATGGTCAAAAAATTCTTGAGAAGGAGTAGAGAGGATCAAGCTGGTGATGCGGGAAATCTTCTCAATCTATCATGGCTGAGCTCTAGCGAGGCTGACGAACTGAAAGTTTCTTGGTCTATGTCTTTGGCTATCTGGTTATTTTCACTGTTTTATAAGATGATTTCGTGTGTTGTGGTTTGACGCAGGGAAAAACATTTCGTCGAAATTTCGTGAACTTGACGATTCTCGTTGATGGGCGAATTTTTTTAATGTCAACCAAAAACTTCAATTAAATTTGAAAAAGCCACATATGTAAGAGCATCTCCACCGGCGCGCCCAACTGCGCTCCCAATAGGCCTATTGGACGCGCCGGCACCCAAATCCCCCCAGCGGCGCGCCCAATCGGCGAAAAGTTGCCGGCACGTCCCAATAGAACGTCCGGCAACCTTGCTTCGCGCCCAGGTTCTATGGGGCAAGCGGGCGCGCCGGCAACCGCGGCAACACGCGCCACGTCGGATCCTGACGCGCGGGACCATCTCGTCAGCGACACGGAGTCTCACAACGACCCTGGATTTATAGTGGCCGGTGTGCCGATGCGACGCGGACCATTTCTTTTCTTCCCCAACGTCCCGCGACGCTGAACTCCTCCCCTGCCTACGTACTGAATCGCCGGCGGCGTCGACACACTCCTCCCCTGCCTACGTACTGAATCGTCGGCGCCGTCGCCCCCTTGTGTCGACGCCGCCGCCTGGTCAGTGCGAACTATCTCTCGCTGCCGCCTGGCCGAAGCCCCTTCTCTTTCGGGCCACAGTTGTTGTCCGCCGCTACTCCGCCGCCGCCTCATAGGACCTCGCCGCCCGCAAGATGTTCGTCGCATTGCGCAGCTCATTTTATTGCTAATTTCGTTGCTTCGTTTTTTTTTTGCTTAACGTAGCTTATTGACTATAGATGGATAGTGACGACGAGCTCGAGATGGCCGGCGTATTGCTCACCGTCCATGCCGCCGCAACCGCCGTGTTTGATGAGCACTTGGCGGTACTCACTTGCCTGCTTGGTTTGCTAGGCCAGATCAATGCCGCTCCTCGGATTGGAGGTTCGAAACCGGGGAGAAGGAAGAACAAAGATCGCAATCGGATGGAAGGCCATATGACGCTGTGGCGAGACTACTTCGTCAACGATCCCACATTCGGGGACAAGGAATTCCGTCGGCGGTTTAGGATGAACAAAGATGTCTTCATGACTCTTGTGTTGGGTGTGCAAGGGTATGACAACTATTTCAAGCTGAAGAGAGACTGCATCAGGCTTGTTGGTTTCTCTTCTATTCAGAAATGCACGGCTGCTTTGAGAGTTATTGCATATGGAGCTCCCGCAGATGCAGTGGACGAGTACCTCCGCATGGCCGAGTCCACATGTATCAAGACCATGTATCGGTTTTGCAGGGCGGTGGTTGCAGTGTTCGGGGCACAGTATTTGAGACAGCCAAATGAAGCTGACACTTCTAGACTTATGGCACAAAATAAAGCTAGAGAATTTCCTGGGATGCTTGGAAGTATCGACTGCATGCATTGGGCATGAAAGAATTGTCCATTCGCCTGGCAAGGAATTTACAAGGGTCATGCTGGAGAGTGCAGTGTCGTGCTAGAAGCTATTGCTGATTATGATGTGTGGATCTGGCATGCTTTCTTTGGTATGGCTGGAACTCACAATGACATCAACGTGTTGCAATGCTCTACGGTTAAAAACCGACTTTCTCAAGGCGAAGCTCCACCATGCAACTACGAGATCAATGGCCATGGGTATGACAAGGGGTACTGTCTAGCAGATGGCATCTATCCAAGATGGCATTTTGCATCTAAACAGGAGGGTGCCAGGAAGGATGTCGAGCGGGCTTTTGGTGTGCTCCAATCTTGCTTCGCTATTGTCGGGTATCCTGCTCTAACTTGGTCCAAAGAGCAGATGTGGGAGGTGATGATGACTTGTGTGATCTTGCACAACATGATTATCGAGAGTGAACGTCTTGATCCTCCAGAACATGATGACCATCCATACTATCATCAATGTCCTCTTGCCCAGCCTAATCCTGATTTGCCTGATACCTGGAGATTTTGTCACTTTCCTCACAATGAACGCTGAAATCCGAGATGAAGGATCTCACGAGCAATTGCAAAATGATTTAGTTGCGCATCTCTGGGCACTCGAAGGACAAAATGCCGGCCAGCCTAATTTTTTTTTTTTTTTTTGCGGGAAGATACAAGTGATGTCACCATCTCGGTTAAACAACCAGGTCCCTACAGAAAGAGAAATTACAAACTAGTCCAGAGGACCCCGATGTCGAAGACGACCCAGATGCCGCCGGTGGCGCGCCGCCGCCGCTGCACTCCTTGATGGCTTGGATCGAGAGCAGCCCCTCCGCGGGCGGGAAGTCGCCAGTCGCTGGCTCCAAGGAACCTACACCACGGGCCACCATCTTCATCGCGAGATCGAACACCACCTCCATCTTCAACAACTCCGATCTCCGGCTCGACCGCCACGCCGAAACCGGTGAGGGGAAGCCGAACCCAACAGATCCGAAGACCCTCGAGCTCGGGGAGGGTGAAGACTCGACCGCCGCGCTCCTGAGAACGCCGCCGCCGGAGAGGATGAGCTTCACCACAAAACGCCGCGCCGACCGCACCACCACCTCCTCCGCGCCGCCGGCAGGCCACCAAGGATACCCTACACTATGTACAGGTCGTGGATCGACGATTCCCCACCCTCCCGCCGCCGGAGCGGCCGCCGGAGGGGAGGGGATCGACGACCCGACGACTGCGAGGTGGATCTCCTGGTTGGGGTCAGAAATTCGCCCTGTCCCTACTGTAGCGGGGGAAAGGTGACGACCAAGCTTCGTGTGTTGACTGTCCAATTAATTTAATTTGGATAATTGTATGATTTTTTTAATTATATTCACGAACAATTTGTAATAATTTGGATTTTATTTGAGAGAATTCTGATTTAGATTCTATTGGGGCCGTCTATTGGGAGCGGCCGGTGGCGGTGGGGGGCGTCGCTCCCAATAGGCAGCAACGCTTGCCGGCGCGCCCAACTGCACCTGTCCGGCAACGTTGCCAGACGCTCTATTGGGCGCGCCGGTGGAGATGCTCTAATGCTTATATAATAGAAACAAATCAAGTTTCCATCACAACCTTGGTTTCAGACTTTCAGTGCATTGCTCTAGGGTCCACACCATAATTTTTTTCGTCGCAGGTTCAAATCAGTATCATCACATTTAATTTTGCCAAGAGCTCGTTCGACATATTTATTTGATTTACTTGGTAGAAATGAAATGACAGGATTAGAAACATTAATTGACTCAAAGTGCCAAGAAATTCACCGGAACTTTAAGATGATGTTTACAATTCCATGACATCCAAACACGTTGGGTATGAAATCTCAATTGAATTCCATGATTCGGGCCAAAATGATGGCTACCAAACGAGCTCTAACCGCTAAATTTTGAATCTGGCTGATATTTTTGAAAAAAATCGAAATATTGTGAATTTCGTGAAATTTGCGAATCTCGGCCATGAACAAAAAAAACCGAAACTTATTTTTTTTAGAATGAAAACAAAATGTTAAATCCTGGTTGGAGCTCCTTCGTGTATTGCAGTTGTTTTGCTCCAGGCAGCCTTATGTTGTTAGTGACAGCTGGTGGTTTTTCTGTTTCCTTGTTTCTTTTTCTTCCTTTCGTTTGTATCATGTAGAAATTGGCGGTTTCTTTAATAGAAATCAATAAGGGAGCTCATTATCTAAAAAGAAATCTGTATTCATGCAAATGAAAAGGCGGGGATCCTGCCAGTTTATCAGGAAAAATTGTGTTTGAGAATTTACCAATTACATCATTTCTGATTCTGATTTACAACTCAAACTACTGTGCGCATATGCAGGTTGCTATAGTGACTGGAATTTTCAAAGTGCATATTTGACTTGACTCTTGAGAATGATTTTCCGCACTAGTCTTGTTTGTCTTTCGCTTGTATAGTGTACACTCTACGAAAAACTTATCTAGGAAATGGGTAAGTGACTGTGAGCCCATTCACGGAGATGTTTTCAAAGATCACCTCAGACCGATTGTACACGTAGATGCCTTGCTGGCATGGCGGAGAATCTGAGCTTGAGTCTTCCCCGAAGAAGAATGCAGGCTGTGCTGGTGGCTGAAGCTCCATGTCTTCCCTGTTCAACATGAAAATGATGGATGGAATGTCAGGCCTGTCGTCGGATCTGATTGGATGCAGAGCAACCCAATGTGGATACATCTTAGTGCTTGGATTCGAGAGTGCCCTTCAAGTGTTTGATCGATCATTTCTGATAATGTCCCTTTGGTCCAACAAGTCCATACCTGTTCCCATCAGTTTGTTACATGAAAATTTACTTTGAGACATGATAACATAGTTGATGCGACAAATCACTTACATCACTTAGGAGATTCACCGTGTCCGTGTCGCAATCATCATAGCTGCAGTTCCTCCTCTTGGTTACAATTTCAAGCGTCAATACTCCAAAACTGAAAATATCAATCTTTGGTGACACATTTCCATGTATTGCATACTCTGGCGCCATATACCCGCTGCAGAAGATTACTAGTTAGGCATAGAAGCACAGATTTTGATATCTGCAGTATAAGAGAGTACTCTTGTATGCACGAGCTTACTATGTTCCAACAACTCTACTTGTCTTGGTTTGAGTATGGCCTCCTACTTGTAGCCTAGCTAATCCAAAGTCTGCAATCTTGGGATCCATTGCATCGTCGAGCAGAATGTTGTTAGCCTTCAGGTCTCGGTGGATGATCCTTACGCTTGAGTCCTCGTGAAGATACATTATTCCCTTTGCAATTCCGAGAATGATGTTGTACTCTTCATCCCAATTTATGTATTTCTTCTACTAGAATCTTCTGCAAAACGGTTAGATTTTATTATGAGCTGCGTTGACAAAATATAATAAAGAACCATCATACTAACTTGGTTATGCAAACTTCAAATATTCCTTACACTATAATAGTACTTGTCAAACTATGGCGGGTAGCAACTTGCTTGTCAGAAATACTATAGTGATATGAACAGTTGGATTAAACAAAGTACTCCAGAACAACAATATTCACTCATGATTTTTTTTGATGGATATATTATTATCTCTGTCAGACAGTTAGCTTCTTTATGAGTCCTACCGCTAATATAGAAGTCCAAGTCTCACCATGTTATGAGACACAAACTAGAAAGTGATAACTCACGAGAAAGTTATACTTTGAGAGGTGAATGGAGAGGAGGCAGCGAAATACCAAAAAAAAGTTGTCGAGGCTCCCATTCTTGATGTATTCATAAACAAGTAGCATCTCATTCTGATGCAAGCAAAATCCCTGTAACCTTACAAGGTTCTTGTGCTGAAGCTGTGCCAGAACCAGTACCTCATTGCGGATCTGATCTAGTCCTTGTCCAGTACTATCTATAAGTTTCTTCACTGCTATTTCTTGCCCACCTGGGAGGTTTCCCTGAAGAAGATTATTGTCTCAGTAGGACACTGACTGCGGTAAGTAAGTTTCAACTGCATTCTTGTTCGTTTATTTATACCTTATACACTGTTCCAAAACCACCTTCTCCAAGTTTGTTCTGCTCTGAGAAGTTTCCAGTTGCCTCTTGCAGCGTAGGAAAATTGTAGATAGTGCACTTCCCTCTTGCCATCTTGTTAAATGCTGGTTGTACACACAAGTGACATCCATAAATAAATTGCAAATTTCAATATCCAGGACTTTGAGCAATCAACCAATTACTCACCATTTTCATGCTTGTAGCCCTTCTTCTCTTCAGGCGAATGAAAGCACAAACTGTAAGAATCAATACCAGGATGGCGAAACAAGCGGCGCCTGCAGAGATCCCTGCAACTCTCCCGTTCCTCCCTGGATTGGAATCATTGGATACGTCAAACGAAGAACTCAAGTAGTGTGATGTGAAATTTGCGAGAGACAGGAAAAGTGAGAACCAAACCCGACCTGTTCCTGCTTCTGCAGTAGCAATTGAAGGCACGGTTGCCGGTGCTGGCGCCGGCGGCGCCGAAACCTTCACCATTGCGCTGCCCGTGTAGAACGGGTTCACACTGTACCTCAGGTTGCACCAAATCCCAAGAACTCTCCCCCCGGGCCTCCCGTTCAAGAACCACGTCATGGATGGGATGAAGCCACTGAGGCAGCGCCGGCACTGCGCCGCCGTCATCTCTGGCACGCACTGAGCCAGCCCGTAAATCTTTGGGTAGTGCGTCGCATCGAAGTTCTCCTCGCCTGTGGCGAAGTACTTCTTGGTGGAGTTGCCGGGCGTGGTGACGGCGAGGTCGACGGTCGCGTTCATCAGCGCGACGGTGGCGGCGTTGAACCACGCTGCCGAGACCGTGAGGTTCTCCGCGTCCCCACTTGTCACTGACCGGCGAGTTCACGCCGACCAAGTCAAGGAACCGCTGGTCGGAGAAGCGGAGGACGCAGTCGTCCTGGTAGATGGTCACGTCCTTCTGTTGGGGCAGTCGCGCTGCGCTCCGGGAAACCCTGCCGCGACGCAGGCGCGGCAGGTCGAGGCGTTTGTGTCACCGCGGCAGAGCGCCAGCGCGGAGATCAGGTCTGGCACCACGCCTACGGTGGCCGTTGCGAAACCGGCCGTCGTGTCCGAGACATTGGCGGGGAGTGCTGCAGCGAGGAAGCCGAGGTTCGCTTGGTAGGTGCTGTTGGCCGCGTAGGTGCCGCTGGCGCACGTCGACGCCCGCCACGGCGTCGGCTGAGCCGCTGCCAGCGGCAGCAGCATGATGACGGCCGCAGCGGCGAGAGCGAGGTAGCCACCGAGCATGGTTGTTGTGGCAGAAGAAAGCTTCCTGTTCCTGACCAGTAAATGAGGCACGAGTTGGCTAGACAATCAACAAACATCCAACATGCCATTGCCCTGCAACTTCATCAGGAATGAAAAATAACAACGCAAGTGGCTGCTTTTGACCAATCATCACAGTCGTGAACGTCACGACGATAAGCGCACAAGGTTTTCCTTGATCGATGCCGTAGTGGTAGGGGCTTATCGACTTGACCAGGCATGGAAATTTGGCAGCTCGCACTGCAATGTGGACGCAGTCAGCCTCTCCGGGTGTCCAGTCTCCGTTACTTTAAGCTAATCCGATCACCTGCCAGCTCCCACCTACGCACAATGGCTGGGGTTCACCGCCACTTCGTCCTAGTATCCCTCGCCGTCGTGCTGCTGGCCCGCGCGCCACGGCCTACCCGTGGCAAGTGTGCGGCAGGACCGGCAACTTCACGGCCAACAGCACGTACCAAATCAACCTCGGCCTCCTCGCCGCGGGTCTGCCCAAGAACATCTCATCGTCCCCGGACCTGTTCGCCACTGCCACCGTCGGCTCCGCCCCGGACCAGGTCTCGGCGCTCGCGCTCTGCCGCGGCGACGCCAACGCCACGGCCTGCTCCAGCTGCCTCGCCACTGCGTTCCAGGACGTCCAGAACATGTGCGCCTACGACAAGGACGCCGCCATCTCCTACGACCCCTGCGCCCTCTACTACACCTCCAACGTCAGCTTCCTCTCCTCCGTCGACAACCTCGCGGTTACGAGCCGCATCAACAACCAGAACGTCACGTCGGACCCTGGTCAGTTCAACCGCCAGGTGGCCGCGCTGGTGAACGCCACCGCCGACTATGCCGCGTACAACTCCACGCGGCGGTACGCGTCTGGTGAGGCCGACCTCGGTGGCGGCGAGTTCCCTAAGGCGTACAGCTGGGCGCAGTGCACGCCGGACCTGACACCGGCACAGTGCCGGGGATGCCTTGCCGGCAGCATCGCGAAGCTGCCGAGGCTGTTCACGGACCGCATCGGAGGGAGGACGCTTGGGGTCAGATGCAGCTACCGATACGAGATGGGCCCCTTTCTCGGTGGCCCGGTGATGGTGCGGCTGGCTGCGCCGCCGAGCTCAGCAGCGCCTGCGCCGGCCATAGGGACAGCGGCGACGGCCGCCGGAGCAGGTGAGTGTGTACATTCGATCTGGTGGCCACGGTTGGAAGATTGTTTATTCACGTCAGACTGATAGATATTGATTAAAGGGACAGTTAGCTGTAGGCGAATCGGTAGTCGTTTAGCAATCATTCGCTAAGATTGCTATGCTAGTAGTTCTTTTGAAAATGCTATGCTAGTAGTGGAATGTGCTTTTCGATGCTAGTAGGATGCAGTGGCGGAGCGTGACCAAAAGCAAAGAGGGGGCCAAAAAAATTTTTTTGCCACCAAATGGACTCTTACTCTAATTTTGCTACAATTTCACGTATTATCAAGAGACGATTTTCAAGCTTGAGAATGCATTTAATTTTTTGATTTACACAAGAATTTAAATAGGAAGTAATATAGGAAACATTTTTTCTGGCAAGATCCACAGATAGCCAGTAGTGATCTCCTGATTCACATAGGATTTGGCATTTTTTTTTAGACAAAGGAATTGGTATACTTAGGCGACCTGTAGTTCTATTTGTAATCAGAAGAGGACAAATAATTAGGCGACCTGTAGTTCTCCTGATTCTATTTTCATCAGTAGCACCGCACGAGACTAGGGACCAATTAGGAATTGGTATACTTAGGCGACCTGTAGTTCTCCTGATTCTATTTTGCATTGAATCAACTTTGCATCAAATAATTCTCAAAAAACTGAACAACTGCAGCACAATGGACATACAAATTACCAGTACATCTCAATTCATAGGGAAATAGCCAGAATTCAGAAATAGGACATATATTATTACCTTCAGTATGGAGCTCTGCTAGTCGCCTAGTCCGTCAATGACTCAGTGGCGTGCAGCAGTCAGCAGTTGGTGCTTGGGAGTGGGGCGCCGCCGTGGATCAGAAGCACAAGATCGTTGCTGCCGGCCGGCCGGCCGGCGACCGGATTTTGGAGAGGAGAGCCGGGGGGGATTTTGGACAAGAACAGGTTGAAGGAGGAGGGCCAGGGGCGAAATTGAGCAGCAGCGGCGGTGGATCGGACCGGCATAATGTCGACCTGGTAAGGGATTGGAGACTGGAGAGAGGAGTAGAACGGGGAGGAGGAGGACCGCAATCGACCGGAGGGCGGAGGAGGAGCACGGCGACCTAGCAGGCTAGCACCGCTCTGTTTTCCTCCTCTCTCTCCGCGTGGTGAGTTGCGAGCAGAGGATTCGTTCCTCCCTAATGGGCTGGCCAGAATACTGCGTATTACTACCTAGTAAAAAAAAATTGCAACTTTTGAAGGGGGGGTCGTGGCCCCGTTTCGCCTCCACGACGCTCCGCCAGTGGTAGGATGGATATGTGCCATCTCCCTCTCCCTTGACCACTTGACAAACATCTACAAAAAGAAAATCTGACGTACGCCAAATGAGGTCAGAGATGCAATGTACCGAACACCCTTTCATCAACTGAGCAGGTGAGGGAGACAGCATGTCACATTTCGTGGCATTTTCAAGGCACAGTCTTGTTCTGTTCTGTCAAGTTGACCGGGACCTGTAATTTTGTTCAGACGCGGCGTTTAGACTTGCTGTAGCAGTCGCAGCGTTAGACTTGCTGTAGCAGTCGCAGCGTTTGACGTGATAAGAACACGGCAAAGGAGATAAAATATGAGTGAAGTACTAGTAGTATGCCCACCTCTTCCACGCCATCCATCCACTTTGTTTGATACTAGTACTTATTGATAATGGTTATTAGCTTTGGGGCACTCATTTGATCTGACATTTGTCTATCTCCATTTGTCAATTCATTTACAGGGAGGAGGTACGTTGTTACTGGCACGGTCCTTGTCATTGTGCTGCCTACTATAGCAGCTTTACTGGTAATCAACCTCCTTGCTTGGCTTTGTATCTGGAGGAAGATGAGGAGGACACATGCAGGAGCAGCTAAGACACGTATGCCCCTTGCCTGCAATAGTCTCCGATTCCAAATCTTCAAAGAGCAACCTCATTCTCTTCGCACTAACATTTCATATTTGAACAGATTCCATTAACTCTGCTGATCCGGAGAACATTGAAACTGTAGAATCGATGCTCATCGATATTTCTATACTGCGAGCCGCGACTGGGGGTTTCGCAGAAAGTAATAAGCTAGGCGAAGGCGGTTTTGGTTCGGTTTACAAGGTAGTACTGATGACCAAACAAAAGTTGGGAGCACATACGTACAATCGATTCCTGTAATAATTTAGGCCGTACACATTTGTGGGATGCAAAAGGTGACCGGGAGAGTCTCGTTCGTTATCTAAAAAAAAAAGTTGAGCTTGTCATCTGTTTGATCTTCACAGGGCATTCTCCCTGGCGGCGAAGAAATAGCGGTGAAGAGGCTCTCCAAGAGTTCGACACAAGGAGTTGGGCAGCTGACGAACGAGCTTGCTTTGGTCGCAAAGCTTCAGCACAAGAATCTTGTTAGGCTTCTTGGTGTCTGCTTAGAGCAGGAGGAGAGGCTGCTCGTCTACGAGTTTGTCCCCAACCGGAGCCTCGATCAGATTCTGTTCGGTACTAACTGAATCATACGCTACCTGAATTATTACCTCTATTTTCTCAGCAATGTTTGTTATCTTTGCATACACTGACCGCTCCTGTTTTCTCAACTTATGAACGATGTGTAGACACAGAGAAACGTGAACAACTTGACTGGGGAAAGAGGTACAAGATCATAAATGGAATTGCACGAGGCCTGCAGTACCTCCAAGAGGACTCCCAGCTCAAAGTAATCCACCGTGATCTCAAGGCGAGCAACGTCTTGCTTGACACCAACATGAACCCCAAGATTTCAGACTTTGGTCTCGCCAAGCTCTTCGGGAGGGACCAGACGCAGGGCGTCACGAGCCGTGTCGTTGGTACATAGTGAGTCATAGATAAGATGCTTACTTAATATTCCCATACTAAGCAGCCAAAATCCAACACCAATTCTCTTCGATGATTCAGTGGGTACATGGCACCGGAGTATGTGACGCGCGGGAACTACTCGGTCAAATCGGACGTGTTCAGCTTTGGCGTCATGGTTCTGGAGATCGTGACGGGAAAGAAGAACAACGACTGCTACGCATCCCAGCAATCCAAAGATCTGTTAACTCTTGTGAGTGCTATAAATATATTATCGATTAGTGCTTGTTGATCGAGAAGCACACTTTTAGTACAGTTTCTTGACTGACTGCGATGAACTGAATGATTCAGGTGTGGGAGCACTGGACGGATGGATCAATATCCGAGCTGATAGACCCGGGCATGGGCGACGCTTTCTCCTGGAGCGACGCACTACGGTGCATCCACATCGGGCTGCTGTGCGTGCAGGGTGACCCCGCGGGCCGACCGGCGATGTCATCGGTAGTCATGATGCTCGGTAGCGACACGGTGTCTCTCCAGGCCCCGCCCAAGCCAGTGTTCTATGCCAGGAGAAACGGCGGCACCAGCTCGGGCACGTCGTCCAGCATGTCAATGCCGTCAGGGTAAGTTCAGAACATTGGCTCGGGGCTGCAGCTGCCATCTTGCCAGTGTCTTGGCTGGACCCTGAAAATGTGCGTATGGCATCTCTGGTTATGTAACTGCACTTGGTCCATTCTAGGAAGTTCAGAACAAGCCCTTTATCGGAAAAAAGGAAGTTCAGAACAACGTAACTGCAGGTTTGCAGTGTACAATGGTCTGTTTGGATGAGAAATATTTCTCTGGGAAGTTTTGTCGATTGGCCCGTAGGAGTTTCCTTTAGAGTCTGTTCTCCATTATGATCAAACAATGGTTCATGGTAGGGTGTTGGTCTCCATTGTAGTGTCTGGCTGGTTACTTTTTTTCCAGAATTTTGTGAGGTTGGTCCTTGGATGATAGAAAAATTACTGGAATCGTGTCAAGTAGTATCCAGTAATTTTTTTCAAGAACAGGCAACCAAAGGTTGCGTGTTTTTTATTAAGATTAAGCAGAAGTTGGAGAATACAAGCCCACTGGCCACACACACACACGCACACTTCACTTACAGGAAGAACTACTCCTCACTACGACCCACAGTTCTACGGTCTACCCCTGTTTTAGCCAGAGCCCACAATTTTAGCTCTTCCTTGGTCATGTCAACAAGTTGGCCCAAACTATACTCTTTCGCTCAAAGGTGTGTGCGTTGTGTTCAAGCCATAATCGGCGCAGTCCTGCAATTGCAATCATCATGATTTCCTTCCTCTTCCTCTTTGGTTGTCGGTTGGAGATGGACATCCACCAGCTTCGTAGCGTTTTGAGAGGTTGTGGTATAATATTTGACACTCCCAGGTCACGGCTGAGGATGAACCAGAATTCCCTTGTAAAGGGGCATCGGATCAACAAGTGATCGATGTCTTCCAGAACCTGGTCACAGAGTGTGCATTTGTCCAGGTGATCAAGGTCCCTGCGTCGCCTCCTTTCCGCTGTCCAGCAGCGATTACGCAGGGCAAGCCAGCAGAACAATTTCTCCTTCAATGGGGCAGGATTCTTCCACAGGTCTGGGCATAATCCATCTGCGTGGTGCCATGGAAAAATGCCAGGTAAGCAGAGGAGGGAGTGTACTCGCCGTTTGTTGTTAGGCGCCACGTAAAGGAATCATCCCGGTCTGTCAAAGGCGGCTGTGCTTGCACAACAGTCCAGAGATTCACAAATTCGGCCAATGCCTGAAGAGTAATGTCCCCTCTGATGTCCTTAATCCACTGCTGGCCATGGAGGGCATCTGCCACAATTCTTTCTTTTGCCCCACGGCCTGTAGCAAAGGATATGAGCGCTGGTGCCAGTTGTGCAGGGCTCTGCCCATCTATCCACCTATCAGTCCAGAATTTTGTTCTATCACCTCTCCCTACCACAAAGGAACAAGCAGTTTGAAACATCTCCTCTGCCTCCACTGACAATGTGAATTGTAAGCCTGTCCATGATCTCGCCGGTCCAAACCGCTCAAGCCATCTCCATCTCATTCTCAATGCTGCGTTTAGGAACTTCAAATTGTGGATGCCCAAGCCTCCATGTTTTTTGGTTTACAAACCTGCTCCCATGCCACAAGGCAGTGCCCACCATTAAATTCAGCAGCTCCATGCCAGAAGAAGGAACGGCAGATTTTATTTATCTGCTTGAGCACCCAGGGTGGGATATCTAGAGAGAGCATGTGATAGACAGCAATGGCGGAGAGAACAGTTTGGACCAGAATAAGCCTACCACTTTGAGAAAGCATGAGAGTTCTCCAAGTGGACAGCTTCCTGGCAATCTTATCAATAAGAATCTGCAGCTCAGCTTTCCTTAGTATCCAGTAAATTGTTTAGTAGGTTTAGACATACATATCTTAGCCTGTATTCCCAACCTCTACTGCTGTTGTACCTCTATATAAACCCCAACGAGGGTCATCGCAATACAACAAGAAAATGCAAGGTTTCATATTTTCAACTAGGCAGGCAATACACTAGCTAGTCTGCAACTGAAATTGTTAAATGGACTCTCCAGGACCATGCTGCATAGAAACGGTCGACAGGGACGCGACGGCCGAGTCGTCACCGGCATTGTTCCTTGCGTAGAACGAAGGCTTGGACGGGGCGCTTAGAGAGACTGTTTCGCTTGCGAGCATCATGACCACCGACGACATCACCGGCCGGTCCGCCGGGTTTCCCTGGACGCACAGAAGCCCTACGTGGATGCACCTCAACACTTGGCTCTCCGAGAAGCTGCTGCTCAGGCAAGGGTCCATCGTACCCAACACTGTCCCGGCCTTCCAGTGCTCCCATATCTGCGCCATTTTGCAGCAGCCATGCATGAGCCAAACTGCATCGTCACACCGGGCAAGAATATTCAGATGCCGAGCAAGCAAGCACGTACCATAGTCAAGAGATCTTCAGATTGCTGGGAGTTGTAGCAGTCGTTGTTTTTCCTCCCCGTCACGATCTCGAGAACCATGACCCCGAAGCTGAACGCGTCCGATTTCACCGAGTAGTTTCCGCGCATCACGTACTCCGGCGCCATGTATCCACTGGATCATCATCATCATCATCATCAATCTAGTTAGTTTTAGTTTTCGCGTACTGGATGATTGGGCGATTGTGCTCCTACGTGAAAGAGAATATGTGCTTTGCAAGGTACTTACTATGTTCCGATGACACGGCTCGTGATGGCCTGCGTCTGATCTCGCCCGAAGATCCTGGCCAGGCCAAAGTCTGAGATCTTGGGGTTCATATTGGTGTCAAGCAAGATGTTGCTGGCTTTTAGATCACGATGTACTACTTTGAGCTGGGAATCTTCATGGAGGTACTGCAAGCCTCGAGCGATTCCGTTTATGATCTTGTACCTCTTTCCCCAATCAAGCTGCTCACGTTTCTCGGTGTCTACGCAACGTTCATAAGTTAAGAAAGTAGGAGTAGTACCGAGCACTGAAGATAAAATGGAGCTGAAATAATTATCAAAATAAGATTTTTGTAAGTACCGAATAGGATCTTGTCAAGACTCCGGTTTGGGACGAACTCGTAGACGAGCAGCCGCTCCTGCTGCTCCAAGCAGACGCCGACAAGTCTGACGAGGTTCTTGTGCTTAAGCTTGGCGACCAAGGCTAGCTCATTCTTCAGCTCCTCCACTCCTTGTGTTGAGCTCTTCGACAGTCTCTTCACCGCTATTTCTTCGCCGTTCGGCAGAGTACCCTGTGCAAAATCGAAACAATAATAAGCCGAGCTGTCAAAATTTCGATTCCGATTTTCTCCAAGATTTGTTTGCTTGGTATGTACCTTGTAAACCGCGCCGAATCCGCCTTCGCCAAGTTTGTTGATTTCCGCAAAATCCTCGGTTGCAACACGCAATGTCGAAATGTCAATCAGCATGGAGTCTACACTGTCAATGTCCTCGGCTTCGGTAGAATAACTTGGATCTGTTAAATTATCAATTCCATTTGTCACCATAAGTTGGTCAGTTATGTCATTTTTGGCCCACCGTGAATTGGCTACAAAATTGGAAAAACATGTAGGACATACTTGGCTGCTTTGCTTGTTCTCGTGTCAGCCGCCTCCTCCAGACAAGGAAGCAAGCGACAAGGTTTATTGCTGCTATAGTAGGAAGAACAACTATAAGAACCAAACCAGGAACACTGTACTTTCTCCCTGTGAAATAACCAATGTAACAAGAACAATGTCAGGTCAGATGAGATTTACAAATTGAAACTAAAATGATATAACGTGTTTGAAAGTATATTGAACTTAACTTATAAATTTTGCCCCTAATTAAAGGGGGGCAAGAGATACGATCGAGAGCTAATTCAAACAGAGAGGCAACAGAAGTATCGAAAAGGCCGTGTATGCAGGTCCTTACTATTCGTATTTCACACGGACTCTCTGGGAACATAACTGAGGAAGAGGAACAGAATATCTGACCAATTTGCACGCGGTCTACAGCTATGCGGGCGCCTTGCAAGAGTGCAAGTTGCAATGAGCCAGTAACTGAAATGATGCGTCACAGTCGCACAAAGACTCACCTTCTCCGGCCGCCGTCACTGGCGTCAAAACATTGGGCGATACAGCCGGCGCAGACGCCGGTGCTCCAGAGCTGGCTGATGTTCCTGCCAGCCGCACCATGACCGGGCCATCAAAGAAGGGCACGGTCTCGTACCGGTAGCTGCACCTCACCCCAAGAAGCCTTGCTCCGATAGAGTCCGTGAACAGATTCGGCAGATATTCCATGTTCTCGACGAGGCAGTCCCGGCACCGCTCTGGCGTCAGGTCCGGCGTGCACTGCGCCCAGGCGTACACCTTGGGGAGCTCCTGGTCAAAGTCGGCCTCCCCTGAAGCGTACAGCCGCGTGGAGTTGTACACGGCGTAGTTGACGGTGGCGTTCACGAGCGCGGCCACGACGCGCTGGAATCTGGCCGGCTCGACCTTGGCATAACCATTGAAGACGATCGGACGCGCCGGATTGTATGTTGTGTCGTCGGTGGGGCGGGAATGGATGTTGGAGTACTGGGCCACGCAGGAGTCGTAGAAGACGGTGGCGGACCTGCTGTAGGGGCACGCGTCCGGCAGGTACTGGAAGGCCTGGTCGAGGCAGGTGAAGCAGTATGAGGCGTTGGCGTCGCCGCGGCAGAGCGCGATAGCCCAGACTTGCTCCGGAACGGCGCCGACCTGGCCGGTGGCGAAGAGGTCCGGCGACTGGGAGGCGTTCTTGGGGAGGATGGCACTAATGCGGTTGATGTTCCTCGGGTACTGGCTCTTGGCCGTGTAGGTGCTGGAGCCGCAAATTAGCCACGGGTATTCTGCCGCGGCGGGGGAAGCGAGCAACGCGACGGCGACGATGGCCACGAACAGGGGGAGGTGGTGAGCCGCCATTCTAGTTCCGGCACAGGCGCATTGAGCACGCACGCGTATATAGAGTCAAGTCTTAAAGTCGTAAAAGGGCAATGGCGACCACCGGTTTGGCACGGCAATGCAAAGCTTACAACCCTTTTCCACGCTGGGTGGACTGCCATAGTGGCACCCTAGCAAAAGACCAGAATCTCATCATCGTGGTCGTAGATTGTTAACTCGATCGCGACGGTGGGAGATTGCAGTTTCATAATCCGTCTACCAACTTTGACTTCCAAGCAGAATAATCGCGCCACTTGCGATGCGCGCCCGTGCCAAAAGTGACATTGACTCCGACATGGATTTGGTGGACATGGGACAAGCGAGGTTGACATCAGGATCGTCCATACATGCTTTAAGATTCGGGTGTGACATAGGCCGAAAACATCTCCACTTCGGTGATCTCTGGTTAAGATGGCTTGGATTGATGTTTTTCTCTACCACTAAGATCGTGGTTAATGGGGTGCCCGGAAAAAGAATTTGCCATGTGAGAGGGCTCCTGCAGGGGACCCCATATTTCCATGGTTGTTCATGATCGCCATGGAATTTTTGACAACACTATGGTCCAAAGTGGTGGCGGTGGATGCGCTCCCGACACCTGTGTCGGGTAGCCTAAAGCATGTAGACTTATGGAGGTTTGACGAGTATAGTCTTATAAGGCGGTGGTGATGTGTGCGTTCCCGGCGTCCGTGTCGATCAAACTTGTTGTAATTTTGTCTCATTTGCCCCTCTTTTAAAACCAATACGTCTATCTGGACGTATCCTTAAAAGGGTCTCCAAAGCGGTAAAGTAATGTTTGCACATAAATATGCCTAGTTATACCACGACACCAAGAATTTCAGTTTGTGCCGATAATTTTCTAATGTTTGTCAGGCCTTACATTCAAGGCTTGACCACGGTCTGGAAGTTGCTTGCTGTATTTTGAAAAGGATTCTGGTATGTAGGTTAAATATAACAATTTTTTGGCAATTGTTACCGGAGGGATGATCATGATGCACACACTGTTAAGTATATCTTTCGGTGTGATTTGAAAATTTCCCGTGTAAGTACCTAGGCTTTTAGCTTTCTGCTCGACAACTCTCTAAGGTGGACTGGCAGCCAATACTTGATCAAGTAGTTACATTTCTCCTAGCTTGGCAAAGGGGCTTCCTGGCCATGTCACGGAGGTTGGTGCTGATAAAAGCATTGGCGTCACCTCGACCCATCCACCACTTACTCATTGTCGATGATGTTGTGGGGTTATTGGGGGAAATCAATAAGTCTCCATCAAATGATAGGAATAGAATATGTACCATGATCTCAGAGAGGATATAATCACATATGACGCAGCACGAGAAGAAGCGATGGCAGAGTCACCCATGTCGATGAAGAGATTGCTGATGTCGGGGAAGAAGTCATCGTTGGGGAAGGAGTTGCTGCCAGTAGTCGCACGAGTGCGCTCTCCAAAAACATGATTGACTCTCTCCTATGGATTACGAGAAGCGGGGTTCCAGAGTCCTACTGCCCCTCCTCGAGGTGCACTGTAATCCCACGCCCGAGTCGGTAGCAGCCAACGATCCAAAAGGATTGGAAACGACTAAGTAATTAATGTGTCCGTTAATGATTAATTAACGACTCGTTGATTTTTTTCGGAAAACAAAAATATAGACAACATGCATAGCTTTGACCTCTGCTCGGCTCATTCCCGAAACCTTACGTGGCGAGTCGTGACGAGGTGGGCGGTCGAGGAGGAGCGCACATGTAGGTCTCCTCTTTTCATGCTCATACAAGGGGTACAAGAGGTCACCTTATAAGGTGGTGCAACTCTCTCCCAACGAGCAATATGGGACTAAACTTTAGTCTCGCCTCTTGCCATGCATGAAAGGCCAATGATAATTTTAGAATTTTTGGTTGCGCCATGGCCTAAGGCCTACAAGAAAAACACTTGCAAATTCCAAAAATCCGGCATACGTATGCGGTGTGACGTGTCGTTACCCTCTTGGGGGCGTGTTGGCGGGATCTGGTATTTGCTATTGTGGCATCGGGCATGCCTTAATCCTCGCGTCAAGCATCCTCGGCTCTGACATGGGGTGAACCCCATTGATTTCCTATCTTTTACACGTGACCTTGTTGTCATCGCTATCGGTACCTGTTATCCGCTAGCAGGATCGGCGCTCCACGCCCCGGAGCGGGAGGTAGGCTGCTCTCTCTAGCGATAACTCGTTGGGGTTAGTGCTTTTGCTCGTAAATCTATCTAGTTGTACTATGGAATAGAGAATTTTAGTTTATGCGGATGATTTTCTAATGTTTGTCAGGCCTTACGTTCAAGAATTGACCATGGTCTGAAAGTTGCTTGCTGCATTTTGGAAAGAATTCTGGTCTGCAGGTTAAATACAACAAATCTTCGGTAGTTGTTATAAGAGGTATGATCATGATGCACACACTGTTAAGCATCGATTCGAAAAAAAACTCATGTAAGTACCTAGGTCTTTAGCTTTCTACTCGACAAATCTCTAAGGTGGACTGGAAGCCAATGCTTGATCAAGAAGTTGCATTTCTCCTAGCTGGGCAAAGTGCCTTCCTAGCCAGATCAGGGAGGTTGATGCTGATAAAAGCATTGGCATCACCTCGACCCATCCACCACTTACTCATTGTTGATGCTACTGGGTTATTGGAGGGGAGGGGGGGGGGGGGGGGGGGGGGGGGGTGGGAAGCAATGAGTGGATGTGTGTGCCTTTTTGGGCCGACAATGAGGAGATGAATGGTGGACAATGCCATATGGGTCGTGTTGAATATATGAGCAATTTAGCATATGATTTAATACACGAAAACAATAAATAATTCATAACTGAAATAACGAGTATTAAACTAATCATGCGATCTACTAGTACAGAAATTGTAGCATGATCCCGAACAGAGAGGACACAATCACATATGACGCAGCAGGAGCAGAAGCGATGATGGTGTCACCCATGTCGGTGAAGAGATTGCTGATCCCGGGGAAGAAGTCTCCGTTGGGAAAGAAGTCACTGTAGTAGTCACGCGAGTGCGCTCCCCAAAAACATGATCGCCTATCTCCGGTACAGGATTACGAGAAGCTGGGTTCCGGAGACCTAATGTTACTCCTCGATGTGCAAGGCGGAAGATGGGATGAATAAGCCTTGGTCGGCGATGTAATATTATGGAACGAGGAGGAACGATATGATGTGTGGCGACGGCTAGGGTAGACATCCGGCTGTTTATACACTGCATGTCGCGCAAGACATGGAGTGTAATCCCACTTCCGAATCGGTAGCAGCCCGTGATCCAAAATGATGGAAAATGGCCGAGTAATTAACGCGTCCGTTAATTATTAATTAACGACGATTTAATTTTCCCGAAGATAAAAAATATAGACAACATGCATAGTTTTTATCTCGACTCTGCTCATTCCCGAAATCCGATGCGCGGCGTGACGATGTGAGGCGAGGGCAGAGGAGGAGCGCGGGTGTGGGTCTCCCATTCCCATGCTCATACAGAAGAGCTGACGTTATAAGGTGGTGCAACTCTCTGCCAACTAAGAATGTGGGACTAAACTTTGGTCCCACTTCTTGCCATGCATGAATTAGCCAATGAGAATTTTAGAATTGGCAGTTGGGCTATGGCCTAAGGCCCACTAGAAAAGCACTAGCAAATTCCAACAGCTCGGCATAACGTATGCGGCGTGACGCGTCGTTACCCTCTTGGGGGCATTGTTGGAGGACTCTGGTATCTGCTTTTGTTGCATCGGGCATGCCTTGATCCTGGCATGAAGCATCTTCGGCTCTGACATGGGTTGACCTCGTTGGTCTCCTATCTTTTAAATCTGATTGTCATCGCTCTTGGTACTCGTTATCCGTTGGCAGGAACGACACTCCATGGCCCAGAGCAATAGGTAGGCTTCTCTATATAGCAATAACTTATTGGGATCGATGCAAAAGGTTATGTTGGTTTCCTCGGGAGGCGGAGTTTCGTTCCTATTCGGTAATCTAGATTTACTAGTGTTAGGTATGACTTCTCCTGCCTTCTTGCTCGACTTGGACTGGGTGTCGTTCTAGTCTCCCTCTCGGTAGTCATTTCTTTTGACATGCTTTTAAGAAGGTTTCATCACCATGTTGTATCAGTTTGCCCGTTTGTGCTTTATTTATAAAGCGGGGTGAAAGTCTGTTCCGAGTAGGGTGTCTCATGAAATTTCATCAACCATTTCGGATATTGTGTGGAAACTTGAATATCTCTCTTATCTGTATAGTTTATCATGTGTGCTCTGATTATGATCTGATCATCTTATTTATCCTCAATATGTTCACTTCAGTCTGCGAAATCTTTCCTATCTGTTTACTTTGTGCAATAATTTTTTTTGAACTCCCATTCACCCTCTCTAATCTTCACATCATGATCCTTCAAATATATTTTAATACCATGGTTAACTTAGTATGGTGAAGATTGTGGAAACAACGGAATGAGAAGGTCGGATTTGTCGGATTATGGTTGAATGAGAAGCAATGGCAATTTTTTTCGTCTAAGAGAGGGAGAGGGATGCGGACTAGTGACTCTCGGGTATCATCACACACTATATGATCCAAAACAAATGTAGTAATTTAAAAGAATCAAATTTTTCTTTTTTTTATCAAAGATGATCAAATATTGTACATATGAAAATGTTTGGCCCGGAAATAATTCTCATTGACTTCAGAGTAAAAAAGACAAATCTATAACGAATACATCGCGTATATATTTTTTTTGGCAAATCTTTTACCAAGGGTGAAATGAAAGCCATTCTTTGTCGAATCCTTTTATATGAGTACAATACTAATACTTGATCATATTTGCCCGACTGACGGTTTTGATTTTCTTTTACTTTTAAAATTACTATTTTTTTTAATACGGGTGCGCTTTTACCCATCTGCACCAACGTATTTTCGGTGTGGGAGGGTGCAACAGAGCTATGAGAATAACATATAAGTTCTAGGTGTGAGTTGGTGCTTTGACATGTTGTCCGCATCGGTTGGATGGCGATTCTCTCATTATTTCTGACTTCTATATACCTTTGGCGTAAAAATATACATCCAAAAGATTTTTCAGATTTTTTAAAAAACTTTAAAATGTTGTTTTCATATTTTTCAAAATAAAGTGCTACATGCATGTAGGAAATGCAAGTATTTAGAAACGATTTAAGCTTTTACCTAAAGCCATTTTCTGCAATATATGGAAACGATGTGCTGCTCAAGTTTTTTTTTATGATCAAGCATCATTGATTTCAGCTTGCTGACGGTCTAGAGCTACGCCGGCGTTTTGTAGGAAATGCAAGTTGCAATTAATTTAGTTGGCAGTAACCGTCGTGATGCGTCACAGTCGCACAAAGATTTAAGGTTTAATTGGACTCACCTTCTCCGGCCGCCGTCACCAGTACTGGCGTCAAAACATTGGGCACACAGCCGGCGCTGACGCCGGTGCTCCAGAGCTGGCCGGCGTTCCTTCCAGCCGCACCATGACCGGGCCATCAAAGAAGGGCACTGTCTCGTACCGGTAGCTGCACCTCAGCGCAAGAAGCCTGGCTCCGATAGAGTCTGTGAACTCATTCGACAAATACGCCATGTTCTGGACGAGGCAGTCCCGGCACCGCTCCGGCGTCAGGTCCGGCGTGCACTGCGCCCAGGTGTACACCTTGGGGAGCTCCTGGTCGAAGTCGGCCTCCCCGGACGCGTACAGCCGCGTGGAGTTGTGCACGGCGTAGTTCACGGTGGCGTTCACGAGCGCGGCCACGACGCGCTGGAACCTGGCCGGCTCGACCGTGGCGTTAAAGAAATTGCGAAGCGGACGAATCGGGTTAAAGATGTCGTCAGTGGGACGGGAATGGATGTTGGCGTAGTGGAGCAGGCAGGAATCGTAGAAGACGGTGGCGGTCCTGCTGTAGGGGCAGGCATTCGGCAGGTCATGGAAGGCCTGGTCGAGGCAGGTGAAGCAGTAGGACGCGTTGGCGTCGCCGCGGCAGAGCGCGAGGGCCCAGACTTGGTCCGGAGCGGCTCCGAGCTTGGCGGTGGCGAACAGGTCCGGAGACTGGGAAGCGTTCTTCGGGAGGATGGCACCGATGCCGTAGATGTTCTTCAGGTACTGGCTCTTAGCCGTGTAGGTGCTGGAGCCGCAATTTAGCCATGGGTATCCCGCGGCGGGGGAAGCGAGCAACGCGACGGCGACGATGGCCGCGGACAGTACTCACGGTGGGCGTTCGGGTTAACCCGACATTTCGGGTCGGGTAGTTCGGGTAAAAAATATTTCGGGTTTTCAAAAGTGACACCCGATGTTCGCTTCGAAAATTAGCTACCCGACAATTCGGGTACCCGAAAATTCGGGTTCGGGTTCGGGTAATCCCGAAATGCCCGAACTACACAGACAGAAACAAAATGCCAGGAAAAAGTCTAGTTTTGTACAGGATTTCATGACATTTTGAAGCCTTGTTTTGTCATCACAACAACATATAACAACCAGCCTATAACAGCAGCAGGAAACTATAAATTTCTGCAGGAATTCAGCAGCATTTCAGAAGGATAACAGCAAATATAAGCACACATAAATGACAGGAATAAAAACAGTTCATCACACAATTTGCCACATACAAGTTCACAAAGGTTTTCAAGGCCTGCGTCCGTGCGTCGCACTCAAGCTCACAAACATGATAAAAAGTTGACAAATAACAAGTTGATGGACTGCAGCCAGGAGCCAGCCACACACAATCACACAGTTGTCTTCAAAGGCGTGGACATGGAGGGCATGAGCCGTGATGGACTCCAGTTTCAACTTGATGTTGTGATGAACTCCAAGCTGCATAAGTGCAATTGCATTAGTTGCAATCAGATTTTATTGTCAAACTTAATGCTAAATTTCCATGAACTTGTACCTTTAAGGTTTGGAGATGGACATGCTTACAACAGATTGGGAAGTGGTTGTCTTGCTTTTATCACCTTTTCCTTTTGAAATGTGCATCCCACCAAATTCTTCAATCAACTCTATATGAATGAATAACAAACATGTAAGTGAACATGAAGTAATGGCTTTGATGGAACAAAAGCAAATACACAAAGGAAAACCAAACATGATAGTGAACAAGAACATTCTACCTTTCTCCATAATGGTTAGTTCCTCCATATTTTCTTGGATGTCAATAGGAGTACCCCTTCTTATCCAATCTTGAGAACATACTAGAGCTTCCAACATGAAGGGAGTGAGTGAGGTACGGAAGTCATCCAATATGCGTCCAAAGAGTAAAAAGAGTAAAAGACAAGCAAACTACCAAGGTATTCAGTTGTTCCTTTGTTTCTAACTGTCATGCCCCTCTGATTTGTCAATTATAAATTTCTGAACACATATTCTATCAGACTAGATAATAGATATCCAAAGGTATGGAAACAAGTCAGATGCCCAAATATAAGGTACTACAGATAAACAATATTTTACGAAGAAAATGGATAAGCAATAAAGAAGCACCAGAACAACAATGTCCTGAAGTTTATAACATTCAGGTTTTATTGGCAATGGGTGACTAAAGGGTGATCGGCAAATACATCACTACTTACACATGTGTTTTGAGACATCGTACAGCTTCCAGTTATCTCCGCACGAATAAAGAAGCACAAGAACAACCATGTATTGGTAATCGAACAAGAACAAGCAAGTTCAGTACTGTAATCTACAGAACAAGCATGCACGATACTAGGATGTAGGCATGTACCTATAAATCTACAGAACAAGCAATCAATCGAATTTAGCTTCGAAGGTCATTGAGCGCGCACGCGTATATAGAGTCAAGCAATTTTGAGTGCAGAACCACATGGACTCCCCCGGTGGACGAAAGAAAAACCCAAATCTCACCATCCTGGCCGTTGATCGTTGAGTCGATCGTGACGCGTCCAAAATTGCAGTTTCGTAGTCGGCCTATCAACTTTGACTTCAAAGCAGAATAATTTCGCCACTCACGATGGCGCGATGCACGCCCGTGATGCGTCGTATCTATCCATCGCCGATGTCGCCAGGGTCAGGCTCAAGGAACGCGGGCCATCCTGTCCGGTCGTCTTTGACGCGCCGTGCCAAAGAAACACAAGTCGTTCCACGCTCCGGCAGCGATGCTGGCCGGCATCGCAGTCCTCCTGCTCCTGCTACCGCCGGCGATGCCGTTCGAGGGCTCCGACTGCGACGGCAGCAACTACGCGCCTAACAGCACTTTCCAGGTGAACCTGAACCTCGTCGCCGCTGCGCTTCCCGTCAACGCCTCCTCCATGCCGACCGGCTTCGCCACCGCCGACGCCGGCACGAGCCCCAACCGGGCATACGCCATGGCGCTCTGCCGCGGCGACGTCAACGCCTCCACCTGCCGCACCTGCGTGGCGGCGGCGTTCCGTGCCGCTGGCGCGCAGGACAACTGCCCCAGCAACACGGGCGTCACCATGTACGAGGACGCCTGCGTTCTTCGATTCTCCAGCGTGCAGTTCCTGGACTTCCTCAGGCCCGACCAGTGGCAGCCGGCGAGCTCACGTACGTACTGCCGTCTGCCTATCCCAAAATTTGTGTTTGTCATTCCAGTTGTTCAGTTTTTAGATGCACCTGAAAATACAATTATTCAGAATCTAAACTAATGAAATTACTACGCATCTGAAAACTGGTTCAAGATTTCAAACTATCCCGGCGCCTGGGAACGTCACGACAGTCCCGGGAGCCTGGTTCAGCGCCGCCGTCACAGCCATCCTCACAGCCGTGGTCGACCACGCCGTGGCGGCGGCGGGCAACAACTCGACCGCCAAGAAGTACTTCGCCACGGGCGAGGTGGACTTCGAGCCAAAGATTTACGCGCTCGCCCAGTGCCTCCCGGACATGACGCAGTCGCAGTGCCAGAGCTGCCTCGGGACCCTCGTCTATCAAACGAGTCTCTTAGTGAACACCAAGCCCAGATGGATCATGGCCTTCATCGCCTGGTGCAACCTGAGGTACAGCGTGCGGCCCTTCTACGAGGGACGGTCGATGCTGCAGATTCAGGCGCCACCGCCGCCGTCAGTCGTGCCTCCATCTGTAACTCCAAAGTATGGAGGAGCAGGTAGGAAAGGAAGCGCACCCTCTTCAATTCTTATTTTTATCTGAAGATTTTATTCTGCTTTAGTTCATAGTGTTATAGCACAAGTTTACAGTTCACGTTTGGTACTTCGGTGTATGGCTGTATGCTACATTGCTACTGCAGGAAAGAAAACGAGTGCAGCAGGAATATCTGCAGGCATTGGTTGTTCCGTCGTCTTGATCTTGGTTGTTTGGGTTTTCGCTATCGTTGCCTGCAAGAGAAGGACTAAGGCTACCAAGAACGACCAACGTAAGTAATAGCATTTAACGACTTATTATTTGGTTAGGGTCTGGAAATGAGATTACAGTTTATTGATGACATTCCTGTCTATGACACCAGAACTGAACAATATTGTGGGAGCACAATGCACGATCTTTGATTTAGCTACTCTACAAGAGGCTACTGAAAATTTCTCAGAGAAAAATAAGCTTGGAGAAGGCGGTTTTGGTATTGTATACAAGGTAAGTAGTAGTCAGGAAGGAACGCAAAAAAGCTTTAATTTGTTATTTAAGTTATAGAAGAATTCCTGAACCCTAGAATTTGACAAGTTTCTCTTTACTCAGAAAAAAGGAACCACTTAGAATAGCCAAACATATTATATTTTTCGAGAAATGCGAACAAAACAAAAAGAAAAGGGGGCATCTATCGCACCTTCTCTCTAAAATTATCTTTCGCAGGGGATACTACCTGATGGGCAAGAAATAGCAGTGAAGAAACTTCTGGAAAGAACTGGGCATGGTTTGCAGGAACTGCACAATGAGGTACTGCTATTGGCAGAACTGCAGCACAAGAATCTTGTTAGATTGCATGGATTTTGCTCGCATCGGGATGATACGCTGCTCGTTTATGAGTATATTAAGAATGGGAGCCTCGACAACTTTCTATTCGGTATTGTCCCCTTCACTAACATCTCTTGTTCTCCAGTTCCAGACATGTAGATCCGTAACTGCTCGATTGCATAATATGTGGTTTTAACAGTAATACATGCCTGTCATGAGAAACACTATCCATACAGACTGTACAAAAGCAAAACACGAATAGAAATAACGAATAACAAATAGCTATACAACTGAGTTGCATGTTTAGAAGTTCAGTACAGCTAAATATGCACTGTAGCATTCCGACATCATAAGTTGACACAGCCAATATTGTGGATACAATCTGAATATTTCAAAAGAAAATTGTACAGGAGATATAATTATGGTTCTTTATTTACCTTGAACCAACCAATATGAGTTCAGTATTTTGTTCCAACAGAATCTAGGGAGGAAAATACACTGAACTGGGAGCAACAGTATAACATCATTCTTGGAATTGCCAAGGGAATATTGTATCTTCACGAGGACTCAAGTATGAGGATCATACACCGGGACCTAAAACCTAACAACATTCTTCTTGCTGGCGACATGGATCCCAAAATCGCAGACTTCGGATTGGCAAGGCTGCTAGGAGAAGGTCATACTCATACTAAGACAGCTAGAGCTGCTGGAACACTGTAAGCTCATACCTGTAATGAAGCATTTGAGAATTGCAGATATTCAGCGGGTGCTTACAACTTGCTAACTGCTCATCCCTGCAGTGGTTATATGGCACCGGAGGCAGTGCATGGACGCGTGTCACCCAAGATCGATATTTACAGTTTCGGTGTGTTGGTCCTTGAAATTGTAACTAGGAGAAGGAATAGCACTAGTGGTGACCGTGACACAGTGAATCTCCTTAGCGATGTAAGTTCTCATTTACTTCTTCGTGAATCTGTACACTGAAAGATTCATGTAAATTATATGTCATCGAATCTGAATAACCATCTAACAGGTGTGGAATTGCTGGACCAAAGGGACGATATCTGAAATGATAGACCAATCACTCGATGAATATGCTCGAAGCCAGGCCTTACGGTGCATCCATATCGGGCTGACGTGCGTCCAACCGGACCCTGAGGACAGGCCTTACATACTATCCGTCATTTTCATGTTAACTAGGGACAACATGGAGATTCAGGCACCGGCACAACCTGCATTCTTCTTCCGGGTGAAACAGCTTTAGATTCTCTGTCGTCGTACGGCCAATCGGATTTCATACTGGGCGAGAACGCGTCTGTGAATGGAGTTACAGTCACTGAGCTATATCCTAGATAAGTTATGCATCAGTGTCATGTGAGGGCTGGAGGCTAAAGCTAAAACCTCGGATAGACCAGTTTCTACATTTGCCATTTGGTAAAAGAAAGCGTAAACACAAACATATACAGAAGCTTTCAACATGTTGGAATCCATACTGAAGCTTTGTGGCCACTGTTTGACCAGAACATTCAACATAATCAAATTGGATCTCAAATTTTGGAGTCAGATTTGGAGCTTTCGACCAAAGAATATCTGGTAGCTAACGTGACTATATTTTTAGGAAAATTGTTTGACAACATGGAAGAATTATTAGAGCGCTTTTGCTAACTCCAAGTTCCCCTGAAGTTCTAAAATCTCAGTCACTCAAAGAGTCAAAGTATCAGAGTTCACACTAAGACTGAAATTGCATTCTTTGAAGCTGTGCGATTTTAGTGAAATATGTTAAACCATGTAATACCTTTGTATACACTAGTATAGAGTAGTACTCTACCTAGTTGTATACGTCCATGTACTCACCCCATGTAGGGTTTATCTACACATATATAACACGTAGCCCGGTCCATGGAGAGGGTATGGTTCTAGCCTTTTCCACATGGTATCAGAGCTGGCCTCCCGACGTCTAGATCGTATCGCCGCTCGCTCGTGAACCTCTCCGCCTGCGATCGTCGTGCGCAGGACCTGAAGAACCCTAGAACTAGACAAGAAGAAGAAGAACCGGTTGTGATTCATCGCCATGATTCCCTCCCTCCGAAAAACCCAATAACCAACGACCCCAAAACACCCGACAACCAAAAACACCCAAAAACCCTAGATAGATCCGATGGCGTCTTCTTCCTCAGCTGCGTTGAGCCTCGTGGCTGCCCTTGGCTCACCACCGACGGAGAAGCTGTCTCGTGAGAACCATCTGTTCTGGAAGACCCAAGAGCTTCAGGCGATCCGCGGCGCGCAGGTCATGGGGCTGCTGGACGGCTCCGATCGCGCCCCGCCCAAGACCGTGGAGGAGGAGGATGAAGAGAAGAAGAAGATCACTGTCCCAAGTCAGGCCTATGTCGCCTGGCTCGCCCGGGATCAAATCGTCCTGAGTTACCTGGTAAAATCTTTGGATCCCGATCTCCTTGCTCAAATTCGTGGCCTTGAGCATGCGCATGAGATCTGGTCCACCATCGAGGGGCTGTTCTCCTCGCAGTCACGCGCTGTGTTAACATGCTGCCGGTGCGCTGACAAACACCAAGAAACATGAGATGATCGCAACGCAGTTTATCTCCAAGATGAAGGGCTTCGTTTCTGAACTTGATGCTAGCGGAAAACAGTTGATGATGATGAGCTCAAAAGATACATCCTTGCAGGTCTTGACAGCTCCGAGTACACACCATTTGTTGCATCGATCAATGTTGTCCCTAGCACCACCTAGACTGACATGTGTTCATAGCTGCAAGCTTTTGATTACCGCCAATCCACCATAGCTGAATCTGGTCAGAATAACATTGTTTTTCAGTCTTCTGCTAATGTTGCAGCACGTGATGGAGGTGGACAGCACTACCGCTGTAATGACAGGGAGCCACCTCTTCGTGATGGAGGTGGTTAACGAGATGGGGGTGGCTACCGTGATGACAAAGATGGCCGTGGTGGTGGTCAGTACTGTGACCGCCGTGATGATCGTGGGGGTGGACAGTACCGACGTGATGATCGTGATGTGCAGCGTCGTGATGGAGGTGGCTACCGCGACCGTCGGGATGGTGGCCATGATGGAGGTGGTCACCCTCGTGATCGTGGTGCACCCAAGGGTGGCCGTGGTCGTGGAAGAACTCCTACTCGGTTTGTTGACACCACATGCCAAATTTGTAAGAAGTATGGGCACCTACAAGTGAATGTTGGTGGCGCTATGCGGATCATGATGATGAGATGACTCCCAGCATGAGAGAGGTACATATGGTGTTTACACAAAATGGTATATGGACACTGGAGCTACTGATCATAGCAGTGGAGAACTGAACAAGCTGCACACTCGGGACAATTACAAGGGTCGTGCTCAAGTCCACAATTCTAGTGGTACAGGTATGACAATTCAACATATTGGTCATTCAATATTGCATACCCCTCATAGCTCCTTACAATTACGCAACATATTGCATGTTCCTAGTGCCACCAAAAATCTCTTATTTGCTCATAAAATTGCTCTAGACAATAATGACTTTGTTTAATTTCACCATTTCTTCTTTTTGATCAAGGACCAAGAAACCAAGCAAATTTTGTTTAGAGGTCCATGTCATGGCGGCCTATATCCTCTTGTGCCCATTGCCGCCGAGTCCCACAAGCATGCTTTCATCACCATCAAGCCGTCTTTATCCACTTGGCATCATTGTCTAGGGCATCCATCATCTTTTATTGTTCAACAAGTTATTAGGAAGAATAATCTCTCGCACTCCCCAGGAATTAATCCATATGTGTGTGATCCATGCCAACAAGCAAAGAGTCATCAACTACCATATCCCACCTCTACTAGTGTATCTACTATTCCTTTGGAACAAATCTTTTCTGATGTATGGGGTCCAACTCCAGCCTCTGTTGGCAAACACCAGTATTATGTAAGCTTTATTGATGACTATAGCAAGTTCACTTTGATCTATTTACTTAAAAAGAGATGTAATGTTTATCAAGTTTTTATTAACTTCCAAAAACTTGTTGAACGCAAATTTAGCCGCAAAATAATTACCATGCAAACTGATTGGGGTGGTGAATATGAAAAACTCCACGTTTTTTTTCAAAAAGTGGGCATTACACATCATGTATATTGTCCACATGCTCACCAACAAAATGGCTCCGCTGAGCGCAAGCATAGACATATTGTTGAGGTTGGCCTTGCTTTACTTGCCAATGCTTCTATGCCATTAAAATTTTGGGATGAAGGCTTCCTTACTGCCACATTTCTTATTAATTTGTTTCCCACAAAAGTCCTCAAACTTGAATCTCCAGTTGAAATACTTCTCCATGTTAAACCAAACTATGATTCTCTTCGTGTTTTCGGTTGTGCATGTTGGCCCAATCTTCGCCCATACAACAAACGCAAACTATTTTTTCGGTCAAAGCGATGTGTCTTTTTGGGCTATAGTCCTCTCCACAAGGGTGTGAAGTGTCTTGATGTGGCCACTGGCCGCATTTATTTTTCTCGTGATGTTGTTTTTTACGAAAACATTTTTCCCTTTCAGTCACTTCATCCTAATGTCGGTGCTCAGCTTCGTGCTGAAATTTTACTATTGCCCACTTCCTTGCAATCTACACCAACCAATAATGAGGGTATTCATTTTAATGATCATATGCATAGTCCCTGTTGCTGATCATTTGCAGCATGCTAATGACCATTTTCAAGTTTCTAGAAATAATTTTGCAAATTCTGAGTCAAATTCCAGCTCAAACAGTGAAGAAACCGAAGAAATAGAGCAAAACTCACCTGACACGGTCGACGAGGATGATTCCTCTGCAGCAGAACATTCCTGATCTAGCAGCTAATCTGCCTCGGATCCGCGAGCAGATCGGCCTCGACGGACGCGCCCTCGCCTGGCCACTCCTCTGCCACGTCCGTGTCGGAGCGCACGGTGGCCGACCGGGGCAGCAGTCCTGGGCCCCGCCCACATGTCGACGACGCCGCAGGGCTCGCTCTCCCTCGCGTGGACCCTGCCCACATGCAGCTACTGATCAGCGCACGCACATGCACTCGTCCTCTCATGTTGATCCACATGCAGAACACGACGACGAGGAGGAAAATTCCTCCGCTGACGCCGACGCTGACAGCGTCAACCCAGGTTGTGGGTCCCCTGTCTCCGGATTCTCTTTGGCTCATACTCTTGTACCTCTTGATGTACCAGAACCACCTCAGCCTCGAACACGTCTTCAAAAAGGTATTCGTCAACCTAAAGAATATAAGGATGGTACTGTTACATATGGTCGACAACCTAAAATATAAAAGGAGGGAAATATTGTTAGATACGGTTTGCTAACATCCACAGGAGAACCATCTACTCTGGCTGAGGCACTTGAAGATGTCCAGTGGAAGCAAGCAATGGATGAAGAATACTGAGCACTAATGGAAAATAAAACATGGCATCTTGTGCCTTCTAGTTCCAATAAAAATTTAATTGACTTCAAATGGGTTTATCGCATCAAGAAACATGCTAATGGTAAAATTGAAAGGTACAAGGTATGTCTTGTTGCAAAGGGGTTCAAACAGAGGTATGGTATTGATTATGAAGATACATTTAGTCCAGTTGTTAAAGCTGCTATTCTTAGACTTGTTCTTGCTATTTCTGTGTCTCAGGGGTGGAGCCTAAGACAGCTAGACATCAAGAACGCGTTTCTTGATGGCGTTCTGGAGAATCAGGTTTATATGAAACAACCTCGTGGGTTTGAAGATCCTTTCGCATCATATTTGCCAATTGGACAAATCTGTTTATGGTCTAAAACAAGCTCCTCGTGCCTGGTATTCTCAGTTAAGTTCCAAATTACAAGATCTTGGTGTCATACCCTCCAAGGTTGATACATCATTGTTTCTTTACAACAAGTGAGGTGTCACCATGTTTATTTTGAGATATGTTGATGATATCATTGTGGCTAGTTCTTCTGATGAGGCCACTTCGGTTTTGCTTCAAATCTGAGCACTCATTTCGCACTCAAGGATCTTGGTGATTTGCATTTCTTTTTGGATATTGAAGTAAAGAAATGTTCTACTGGACTTATTTTGACATAAGAGAAATATGCTACAGATTTTCTCACCAAGGTTGGCATGATACATTGCACTACTTGTCCCACTCCTTTGTCCACCACAGATAAATTATCCTTGACAGATGAAACTCCTCTTCGTCCTGATGATAGTACAAACTATAGAAGCATTGTTGGTGCCCTATAGTATTTGATACTTACTCGACCTGATTTGTCTTTCTCAGTGAACAAAGTATGTCAATATCTCCATGCACCTACCCCTACTCATTCGACAGCTGTTAGGCGTATATTGAGGTATATCAAAGGTACAATCAAGGTAGGCCCCACATTTCTTAGTGCCTTTTCAGATACAGATTGGGCAGGATGCCTTGATGACAGATGTTACACTGGTGATTTTGCTATATTCTTTGGTCCAAACCTGATCTCATGGAGTGCTAGGAAACAGGCCACCGTATCTCCGTCAAGTACTGAAGCAGAATACAAAACAGTGGCCAATGCTACAGCTGAATTGATTTGGGTCGAAGCTTTGGTTCGAGAATTGGGCATATCTCTTCGCCAACGCCCATGTCAGTGGTGTGCTAATCTTGGTGCTACATTATCTTTCTGAAAATCCTGTTTTTCATGCCAGGACAAAGCATATTGAGATTGACTACCATTTTGTGAGAGAACGAGCTGCTGACAAGTTGCTTGATATAGGTGTCAATGATCTAGATTAGTTAAGCGTAATCTCAATCTCTCTCAAGGTTTAGATTAGGGGGATGTAAAACCATGTAATACCTTTGTATACGCTAGTATAGAGTAGTACTCTACCTAGTCGTATACGTCCATGTACTCACCCCGTGTAGGGTTTTTCTACACATATATAACACGTAGCCCGGCCCTCTTGGTTCCAGCCTTTTCCACAAAATAACCTTCGGTGATTTGGTTTGTACGTAATGTATAGAGTGACCTGAGATGAGGTGCTTGGACGTTGATACAAAGACGTAGAAGTGTGACCAACATTATCTGAAATGATAGACAACTTATGAGCAAACATCCCCTTATCTGAGAACGAAAAGATTAAGAGGACCATTGCTCTGTTGGAGCTATGCAGCTGCTCGCCATGGTACATAAATATATGGTGGGCAGCAAAGAGCCAAGAGGCTATGATACCATTGTATTATATCAGACATGCACCGGCGGATTGTTACAGTACATTTATTTATTTGCCTAGTTTTGCATCAAAAACTAGACTTCGTTCAAGAAAACGGAGTGCTGAGATTATTGCTCTCTGCTACCAGCCTGCTGTCAGTTCAGGCCCTTGATCGGAGCACGCAGTTGCCTATCTCTGCAAATAATTGAATAAACACTTGTAATAAGATTAAACCAGAGTAAAAAAATTAAAGAGTGCATTATTTTGGTAAAAAAGTTTAACCCTAAGAATCAGATGGATTCTTGGGTAAGCATTAAGATGTCTGTTTGCTAGCTTTGAGTCCAATGTGAATCAGTCCAACCGAAGAAGAAATGCACTCGTTTTAATAGACGTTATAGTATCTCCGTAGTCAGTAGACGAGAGATAAGACTCAAGAGGAGATGGTTAGCATGATGAACTCACTTGGTGCCTGGTGAACAACGGTGCCGGCGCCACCGAAATCGCACGACCTGTCGGACCGGCCGTTGCGCTGATAGTAGTCGTTGAACGCATAGGACGCGTGGGCGACCTTGGTGTCGGGATCGAAGCAGCGCGCGCCCGGCTGGATGGCGCTGCAGTCGGCGCCGTGGCCGCACGCGTAGTCCAGCGCCGCCTGGAGCCGCGCGTCCCCGACTGCCGCGTTCGCCACGCACCAGCTCCGCGCATTCGGATCGCAGGCGCCTATATATATTCGTGAACAAACGAGTTCCCAGTCAGATAGATCATCAGGAACTGCAGCACAACTTAGAGCACACAACGAGCAGAGGCTCACCTGCTGGCTGCTGGTAGACAATGGAAGCGGCGCCGGCGAAGTCGCACGTCCCGCTGGCCCGGCCCTTGCGCTGGTAGTAGTCGTTGAACGCATAGGAGGCATGCGCGACCTTGGTGTTGGGCTGGTAGCATGTCTTCCCGGGCTGGATGGCGCTGCAGTCCGCCCCGTGGCCGCACGCCCAGTCCAGCGCCGCCTGGAGGCGAGCGTCCCCAGCCGCCGCGTTCGCCACGCACCAGCTGGACTTGGCTGGGCTCGGGGCACCCCCGGCCGTGAAGTCTACCTGGTACACGGCTTTCCATCTGGGTAGAACAAGCCATAGTTGCTCTCTTCGGCGTTCGATTTCTCATTCTCGTTGAAAATTTCGAAGATGTACACGGAGATGTCGTCATGGCGGTACGGGGCATCGACGCCGGCGTCGAGCGTGCTATAGGTGGTGCTGGCGCTGCCGGCGGAATCCACGTGCTTGATGAGGTTATTGATGTACGTCTGGGAGTTCTCCAGACCGTCGCAGTAGGGGCACCAGTCGTGCTCCCCGTGTTTGACCGGTGCGCGTGGACGGCGTCCTCCTCCCTGAGCATCGTCTCCAGCGTGTGATTCCGATTGCTAGAGGAACGTAAACTGTCCATCGCATAGTACACGGTGTCGAGCTGGGCATCAAATAGGTTACTGTAGGTGAAGCCAGACCGAGTATCGAGCACGCCGGCGTTGGGGCGGAACAGCGCGTAGTTGATGTCCATGGCGCCGTTGGTCGATGCATACGCTTTGTAGGGGTAGATGTTGACCATGAGGTAGGAGCCAGTCTGCTCCAAGAAGTCGAGCATGGGGCTCATCACCGACTGCGCGATGTCGTCCCGGAACTCGCCTGTTGATGGCGGGAACGACGGCGCCTTGATCGCATCGAACGCGATCGGCGTGGTCACCTTCACGGCGTCGGCAAGGCCCAGGCGGGCCAGTGCCGCCTGCACATTCTTCATGGCCCGGACGAGCTGCAGCGTGAGCTCCGGTACCTGCTGGAAGACCTCGTTGCCGACGGTCACGCCACGGATATCCGTGGCCGGGTAGTAGGGCATCACGTTGCTCTTCGCCCACTGGACTGCCCAGCTCGGGTCGCCGGCGGCAGAGGCCAGCATCTCGTTGAACGAGATGAGTCTCGTTGGGTAGCGCCACCACCAGCTTAATGCCGGAGTTGGCCATCGCCCTGAGCACCGTCGGGTCGGTATCGTACACCCTGGCCATCGTGATGCCCTTGTTCTTCAGCAACTGCACCACCGACGCTGGGTCCATCAGGTTGTTCCCGTTCCTCCCGTAGCATACGCCTACCTCGCCGGCCTCTGCAATACACAACAACAAACGTGGCCACTGTTAGTACAAAAACTGCACCTACGTACATTATTCCTGAAAAACACTTGTTTTAAAAAAAAATCCTGTAAAACACAACGTCAATTTACTCTTCCGCGTTCACGCGATTTACCTGCGCGGAACAAGAGCAGCAGGGGCAATCCGGCGCATAGAAAGAGGAGGCGAGTGAGTTCCATGATGTCCTATTTGTGTCGTAGGGCAGAGCCGAGGGGAGTGAGGGACTACTGGACTAGCACAAAGGGAGCCCGTATTTATAGCCGGCAACAAGGTCAAGGTGGAGGCGCCGCATTATTGAACAATGCTTTCAAACAGGCGGTTTTGGTATGGTATACCAGGGATGTAAACAGAGCGGATCGTTTTGGTCTCTATCATATTCTTTACCATATTTTTTTGGATTCGGAGCGGCACGGATAATAACCGGTTGCGAAGTCGGAGGCACATATATATGTGATCGTGGATTCGGCACGGAAATGGAGCGGACTTGGTGAGAAAACAAAATTAATCGGATGCGTACCCGCATAAGTACATCGCCGGGTGGTTGGCACTCCGGGTGTGGAGCTGGGCCGACCCGGGTTCGAGTCCTAGCTGTTCGCGCTCGAGAAAAACTCGAGTCCCAGCTACGTGCGCTCGAATAAACCGGGTATCTCACCTACCTAACAACGTATGACCAAGGGAGAGATCATTCCCCGTTGGCAACCAAATCTATACAGTGAGTATGTAAGTGAGTTGTTAAACGGAAAAACTCGGACACGCACTAACAACAAATTGTGATCTATTAGCTTACACAAATTGTTAGAAAATTGGATTATTTGGATTAAAATCGTGGGATAATCCTATTAAATTTCCGGATAATCCATATTCAGAGCTATTTGACATACCATATTCTATACCGTATCCGGGTGTGAAATTCGGAATCGGATATCGTTATCCGCCGGATTCCTTGAAACCGGATATGGATTCGTTAAAACAGTTTCGAAAATGAATATAGTGCGGAAGTTATTCTATCTGTTTACACCCCTATACAAGGTAGGTCAAGGTGTAGGAACATACCTGTCGTGGTGATATCACGGCAGATGCCATAGGATGGCTAAGAGTGGGGCCGATGGACGCTGGTGGATCCGGGAGAAGGCTAGCGCGCTAAGAAGCGCACACAGCAAAGTACACAAGCACAAGAACACATCACGATCTACCCAGGTTCGGGGCCCTCGTGAGGAGGTAACACCCCTACTCCTGCCTATCTCTCTCTATATATCCGAGGTATCACAAGTACAAAGTGCTCCTCGAGCTGTATGCCTCAATAATGGAGAAGAGCTCAAGGATGAAGATGAAACTAAGGGGGGAAATGAGTCCCAATGCATCGTCCCTCACGCAGGAGGGGGTGAAGCCCTATTTATAGGCTGAACCGAGTTACGGAAGTACCCTCCACTAGCAACGGTCATATCACTGTACCGGCACTGCAGACGCGCACGCCTGTGCGTCATGATTGTCTCTGCACAGTGGACAGGATGTGGCTTGCCCATGCCCTGACCCATATCTCTGCTCCTAGGTACAGCCGAGGTCAGCGGTGTCCTTCTCCTACTCCCATGCGCGTCCTTGGTCAGCAGAGGTAAGCCCAATCACCTCAGACATGCGCCATACCGCACGCCGCGCTCCCGTGCCAGACGGGAAGTGACAGCAGTGCTGACCACCGTCCGACATAAGGTGCCTCATCTTGATAACCGGCATGGATATGTCGGATTCCCTTTCCAGAATAACCTTCCCTGCACATAAGACAATACACAAGATACCGACATACATATGTCGGTCATTATGTCTCGGATCCCTTATCTCGGATCCCATATCTCGGTCAACATATGCCGGTTTGCACCAGCATGGTACCTCGGTCCCTTCTGGCCCGGGTTACCTCGGTTTGCCTATGTCGGTTTGCACCAACATCACGCCCTGGTCACTTCTGAGGTCCAGGTAGGTCGGCTTTCACTGTAACCTGGCCCGCACCTGGGTATAGATTTTACCATACCATGACCCTACCCGGGGGTAGCCCCCCGACATTAGTCCCGAAGCTGGTGCGGTCCTGCAACCTTGGATGAAGGGCCACAGCAGGTTTAATCAACCGAAACAACCACACCAAGCATCCGAAATAACTATGTCGGTTCAACCGTAAAGCCACTAATAACCTCTCCAACTGATTCCGACATCCGCCCCTGTGTCGGTTTCTCCGACACAAGAACTCCGCTGAAGGAGCAAGTCAAACTTTCACAACCAACTCAACTTAAACCAATCATCCGACATATATACGTCGGTCCACCTCAAACATCAGGATAAAAACTCCAATGCTTTCGACACCTGCCCTTATGTCGGTTTCTCCGACACAAGGCAACTGCTTTAACCTGATCAAATATCCGACATTCTTATGTCGGTTCTTCTCAAGCTTCAAGGACCAAACTTCCCACACCCCTCGAGATCTGTTCTTGTGCCGGTCTCTCCGACACAAAAAGATTCCCTCGATCTCGTCCAAGATTTGGCCACAGCACGTGGCAGGGAAACACTGCGCGATGCCTCGGTTATTGCACGCAGACAGACGTGCCATTGCACGCACGCCTCCCACGTCATGCGGGCCCCATGGGCTGTCAAGTCCACAGAACACTCAAGTGCTTTGACCATGGTGTGCCTCCTCGATTCCCGTGCCAGTAACCGCACGCGATCGTGCCCTGGGCCGTTACCTCTTGGCAACCCACGATGTGGCCCATCGTGCGGCCGCGATTACCGCACCCGCGCGGATCGTGCGCGGTTAATCCGCGCGGCCGTTACAGGGAACGTGCGCGGTAAAAACGCTAACCGCACATCCCCCACGTCCATAAATAGGGGAGCGGGGCAACCCACATTGTCTTCTTCGCCGTTCTCCTCTCCTCTCTCGCTCCTCTGCACCATCGCCGCCGCCGCACGCCACCGGAGCACTCACGCCGCCCACGACCGGAGATTCTTGCGCCGCCGCCGAGTCCGCTTCTTCGCCTTGCATCGCCACCGCAACTCCGGTAAAATCCTCGCCCTTAACACTGTCGATGAACACGTTCATCCTCCCCGATGAACTTGTTCATCCTCTCCGTAGATGCTATTGAACCCATTTGCTTAGATCCCCTCTAGATTTTCTCCATCGCGCTTCGTATTATCCTTGCAATAGTTCCTCCGTAGATTGTCCTAAGTTTCAACTCGTAGATCTTGCATTTATCTTCTATTTTTTCCTTCTCCGTAGATCTTCTTGTTAGCTTCTTGTTTATAGATTCTTGTTTCTCTCCGCCACACAGATGCTAGAAAGCTCACCGTCGGTGAACTTATGTCCCTTTTTGCAGATTCCACCGCCGACACGGGCACCAGATTCTCCCTTCCTCGCCGCACCGCAGAGATGTCGGCTAGCAATACTCCGGATCCTGCCGACATTCTCGCCGAGGAAAGCGAGCGCGCCGGATGGGAAGGCTCGGATGTCTCCCAAGCCGAGATAGACTGGCTGGTCCGGACCAAGCGAATCCCGGCACAAGTAATATGCCGGATTCCTGGCACAGAGGCCGAGCCGAGTTTGGAATCCGGCGAGCGTGTGGTCTTCGTCGCGCATTTCGAGCGCGGCTTTGGACTCCCGGCTAGCCAGTTCTTCCGATCATTCTTGGATCGGTTCCGTCTTCAACCCCATCACCTTCCAGCCAATGCCATCGCCACGCTCTCTGCGTGCGTTTCTTTCTCCGAGGGATACCTCGGACTCTGGCCCACCGTTGAGCTTTGGGCCAAGTACTTCCAACTCCGGAAGCAGAGTGTCCCGGATCCGGAAAACAAGAACTTCCCCAAGGAGATGACCCCGTGCAGAGCCGCTACAATTATACCCCGGAGAGGTTCCATCTTTCCTCGGATTCAAGGCCTGGAGTCATGCCGGAAGTGGCAGCGCACGTTCTTCTACGTGAAGAGCCCAGACAATGTCGACCTTCTGAACCTGCCGACATTCAGCATCGGCACATCCTCTGAGCAGTTTAACTGGTCACTCAACCCAAAGGAGACGAACATCGAGATCAATCAAATTCACAAGATCGTCGAGGAGCTTGTGGGGGCAGGTATAACAAGCGATGATCTCTGAGGACCTTTATCAGTCGCCGAGTTTCCCCCCTCCAATCCTGGGTTCACAAGATTTGCCACATGACTGGCCAGTACGATCCAACTCGGACCAGCACCCACGAGCTGACCAAACCCGAGGTCAGAAGGCGCGTTAAGGCAATTGCCCGAACGACGATGACCGAGGAATGGGAATGGGGTCTAAAACCTCATGATAGAACTCGGCTTCCGGAGCAAGTAAGTAACTTGCAATTTATACCGACATACTTTTTCTGCCGAGATAACTCTTATGTCGGTTCCATACTTGGCTCATAAAATAACTCGGTTTTACTGCTTCTGACTTGCAGAGGTTTACTCGGCAAAAGACTGAAGATGGAGAGAACCCCTCCGCCAAATGGGGCAAAGATATCCCTGCCCCGGCCGTCACCGAGGTAGATGACCCGGACGATGAGGATCAACTGCCGATTCCGGCTGCTGGCGCCCTACCTCGGGTAAGCCTCGAGCCCGAGCCTCAATCCGAGATTGGTCGGACGACGATAATTGCGAAATGTTAGAGGTACTTGATGCTCGTACCATCGCCTATGCTCACCCATTAACCTCGGCCTCAGCTAACCCGGGCGGCCCTGCTCCGAGTGCACGCCCTGCTACTACGAGCAAACAAGTTGGATCTCGCAAGCATGCAGAGACCGGTACCTCGAATACCGGGACCTCCACTTCCTCAGATCCAGCAGCACCGAAAGCGAAGCGGCAGAAGAAAGGAGCTGTTAAGCTGAAACGGGCCAAGAAGATACCACCAGTTTCTCAAGGGTAAGATACTCTTTGCCGACATACACTCGTTTCCCTTTCTTTCCTTTTCCCGGGATAATCCTTCCCCGAGATAACATCTTTTATTGTTTCAATACAGTGATGCCCTTGAGGTTAACCAGAGCGCCTCCTCCATGCGCTCACCCCTTCCGGCAGCAGCGGAACCTCGGTCAACTGGTTCCGGGGTACACGCCACCCCATCCGTCATACTGCTGCCGGCTTCTGATGCCGCACTCAGAGGAGGCCAAAGCACTCCCGAGGTCGTGGTCCTCGACCAAGATGTTGGCTCCGGTGCCCCCACCGCGGACTCCGACATTCCGCGGGCGGACACTTCGGTAACACCGGACCCACAGCAACCACCACCACAACAACAACAGCCGCATCAACAGCAACAACAGCAACAGCAACCGCAGCAACAGCAGCCGCCACCGCCGAAGCCCACCACAAAGTCCACCGAGCTAGTAACTCGGAAAACTACTCCACCGCCGGCACAGAGTCAAGTGGCCACCGGGAAACAAGTTGCCAACCCGGAGAAACAAGTGGTGGTGACTCCAACCCACTCCTCGAGCCACCAGCAACTAGTTGCCCGAGTCTCCAAAGCCGGCACATTTATCTCAGAGTTCCCCCGCCTGCGCACTCAAAGCGGCAACAACTTGGGCTCGGTGGAGCACTATTGGAACGCCGCTGACACCAGCGAGGTTTCCTCCCCTAACCCGGTTGGCCCAAGCCACGTCGCGCAGTCCATTCATGCGCTGCAGATTGCCGTTCTCAATGCCAGCAAGATCACCGAGGTAAACCTTCCTCAACTCAGTCCTTTTCTTTTTCTCAACAGAACATAGATATATTATCCCCAGTCCCCGAGATTCGGGTCGAGTGATTGAAGCTGGACCGAGCGGCGTGAATCTTCCCAACAAATTCAACATCCAGCCCACTTCGAAAAACTTCGATATCCAGTCCCCGAGATTCGTGTCGAGTTTACTCGGCATGAATCTTCACAAATTTCTGACATGCAGTCCCCGAGACTCATGTCAAGCTTATTCGGCGTGAAATCTTACACTTTTCCGATATATTTTCTCTTTTTAGGATTGCACCAACACCCGGACCGAGGTGTTCAAGAAACTACTCTTGGAGCACAGGATACTCCGGAATTCCCACAAGCAGCTGCAAGAGGTGATGAAGAAAAAGGACGCCGCGCACGCCACTGCACTCCAGAAGGAACGAGACGAAGTGTCTCGGCTCCAGAATGAACTTGCTCGGGTCCAGGGCGAGAAGACCGACATTGAGAAGGCCCTGATGCAGAGGGAGGAAGCTGCGCAGAAGCACAAGGAAACCCTCGAGGCGACCGAGGTTCACGCTACCTCGGCACAAGGAGAACTGGATGCCCTCAAGGCAAAATGCGACACCTGGCTGGGCGAGCTCACCCGGCTTAACAAGGAGATGGACAGTAAGTTTCCTTTACCCTTTCTTTTTGTTTCCATTGCTTGTACCGACATTAAATATATGCCGGTATATAACTCACTTCGGTGATAGCTTTTCTATCTTCAGATCACTTCTCCCATTCCAAGGCCGCTGCAGTCAACACTGTCCGCAGGGCACGAGCAAAAAGAGCAGAAGCTGGCCCAATCTCGGAGGAATGGGACATTGAAGATCACCTGATCGCTCTGAACGCTCGCATTTCTCCTCTGAAGGCCATTGGTATCGATCTTCTTGATGCTGGCATCCGAGCTTACCGAGCCTTATGGCCAGGATCTCAGGCTCCAGTTACCATTGAAGAATTGTCCAAGTGCCTGTCGGGGGCCGAGACCAGGGTTCGAGAATGGAGATCTTCTGCAGCTCGCGCCGGAGCTGATCAAGCTCTGACATTTGTGCTATCCTGGTACGAGGCAATCAACCTTGATGCCGTGCGGTCCCTGCGCCAAGGCTCAAAATGGACTTCAGATCCGACACTTATCGCAGCCTCAAGGAGGCAGCCTCCTTCATGGCCAGCTATGCTCCCACCCGACACTTCCTTCCTGGTCCAGCCTACTCGGAGGATGAAGAAGATGACGAGGATGATGAAGAGGGTGAAGACGAGGAGATGACGTTGATGAGGAGATCGAGGTTGAAGCTCCCGACACTGCCACTGCCGGAGCAACCGACACTGCTAAGTCGACTGCGACCGACACTTCTGAGAAGCCGGCAACCGACACCTCGGTCGAGCCTTCGACCGAGATATCTCCTGAAGCTCGCACCGCTCCAACTGCTCCGAGCTCCTCCGAGGCAGCTGCCTAAACTTATCACAACTGAACCATTAAATCCCCGGAATGCCGGGTGCAGATGTAAATATACTTTTAAGTATTTCGCAGTGCTACTCTTATCATGCTAGTTTCAACAAGACAGGCTCAATGCCGGATCACTTTGCACCAAGTCCCCGAGTTTACTTTCTTGTTTACTATACTTAGTAATCTCTGCTCTTGTCTACCATTTAGGCGTTCGACAGTCGAGTCACAAGATCAACATTATAGCATACAATACTTGTAAATTTTGAGGTAAGGTTTAGAGTCATCCGACACAAAGAAAAGGAAAGAAAAACCGGGTTAGTAAACGACATATGTCGGATCTTTTTAGGACCGAGTCCCCGAGTCCATTTTCATGTTTACCATATACCATAACCTCTGCTCTTGACTGCCATTTCGGCGTTCGTCAGTCGAGTCACAAGATCACAACAAAATAGCATACATTACTTGAACTTTGAAACGAGGTCTCAAAATCATCCGACATATGAACAACATAGAAAAACGAGATAAAACACAGCATATGGACAAAGGCAGTCCCCGAGTTTCTTTTCGGAGTGCCGGCATTTTATTCAAAGGAAAACCGAGATACATACATTGCGCCCTTATGAGTAAAAGGGCGGAGTAGAGCTACATTCCAGGGTCTTTTGGTCTCCTCTCCGGATTTGTCCATCACATTTTTCCTCGGTGCCTGCGCATCTATAAGATAGTATGAATCATTGTGCAGAGCCTTGCTCACAATGAATGGTCCCTCCCATGGAGGTGACAACTTGTGTCGGCCTGCTTTGCGTTGCACTAGCCTCAGCACCAAATCTCCCTCTCGGAATACCCGAGGGCTGATCTTCCGGCTATGATAGCGTCGGAGATTTTGCTGATATATAGCTGACCGAGATAAGGTCAGTTCTCGTGCTTCTTCGAGCAAATCAACATCATTTTCCCGAGCTTCTTTTGCCTCGGTTTCAGTGTACAGCGCCACTCTCGGCGAGTCATCTCCATGTCGGTCGGCAGGACCGCTTCTGCTCCATAGACCAGAAAAAATGGCGTATAGCCAGTTGAACGATTCGGTGTGGTCCTTAGACCCCACAACACTGCTGGTATCTCCTCTATCCAGCATCCCGGAGTTCGCAACAGTGGTTCAATCAACCGGGCTTTGATACCGGCAATACCAACGCATTTGCTCTTTCCACTTGCCCATTTGCCTCTGGGTGTGCCACCGAGGCTATGTCCAACCGAATTCTTTTTTCCGCACAGAACCGAGCAAATTCTCCCACAGCAAAGTTTGTGCCATTATCCGAGATAATGCTATGGGGGTAACCATATCTCAAAATGATGTCCTTCAAAAAGGACACAGCTGTGTGACCATCACACTTCCTGATTGGCTTTACCTCGATCCATTTGGTGAACTTGTCCACCATCACCAGCATATGAGTCATGTTACCTCGGGCTGGCCTGAACTCTCCCACCATATCCAGACACCAAACTGCAAAGGGCCAAGTGATTGGAATTGTCTTGAGTGCCGAGGCTGGCAGGTGGATCTTCTTAGCAAATCTCTGACATCCCTCACACTTTCGGACGATATCTTCTGCCTGATTCAAAGCACTGGGCCAATAAAACCCATGCCGGAATACTTTAGCCACCAAGGCTCTTGATGAAGCATGATGACCACACTCTCCCTGATGAATCTCCAGGAGCATCTCTTGCCCTTCCTGCGGCTCGACACAGCGCTGCAGTACCTCGGTCACACTTCTCTTGTATAACTCCTGGTTGATGATGGTGTATGCCTTGGATCTTCTTTGCACTTGCCTAGCCTCAACTTCATTACTTGGCAAACTCCCGTCCATCATATACGCCATTATTGGTTGTGCCCACCCGGCACAGGACGCACAGGAAAGACCGGATCATCCACCTCCATGAGATCAACCGACATTGCTTCTTCCGAGATTGAGTAACCAGTCCCCGAGTTCTGCCAAGCAGTCCCCGGGTTTTCCCAAATGCATCCGACATCGACGTCCATGGGAACAGCACCAGACTCCGGTTTCGCGGGATAAAGATTGACTCGGACTCGGGCGATGGTTTGATTGATGGCTTCCTCAAATGCTCCAAGGCTATGCCGGGTGGGATTGGATCCCGAGATGAACCTAGCTTGGACAGTACATCGGCGGCTTCATTTTCAGCCCGAGGTATATGCGTGAGCTCGCAACCTTCAAAGAACCCCGAGATCTTCTGGACATGAAACCGATACAACGCCATGTTGGCGTCTAAAGCATCCCAATTTCCCGAGACTTGCTGCACCACCAGATCCGAGTCTCCGAAACATTCTATCCGGCGAATACCAATTTCCTTGGCCACATTGAGCCCATGAACAAGTGCCTCATACTCGGCCACATTGTTAGATGCCGCAAAATGAATCTGCAACACATATCTCAGTTGATCCTGCTTAGGCGAGGTAAGGACTACCCCGGCACCTAAACCAATTTTCGTCCTGGAACCATCAAAGTGCATTCTCCAGTAATTGGAGTCAGGCAATGGTGGCTCATATTGCATTTCGGCCCAATCCACCAAGAAATCCGGCAGTGCCTGAGATTTAATGGCATCTCTTCTTTCATAGTGAGGAGTGTAAGGGGACACCTCGATGGCCCACTTGGCTACTCGGCCAGTTGCATCTTTACACCCAATGATCTCCGAGATAGGAGCCTCACATACCACAGTGATTGAATGCTCTTGGAAGTAATGTTTCAACTTCTTAGCAGCCAGATAGACACCATATGTCATCTTCTGGTAGTGAGGATAGTTCTGCTTGGATAACGAGATCACCTCGCTCAGGTAATATACCGGCCTTTGCACAGTTTTGCCATCTCTTCTCGCTCCACTACTAATACGACACTCACAACCCGGTTTGTGGCTGCAATGTAGAGCAACATCGGCTCTTTGGGTAATGGTGAGGCCAGTATCGGCGCAGTTGCCAACATCTTTTTTACTCGGTGAACGCCGCATCTGCTTGCGGGGTCCACACGAAGTGGGTGGTTTTCTTCATGAGCTGATACAAAGGCAATGCCTTTTCTCCCAACCTGCTAACAAACCGACTTAAGGATGCCAAACATCCAGTGAATTTCTGCACGTCCTTGAGACATGTCGGTAACCTCATGCTTTCAATAGCACGGATTTTTGTCGGGTTCACCTCGATACCTCGGCTCGACACGAGGAAACCGAGTAACTTGCCTGCCGGCACACCAAATGTACATTTGTCCGGGTTAAGTTTTATCCGGAATTTCCTTAGATTCGCAAATGTTTCTCTGAGATCAATCAGAGTGGATTTCTCCTTAGACTTGATGACAATGTCATCGACATACACCTGCACATTTTTGCCTATTTGATCATGCAAGCATTTTTGCATACATCTCTGGTAAGTAGCACCAGCATTTCTCAAACCAAATGTCATGACACGATAGCAATAAGCCCCGTACGGGGTGATAAAAGCAGTTTTCATTTGATCAGCAGGGTTCAGTGGTATCTGGTGAAAACCAGAATACGCATCTACAAAGGATAACAGCTCACACCCGGCTGTGGAATCGATCACTTGATCAATCCGAGGCAGCGGGAATGGATCCTTAGGACATGCCTTGTTCAAGTTTGTGAATCAATACACATACGCCACACAATGGCCACGTTCGGGTCATCTTTTTTCTTTTCCACCAGGACCGGGTTAGACAACCAGTCCGGGTGCAGCACCTCCATGATGAAACCAGATGCAAGTAATCTGGCCAGTTCATCGCCTATCACCTTTCTCCTCTCATCCGAGAGACGTCGCATAGGTTGCTTCACCGGTTTCATATCCGGTCTGACGAACAAAGAGTGCTCAGCCAACTCCCTCGGAACACCTGGCAGGTCCTGATTAGACCATGCAAAGATATCCCGGTTCTCACGGAGGAAGTGACTGAGCTCGCCTTCCTATTTCTCCGTTAACCCGGTACCAATGATGACGTTGTGGTCCGGAAACGCCGGGTCAACGTTGATCTTCTTGGTCTCCTTTGGCACCTCGAAAGTTGCATTCTGCTCCGGGTTAGCCATACCCGGCATGCCGAGTTGCGCGGACTGAGCCAATGCCACCACTTCATGGATCTTCTTCTTCTCTGCAGCGATAATCAGTGACTCGGCCAAGCACGATCCAGCCGAGGCACACTCCAGTGCACGCTTGTAATCACCCGAGATGATGATGCCATTAGGACCTGGCATTTTCATCTTGAGGTAACCCACATGGGTTGATATCATGAACTTGGACAGCGCAGGCCTGCCGAGTAAAGCATGGTATGGACTTTCGAGGTCCACTACCTCAAACTGGATGCTCTCAGTTCGGCAGTTTCCTTGGTGCCAAACAACACATCAACCCAAATTTTGCCCATAGGTGCACATGAACACCCGGCACTATGCCATGAAGGTCGTGCTACTCGGTTGCAGCATTTGCCGAGATACCCATCTTCACCATGGTGTCTCGGTACATGATATTGATAGCACTCCCATTATCAATGAGAACTCGGGTGAACCGAACATTGATGGTGGGTCCAAAGAATGTCGGATCCACCACCAATGCATAACCTCCCGGAGTTGGCATAACTCGGGGATGATCCCTTCTGCTCCAATGATCTCTTGCTCGGACCAGTGCATACTTCGGCACTGCCGGCATAACTGCGTTCACCTCCAGTGCACGCCGATGCAAGCTCTTCTTGTCAGTTGGCTCGGTCACAAAGACCACATAGCTCTGATGAGCTTCTCTGTAATCTCCCTGGGGATACTCTCCCTGCCTGCTGGGACCAGTGTTGTTGTTGTTCCCTCCGACATTCACCTGATTCACAGGTTTCGGATCTGCTTGCCTCGGAGCTGGCGGATTCACCGGGATAGCATTTGCTCCGGTGAGCGGTAAGTTTTGCCTCGGCGGAATTCTCTGAGGTGCCCCCGCCTGATTTCCTCCGGCTCTAGCTCCTTCCCCCCTTGTGCGCTGATACCAGCTGCACTGCCGAGTTGTATGGTTTGCGGCCTGCGGATGTCTTGGGTGTGGAAACTGCAAGGTCCATCCAACATAGCCTCATAAGTGAAGGACTGCTTCTGGTCACTCCATGGCTCTTCCCTTCTTGATTCTGGCCCCATGCTGGGCCGTTGTACTTCGGACGCTGGCTATGCCGGCATCTGGCTGGTCTTGGTTTACCGCTGCAACCTGGTTTGAGCCATACCGGTAATCCGGCTCTCTCTCTTGTTGCCGAAGTCCTGGCGATCGTTCTGCCTGACTGGCCCGGGTCTGTTATTCACCGGGTATCTTCTACTCGGTTCCACCGAGTTCAGCAAGGGTTGCATCGGATCACCCAGTGCATAGCTATCCGCAATCCGGATTGTCTCGGCCAGGGTGGCCGGCATCTCCCTCTGCAACTTCTGCCAGAGCATGGAGCCGTGTCGGCACCCCTGGGCAAACCAAGATATGGCCTGCGCCTCCACAACTCCTTCACAGGAATTGCGAATAGTACTCCACCGGGTCAAGTAATCCCGGTCAGTTTCATTATCCCTCTGCTTGCACATCGCAAGCTGCTGAGGACGATTCGGTCTCTTGTATGTGCTGGAGAAGTTGCTAACAAATGCTTCTTCAAAGTCCAGCCAGCAATCAACGCTGCCCTCTCGCAGGTTGTTCAGCCAGATCCGGGCTGGCCCTTCCAACATTTGCGGGATATACCTCACCGCCCATCGGCGGTTTCCTCCCGCGATATGCACTGCCGACACATAATCTGTCAGCCAGTCCTCCGGCTTAGTACTGCCGTCATATGTCTTTGCGCCTCGGTTCAACTGAAAGTGCCGCACCGGTGGCTCCCTCATGATCCGAGGTCCAAAGCATGCAGGGCCAGGTGGACCTTGCTCTTCCAGCATCTCGGACATATAGATCCTGTCCAACTTGTAGCGTGCATCATTTGGTGACAACTGGCGAGGTCCCAACCGGGATCCCAGTGCACCTTCATATCTCGGATACCCGGCTTTCTCCATAGCCGAGTAACCATCATCATAACGGTTAGCCACCTGGTCAACACCTTGTGGCTGCTGGACATGCTCGACATTTTGCTGCTGCTGGGCGAGATTTCGTGTCGGATACCGAGGTGGATAGCCTCGGCCAGCCGAGTTAACTACTCCGGCATCTGGACCGCCCGGACCGGGATTGCTTTTACCCCGGCCGGCACTGCCTCGCCCAACTAACTGTTTTCCGGCACATGCCGGATCATACACCTGTATCTGCTTGCTCTTACCGGAGTTTACACTCCGGTCCCGATCTCCACCGACATGCGGTGATGAAGCTTGCCCCTTAGATCCACTGGCTCCCCTAGCCGAGTGAACAATCTCGGACCCACCTGCAACTGTGTTAGCCTTGCGATAGGCCTCATTCTGCCGGGTAGCCACAGCTACCAACTCATTAACTCGGTCTTGCTGCCTACGGAGAGCTTCTCCGGATAAGCCTGACAACTCGGCTCTTGCTGCCTCGGCAGCTCTAAGAGTCTTAGCAGGGGAACTATACTTCGGCTTTTCGACCGATAAGTTACTAGGAGTCTTACTGGAACTAGATCTACCATCTCTAGCAATCTCGGCATTGAGGTTTTTACCCCTCTTCGCACATCCTCTACCGACTAGGGCGAGCAGCTACCGGGGTTAAACCATGTGCTTGGTTATACTCACGGAGAGTTATCCCGAACTCTCTCCTCACCTCGGCCATCTCGAGAGCCTCCTGATGTAAGCTCTGACGACGTGACTCCAACTCTGCCTCCATTTGGGCAGCATCTGTACCGGCAGCTACCGGCACAGCCAGTTTCTCGATTATCTCCTCGAGATGAGCCGGCCTAACCGGTACATCGGATGTACCGGCCTGGTCTCGGAGGTTCTCCCTCCTCTCCAGCGGCACTTTCGCCGATCTGGTGGCCTTGGGGGCAGGATTGCCGGCATCTCCTTTGCCGGGTTCTCCTGTGCCGGTTCTCCTTTACCGGCACCACCCGCAGTGCCGGTCATCATGACCTCTGCGCAGCTCCCGGGGCGAGCGCTACGCCGGCCGCGAGCCGCACAGACAGCAGGAGGATCCTCGGCCACAAGCACCTGCTCGGGGTACTTGCAGACAACCTCGGTGGCGACGTAGGTCACGAAGGCGCCGAAGCTGATGAGGCAGCCGTTCGTCGGGAACGGCCTGCTGCCGAAGCATCCCGCATTGTCGCTGATGAAGTTCAGCGAGCCGAGCTTGCAGATGAGCCCGCAGACGACGCGCTCGCCGGAGTCGATGATGGAACCCGTCCGGATGATCACCAGCCAGCGCCGCTGCTGGCCCCACGGTGGGCGCCAACTGTCGTGGTGGTATCACGGCAGATGCCATAGGATGGCTAAGAGTGGGGCCGATGGACGCTGGTGGATCCGGGAGAGGGCTAGCGCGCTAAGAAGCACACACAGAAAGACACAAGCACAAGAACACACCACGATCTACCCAGGTTCGGGGCCCTCGTGAGGAGGTAACACCCCTACTCCTGCCTATCTCTCTCTATATATCCGAGGTATCACAAGTACAAAGTGCTCCTCGAGCTGTATGCCTCAACAATGGAGAAGAGCTCAAGGATGAAGATGAAACTAAGGGGGGAAATGAGTCCCAATGCATCGTCCCTCACGCAGGAGGGGGTGAAGCCCTATTTATAGGCTAAACCGAGTTACGGAAGTACCCCTCCACTAGCAACGGTCATATCACCGTACCGGCACTGCAGACGCGCACGCCTGCGCGTCATGATTGTCTCTGCACAGTGGACAGGACGTGGCTTGCCCATGCCCTGTCCCATATCTCTGCTCCTAGGTACAGCCGAGGTCAGCGGTGTCCTTCTCCTGCTCCCATGTGCGTCCTTGGTCAGCAGAGGTAAGCCCAATCACCTCAGACATGCGCCATACCGCACGCCGCGCTCCCGTGCCAAACGGGAGTGACAGCAGTGCTGACCACCGTCCGACATAAGGTGCCTCATCTTGATAACCCGGCATGGATATGCCGGATTCCCTTTCCAGAATAACCTTCCCTGCACATAAGACAATACACAAGATACCGACATACATATGTCGGTCATTATGTCTCGGATCCCTTATCTCGGATCCCATATCTCGGTCAACATATGCCGGTTTGCACCAGCATGGTACCTCGGTCCCTTCTGGCCCGGGTTACCTCGGTTTGCCTATGTTGGTTTGCACCAACATCACACCCTGGTCACTTCTAAGGTCCAGGTAGGTCGGCTTTCACTGTAACCTGGCCCGCACCTGGGTATAGATTTTACCATACCATGACCCTACCTGGGGGTAGCCCCCCGACATTAGTCCCCGAAGCTGGTGCGGTCCTGCAGCCTTGGATGAAGGGTCACAGCAGGTTTAATCAACCGAAACAACCACACCAAGCATCCGACATAACTATGTCGGTTCAACCGTAAAGCCACTAATAACCTCTCCAACTGATTCCGACATCCGCCCATGTGTCGGTTTCTCCGACACAATAACTCCGCTGAAGGAGCAAGTCAAGCTTTCACAACCAACTCAACTTAAACCAATCATCCGACATATATACGTCGGTCCACCTCAAACATCAGGATAAAAACTCCAACTGCTTTCGACACCTGCCCTTATGTCGGTTTCTCCGACACAAGGCAACTGCTTTAACCTGATCAAATATCCGACATTCTTATGTCGGTTCTTCTCAAGCTTCAAGGACCAAACTTCCCACACCCCTCGAGATCTGTTCTTGTGCCGGTCTCTCCGACACAAAAAGATTCCCTCGATCTCGTCCAAGATTTGGCCACAGCACGTGGCAGGGAAACACTGCGCGATGCCTCGGTTATTGCACGCAGACAGACGTGCCATTGCACGCACGCCTCCCACGTCATGCGGGCCCCATGGGTTGTCAAGTCCACAGAACACTCAAGTGCTTTGACCATGGTGTGCCTCCTCGATTCCCGTGCCAGTAACCGCACGCGATCGTGCCCTGGGCCGTTACCTCTTGATAACCCGGCATGGATATGCCGGATTCCCTTTCCAGAATAACCTTCCCTGCACTTAAGACAATACACAAGATACCGACATACATATGTCGGTCATTATGTCTCGGATCCCTTATCTCGGATCCCATATCTCGGTCAACATATGCCGGTTTGCACCAGCATGGTACCTCGGTCCCTTCTGGCCCGGGTTACCTCGGTTTGCCTATGTCGGTTTGCACCAACATCACACCCTGGTCACTTCTGAGGTCCAGGTAGGTCGGCTTTCACTGTAACCTGGCCCGCACCTGGGTATAGCTTTTACCATACCATGACCCTACCCGGGTAGCCCCCCTGACAATACCATGTTTATATTGTGCCTTGGCCATGCTAAGAGATTTACAACATTTGTTTCTGTAGATAAAACTAGAGGCCACAATGGCCGATTGATAAAGGAGGCCCCAAATTGCCAGTGGTAATATAGGTGCCGGGGAAATCAACTTACAATGCAGAACAAAAACAAGTAAATAAAGATAAACAAATAATGCCGCTTGAAAATGCTCTAGAGCCTCGTGAGTACCAACAAACGTTTGATCGAAGGAGAAGCAAGTGCAAGATCTTGATGTTGGAGAACACGAGATTCATGTCCACGTCTACTGCAAGAAAGGCTTTTCATTGTCGCGACTCCATCCATCTCCACGTATGAATAGGGACCCCTACCGCCTCACTCTAGTTTGAAGAGCCTTATATCATTGGAAGTTGGAGAAACTAACCCTATAGCACGACCACCAACCTAAGCCAAGTCCACGACAAGGAAGCATCGGCGATGAACATCAAGAATTCACACCATTTCAACCGTCCGACTCTAGGTTCCTAGGGTGCAAAAAGAAGGAAGCGGCGCAAAAGCGTCATCACTGCCTGGTCTAGAGATCGGATCAAAGCCTTTCTCCCGGATCCCGAGAAGAAAGCGACATGTACCCACGACGAGGCTTCAAAGGGGTATGCGAAGATGTAGCCTTCATCGGCACCGGCAGCCGCGGGCAAGGCTTTCACCTAGGTAACATGACCACCATCCACACAAAGTCTCATTGGCCAAGCAAGCGTGTCTGAAAAAAGCGAGGTGACCAAATCAAGGCGGCTCCTGACCACAACCGACCAATGTTGGTAACCGCAGCACCCATACGGTTGAGATATTTGTTTCGAACCACACCGAACGACCCCTGCCATGAGGTCACCGCCGCGTCCTCCTTTCAAGTTTGCCACCCAACACATCAGCTTTACTAAGCTTGCACATTGTCCATCAGACAACGAACTACCTACGCTGGAGAAGTCCACTTAATTTAGCGGCACACAAGTGACAACTAAAGTGTGTGTAATGCAAGTTGACAACTAAAATGTGTGCAAAGCAGTATAGATGATGTATGCTCCTTAGTTGTTAATTCTTACACTTATTTATTTGGTTTTACTTATTCTAAGTCGGTTCAAATTAACTAAATCTTAGTTGCTTCCTTAGACGTTGAATTTGCATCCTGATTCGTACTAGCATGAGAGTTTCCCGTGAGTAGTAAGTGAGAAAAAAAATATGCTTATTAATACCAGTCAACTATTTAGCCGTTGGATTTTGTGCCGTGATTCGTGCTGATACGAGAGTACGCAGCACATGGTTTGCGACTGTGTCCAGTTGACCGAGCCGTTGGGTGGTTTGCGTCGTGATTCTTGTGCTGGACTGAGAGTACTGGCACATGAGATGCAATTGACTGGAATTTAGTTAAATGTGAGTGGACTAAACACTAGACAATCCCTTATTATTTAGTATCACAAGGCACACGAGATCAAAGACGAGATACAAGTTACAACACTGCTTTGAAAGAACCGGTGAATTTAGCTACGGGCATGGAAGGACAACAATTTGCAGTGCGGTTTATATTATCCTGAATGCATGGAAGGACAACAATCTGCAGTGCGCAGACCAAGGCGACACCCCGAGACTGACAATTATGTTATTGCTTCGTACCGATTTGCGGTTCGATGGGCACTTGGGCAGTGCGATCAATCTGCATGGCTGCACGAGAGAAAACGACAGTCCGTTGCGGCATTGCCGAGCCTGACGTGGACAGGTCCTGCGCACAATGGCTCGCATTGCACACTGGTGGCCACATCCTGCAACCCCGCCCAACCCATGTATGCCTACTTGCATCCAGTGCTCGATAAGAGGCGATGCATGATTGTGTGGATAAAACATACAATACAGCGCCACACCCTGCTTAATGCTACTTTGTAGAAAGCCCTGTCAACTCGTTCAGGCTTGGACAATACGGCACTAGGGCAATGTGATTAGCCAGTTTCTACCGGCTAAACCCTGCTCAGTGTTGAACACCTCAGAACCTTAGCTAGACAGGTCCAGTAGCAAACTATAGTAATTAGCGTGCATGCCACTCCATCATTTCTTATTTTATTTATTCGCAGCGACATCATTTTGTCCACTTGCATAATTGAAAACACACTATTTTCTTACAAATGTATTTTTATGTCGAGCAAATCGATTATGGCTTACAAGTTTGTAAACAGCGTGGAGCTGCCACATCATTTCTCGCTTAGACCCTGTCATGCATTTTTTCGATAAAACAGATATATTAATACAAATATTATACCCACTACCATCTAGCCTCTACACCTACACTATATTAAGAGCAAAGTTAAAACATTGAGGATGCGCATAGCTAAATAAATAAAAGTAAAGGAAAAATGGCGAATAACAGAACAGCTACATCAACCACCAAAGATGGGAACCAAGGGTAACGGAGAGCTACTCCGACAATGACGCCTTCAAAATGGAAATAACATATGACGCCAAAACCGATGAATCCAACCACCGAGGTTAGATCATGGGATTTCACCCCAAAGAGAAGTCCGAGAAAATTCAAAGCAATATTTTCAACAATGAAACGCCACTTGAACACCGCCATTGCCAAGTTAAACCAATGAAAATCATACCTAGAGTTTTCACCCCTGAAATTTGAGACCCAACACTCAAACAGTGTCACCAAAACCGTTGTGCTGCCACCACTTGTGGATCCATCGTTGCAGAACGGGACCAAGCCACGCATGTGAAACCATATAAATCCGCAACACATGTTGATGAGTAACCTCTAAAGACGCCCGCCATCGAGACCCGATCCCATGAAAGCGAGAGTGCAGATCGCCCTTGTAGAGCCAATAGGGGACGATTGGAGATGCTTGGAGTCTTTTAGCTCTCAGTTTTTGATAAAAGACATTCTTACCTATGTGGATTTGGATGGCGTAGTTCATGTTGCTGAATTTGTGTCAGACGATTTGGCCAGTTTGGTTCAGGAATAAGAAGGATAAGTTATAAGATAGAGATCCGGATTGTTGTGCTCCAGAATAAAGAAGAATACCATCTTGTCTAATCAAATACTAATAAAGCCAAAGTTTTAACATTAAAATTCTAATATGTAGGAAAATGATTATATGCCACCCTAAATTCAGAAGATGATATCACGCGATACGTCCTTTTCTTGTCGAGTGATGCTCTCGTTTTTGTAGCGTGTACACCACCGGCTACATGACAATCCCATGAACAAACTGCCGACGCAAACTCGCAAGATGAGATTCTAATTCTGCAATCTGCAGAAACACGCTGAAGGTGATCCTGATTGTTCTGAAACCAAATTCCATCGGAATCGCCATGGCAGAAATGCGAAGCTGAAACTACACTACATGTACCGCACTCTCAAACCGTCATGACCAAACCAAGCGTGCCGCCGCGGCAGCCAGCTTCCGCGCAGCCGCCTCCAAGGTCGTCATCATTCCCTCGCACTCGGCGACGATGGCCTTGTCCAGCCCGCTCCGTATGACGGGCGCGAAGAACAGCCATGACGCTGTACCCACGACGAACGCGAGCGTGGCCGCCGTCGCCGCCGCGCGCGGCGGCCGCCACAGCCCTCTCTGCCTCGCGCACCACCGCTCGGCCGCCACGCACGCGCCGTGGAGGACGAAGAACGCGGTCACCTCCCCCGTGCCGGCCTCGAGCGTGATGTAGTAGAACATCACCTCGTGCATGAGCCCCGACACGAGGAACGTGGCGAGCACCCCCACGGGGGCGCCGAGGCGGGCGCGCACGGGGCGGTACACGCTCGGGCGGAGCGCCCCGGGCACCATGAGGTTCCACCGGCGGCCCCAGAAGTCGCGGAGGGACGACGCGAGGTACGGCCGGTCGAACTGCGGCTCCAGCTCCGCGCCGAGCACACACGCGAACGCCGCGGCTGACGCCATGAACAGCTCCAGCATCAGGTAAACGTGCGCGCCGTCGAACGCCACCACGGCGTACGCCGGCATTCGCGGCCGGAAGCGGCGGAGCATGATGAGCGCGGCGAACAGGGCAGCCTTGGCCGCGTAGGACAGTAGGAACTCCGGGGGGAGGGACCGCGAGTTCACCGAGCCTCTGTCCCGGAGCTTGATGGGGAGCGCGGCGCAGGCGACGAAGCGGGCGACTGGGAGGGCAGGGTGGAGGGGGCCGTGGCCGGAGGCGAGTAGGAGCAGCTTGAAGCCGCAGAGCCAGACGAGGAAGAAGGCCGAGATGGTGCGGAGGTGGATGGAGGAGAAGGTGAAGGGGAGGACGGGGAGGAGGAGGAGCGGCCGTGAGCGGCCAGGCGGGGGAGGCCGGGGCCCACGCGCGCGGCGGCGAGGCGCGCGTAGACCATGGCCGCGGTCACCGCGGCCGAGACCAAGGCGAGGCCAGCCAGCTCGGACGCCATGCCGCTGCTGAGATCTGGATGCAGTCCACTGTCGAAATAGTGATCTGGAGAAGACTAAAGAAAGTTTATCTACGATGCATCGCTATCATATTACGAACCCTGTGTCATGAACTCATTCGTTATGCATTGATTGACGGGGATTAGGCGTACAGGCGAGGGCGAGGTTGTTCGGCCTCTCGGTTCAGTTCATGTGCTTAACCGGAGCACACTGTCATATTGTATCTAGCTTGTACTCTCGGAAGAAGTGTAGCAAGCGTGTGCCACTGGACTAGAAATGGTGATGTTTTTGTGTAGCAAGCGTGTGCCATTGTCCATTTTTAGTTGGCTCATTTTTATCTTCACTTTGAGTGATACTTAAACTTTGTATTATGGTACTTTGGAACTTCGCAATAAAAAAGTTGTGTGTATCACTCCGATGCAGAGGCTGGGTCAGCGATCCCCATTAAAAAAAATGTATAGGAATGGAAAAAAAAAACAAGGTTGTTAGACTTGCGTGACAATCTTGACAAATTGGCTGAAATCACTAGGCTATCAGCTTCTGACATAAAGTTGCAATTGGATTTGAAGTTGCAACTACATTAACTTGTGAGAAGATAATGTTAAATAGTTTCAAATAGCTAAAATTTCAAACCTAAACTTGGGACAGAGTTGTACTAGATATTTCACGAATAAACCTAGTGGAAGAAAAAAAAAGGAAAAAATCTTGCAAGATAATGATATGGTCATTGAGGGTGATCAAATATGTTCACCAATTCCTATAAGAAATTTAGTGCCCACTCTGACAGAGCTAGCATTAAATCCGACTTCCATTTTTCTTATATGCTAGGCGTCGAAGAGCATGCAATCTTGAAAAGAAATTTCTTTGAAAAAATTAGAGATATTGTATTCTTTTGGCACACAATAAAGCCTCTCCTCCTGATGGATTCTCTGAAGAATTTAACTAGTTCTTTTGGGATGCTATCAAGACACTTTGAAAAAACTTTTCTATGGCGTTGTTGCTAGGGCTCTAGACATTGGTAGGCTTAATTTGGATACAGTACATGTTTGCTTAAATGTGATGAGGCTACTATCATTACAAAATTTAGACCATTTATATTATGATTGGGAGTCTAAAAAGTAATTACAAAAGGGTTGAACAAAAAATTGGTTGTTTTTGCTAATTAATGATCTTATTGACATAACATAAACTGACTTAATCAAAATTAGGTTTATCATGAAAGGTGTGGTGATCTTGCATGAGGTTAAAAGGAAGAAAAAAACATGTTGTCCTGAAAAGACACATGACAATGTTAATTGGGATTTCTTGTATAATGTAATGATAAAAAAAGGTTTCTTAGTAAGTGGAATGACCTGATTTTCAGCATTATGACCGATGCAAAAGTGAATATAAAAATGAATGATCATCTACGAGAGTTTTTTTAAAACATTTTTAGAGGTGTGGGACAGTATGACCTCCAAACTCCCATCCTTTACGATCTTGCTGTAGTTCTATCAGTTTGATGGTTAAAAATGCCCAAGATAGTAAAATTATTATTGGAATTGCGCCCCATCTGCAGGAGAATGGCATTGACATTCTTAAATATGCAGATGACACTCTTTCTTGCTTAAGTAAGGTTTCGAAAATGCAAGAAGTCGTAAATTATCTATGTATCTTTTGAACAAATGTCTAGATTTAAGATTAATTTTCTGTTTGTTTGGGGAAGTGTGCAGAAGATAGTTGTGTTTATGAAGAAATTTTCACATGTAAATCTAGTACTTTGCAACTGAAATATTATGGTTTGCATGTTGGTACCACACTTCACAACAAGCATTTGAAACCTGCAGAAGATAGAATGGAAAAGAAACTTAGATGTTGGCAAGGAAAATGGTTGGATATTGGACCATCTTATTTAGTTCTTGTCTAGCTTCCATTGTTTTCTATAAGTTGACTTGTTATAAAGTACCGGTGGAGGTTAGAAAAACTTTTGATGCTTTTAGGAGTAAGATTTTATGGCGGGAAGATCAGGTCATCATGAAGTATCATTTGATCAAGTGGGAATTGTATGTTTCGAAAAGATTTAGGTGGTTTGGATGTCCTTAACCTGGATCTAATTAATATCGGTCTTTTATGCAAGTGTTTAGAGCTTGGCGGAATCTTTTGAAGAAAAAAGTATCTTACAAAAGAAACCCTGTCCCAAGCTTCAGACAAAGTAGGTACCTTTTGTGTTCTAGTGTGAGTTGCTGAATGTAAAGGATATTTTTTATCTATGATGCAGTTCGTACCTTTAGTGATAAAACTAAATTTTGGGATGATGATACGTATGGAGATAAAAGCATGGCTACAAGCTCCCCTAGATTGTACAACCTCACATTTAGCAAGATGTTTGTGGGAGGGTGGGGGTATTTAGCAGTGGAATGAGAAAACATGACATATATTATTAACAAAATTGAGTTGGAGGAAGGAAGTAACAATGTAACGTGGAAGTTAGAAAGGTTTCCTGTTAAAATGTTATATAATGCTCTCCAAACTAGGTTACCTGCTAGGAATTTCAAACAACTTTGGTCTTTCAAACTGCTTGCCAAGATCAAAACTTTCCTTCGGCTTGTCATGTGTGGCAAAATGTTGACCAAAGAGAGTCTTAAAAAGTAAGGTTGAGGTGGGAGATCATAATGTATGTTATGTGTTGTTGATGAAAGAATAGAACACATCTGTTTTGTAAGTGACATGTTGCTCGTTATGCTTGGGAGTTTTTCATTGCTGTTTTGATAACCCAAACCCTCCTAATTCAGTGGCTGAAAAATAACACATGTTTTTCAACCATGAATTGGAACAATGGGTGCTTCTTTTCCATGGCTGGGAATGTTGTGATGTGAAAATCACCTCATGTGCTAATTTCTAGGCGATTTGGAAACTAGAAACAAAGCTTGGTTCGATCATATTATGCCTCGAGAGTGGAGACCCGTGTGATATTACCTATAATATATGCTATTGGATTGGTCTTTGAAGTGAACTGCAGAAGGAAAAAGTGTGAAGAACACTTCGACGAGGAACTGAGAAGCTGAAAATTGTCATGATGGAGGTCTTCACACTAGTAGGAAAAAGCCTATCAGTGGCGCACAAAATATGGTTATCTGTGGCGCACGGGGGTGCGCCACTAAACTTACGCCAATGGTAAGTTTACCTGTGGCGCACGGCCCATGCGCCACAGATAACCAAGCTTATCTGTGGCGCACAAACTCGTGCGCCACAGGTAACCTTTCTGTGCGCCACAGATAGAAAGTTGGGGGCACTAGTATTTTCAAATACCAGTGGCGCACTATTCGGATTGTGCACCACTGGTAAGTAATTAGTAATTAAAAAAATAAAATTCATATTTTTTTTTCCAAATACATGTATTCTCCCGAGGAGGCGGGCATGATGGCCGGGATGGCAGCCCTTGGGTGGCGCGGGGGCGGCGCCGGCGGCGGGGATGGCCGCCCTTGGGTGGGACGCGCGGGGGCTGCGCCGGCGACCAGGGCGGGGTTGGCCGCGTCCGAGGCAGAGGCGCGGAGGCGGAGGTCGAGGAGGGATGCGTCGGTCTTCGGGCGAAGGCGGCGTCGGTGGCGGAGGCTGAGGTCTCCGGCAACGGGGATGGTCGCCCTTGGGTGGCGCGGGGGCGGCGTCGGCGGGTGTTGGGGCGGGCGTGGGCAGCGCGGAAGGAGGAGCGCAGATGGAGGGGATGGCGGCCGCGGATGGCCGTAGATGGAGGAGATGGCAGCGCTGACGGCCGCGGATGGCCATGGTCGCTGGAGCACCTCCTGTGGGTGGCGGCGGCCATGGCGCCGACATGGTCTGCATGTGGGAGTGCGGCGGCGCCAGATGAGAGGCGGATGGCCGTGGTCGATTGGAAGTACGCGGGGGCGAATCCAAAAGGGGAATCGGCGGAGGAAGGCGAGGCGATGCAAGGCACGGCAGCGGCCGCGCCGGTGATGGCCGGAGCCGGCTGGAGCAAGGCGTGGCGGCGGCACGGAAGAGAGAGCGGAGAGAGGAACGAGTGCGTGCGTGGTGTGTGGCTGTGTGCGGTGTGCGTGGTGTGTGTGTTGTGTGCGCGTGGGTGCGTGTGGTGGCCGGGTGGGTGCGTGGTGTGTGCGGCCGTGGGCCTATGTGCGTGGTGTGGTTGTTTTGGAGACTTTAGCAAAAATATCTAGTGCAAACTACCTGTGGCGCATAAAATTTAGGTGCGCCATAGGTATTCTCTCTCCTCAGATTACCTGTGGCGCACACAGTTTTGTGCGCCACTGATACTCTCTCTCCTCTAGATTATCTGTGGCGCACACCTACCCGGTGCGCCGCAGGTATCTCTCTCTCCTCCCGCGAGATATTTGTGGGGATTGGTGAAACTTACCTGTGGCGCACAGGGGAGCTGGTGCGCCACAGGTAAGTTTCACCAAACCCCTTAAAGGAGGAGAGAGACTATTTGTGACGCACAAGCAAGTCTGTGCGCCACAGATAACATTTCACGTATAAGCGTTTTTCTACTAGTGTCACTCGTTCAAGAGGTTGGGCACCAACATGTTTAAGAATCGGCAGTGGATAGTTGTAGCCACAAATGATTGTGTGTTGTTGTTTCAGGTGTGAGGTAGCCTTCGTAGATATGTGCCTTTGTTCTGTGCTATGGACATGTGTGATGTTGCTTCCATTTTTTTGTCGTTTGGCTATGTTTTGCTATGAGTGTGACACAATTCTGAATTTTGTAGCATGACCTTAATTTTTTTAAAGTGAAGCTGAGAGTTTATCCCTTTTGATAAAATGTGTTACTGCGGTTTAATTAACGGATGCATACCTTTCTTAGACGAGATACCGCACCAAACTGTTTTGTCAAAAGGTGAAAAAATTATGACGCCGTCTCAATGGCATCATGTTCTCCGGTAGCAGCATGAAGCCTGCGTCATGCTATGGAGCACGAAGGCTTCAAAGAAAATGGTTATGATAGAAATTATTTCGTGCTGAAGTCTCTGAAAGGAGGCCATTTTTATCGTTTTTGTCCCCATCCCTCGTCGCAATGCCCTGTGCAGCTGACTATCTTTACTATTAAATGAGAGTTGATCGTACGTTTCGTACGTCAAACTCCCCTCCATCGGCAGACGATCGAATGAATCTTGACCGTCGTCCAGCCGACATATGCGGTCTGCCGTTCGCTTGCACGCGCGAGCACCGCATGTGGCTAGCGGCCCAAAACAACCCCGCTCATCGCCCATCTCGATCAGCCGCCGCCCCCTCCATCGCCTCCATCGCCCGTATCCATCGCCTGCCACCTCCAACGCGCTTCAGGCGGGGAGCACCTATGGCCGTAGATGGAGGCGAAGAAGGATGGAGCTCAAGGGGCGCTAGCGGAGGGGATAATTTTCAAGGTCACCGCCGGCCCGCCGCCATCTGTGTCGCCTTCCACGATCGGGTCGCCTCCCCTCCAGGACCATGGTGTCTCCCCTTCCAGGTCGTGCGCCTCCACCCTCTCTTTCTCTTCCCAACGCCCGCCCCGTCCCGGCTGAGCGGGCGCCTCCTGGTCGACGGCGAATTCGGCCGCGTGCTGTAGGCGTGGACCCGGTGGGGGGTCCTCCACCGCGCCGCCTCCACCGTTTCCCCTCGAACTTGCCCCCGTCCCGACCGCTCAGCGGGGTCATATTCCAGCCGTTTGAGGAGCTCAAAGGGGAGCTATCGCTCGTGCCACAGGCCGACGACCAATCACTCGCCAGGTACACCGTCCCGGCCGTGCGCCTCTTGGTCGACGGCGACCACGAGCGCATCGTCAATGCCCTGCACTGCACCTATTCCGTGAATAAAGTACCTCCCCAGCCAATCTGACCTCCTTTCTCTTCTTTCTCTTTAGTAAATTTCCCCTTATTACCTACATGCGTATGATGAACCAGTTGGAATTTTTCTCTAATTTACTAGAAATTGGCCAAAAAAGTTCACTGTTAGGATAGCTTCTATTTTACTTAGTCTGCAATGCTAGCTATGTGTGCAATTTGGATTTATTAGCGAGGATAATACTATCTCAGGTTGCTTTGTACAATCCATCATACGCGTGCCACTTACTCTATGCCTAATTTGACCGCAACAATGTTGACCTCAAGATATTTGCCAAGTAAGTACAATGTTATACCTGTCCTCAATTAGCAAATCTAGCAGTACAATGTTTTGAAGTCAATATTGTCTGAAATGTGTTTGTTTATTTTCCCAGGTTCTTTAAGGAATCAAGCCAAGAATAAAGGGAGCATGCCGAGGAGCTCATGTTGTACCAGGTATACTCGAGTCCCTTGCCCCTTTACTTGATATACCAATGTGCCACGAGTGCTAGCTAGAAATTGATCGGCGATGCTTGGTGTACGAATGCTCGTGTGTGTCCATCTGAACAAACGTGGAGTGAGGGTGTGGAAGTTTGACCACTACAAAAAAGGCCATGCTCGATATGCTAATTTTTTTTATTGTTGCATTGTCGGTGTTCTTCCTGATGTGTTTGGATGAGAGATGTGATTATTAGGTCATGTATGCGTCTTCTTTTTTTATAAATGGGGAGAGGCCCCAGCCTCTGCATCACGGGGATGCATACGGCCATTTTATTACAGAATTTGAAGTATCAGGTTCGACAGAATACAAATCATGCGTCTGAAAGAGTAGCAATAAACACTAGCCAGCGAAAAACAAAAAGAATAATGAAACACTTATGCATCATTTAATCTATTGAAGATCTGCCAGCCAACGAAGTTGTAGAATGCTCGAGCGACCTCCTCAAGCCGGCCACACCCAGTAGCCACTTCCTCCCGTTGCTCCAAGGGGAGGAGGAAGGACCACGCACCAAGCATGGACGTAGCCTTGTGGATGACCTGCAAATAATTCATATGTTTTGTTTTGTTAAAGACCAAATCATTTCTACACGTCCACAGGGACCAAAGTAAAGCACACACGCCTACTCGTACGCGTGCTTTATCTATTTTTTGCATCCCTCTCAGCCAATTCCCAAACATATTTGTGATATTAGCTGGTGGTGGTAAATTAAAGGTGAATTCGACAATTCTCCAAATAAAACGTGCTAAAGGGCAGGTTAGAAACAAGTGTTCAATTGACTCCGTTGAGTCACATAATTCACATTTCGTGCATCCTTTCCATTTCCTTTTTAACAAATTATCCTTAGTTAGGATTACCTTCTTATATAGAAACCACATAAAGATCTTAATCTTTAGCTACCTTCAGTTTCCAAATATACTTTCTCAAAAAGACCGTATGATCATTAACCAAATCATGATACATCGATTTTACTGAAAAAAGACCATTAGGGGTTAAGTTCCACACAAATCTATCTGGCTCGTCAGACAGTCCAACTTGCATGAGACGTTGAACCAAATGCACCCATCTTTCCCAGTTCTGTCCACTCAAAAAGCGCCTAAATTCAATATTTAAAGGTTGTGCCGAAAACACTTGTGAAATCAACACATTCTTATGCCGCACTAAATTATATAGAGAGGGATATTGAACAGCTAGGGACGTATTCCCTAACCAGACATCCTCCCAAAAGCGAGTGGTCATACCATTGCTGATAACAAAATGACCACGCGAGAAGAAATCATCCTTAACAGCCATGAGGCCTTTCCAAAAAGGAGAATCAGTTGGGTTACTTGTCACTTGTGACAAAGTTTTGTGTCTAAGGTACTTATTATGCAACAATTCCTGCCACATTCCTTCCTCATTCAAAAGCTTGTGAAGCCATTTACTCAGTAGGCAATTATTCTTAATATCAAAAACCTCTATACCCAAACCTCCCTGATCCTTAGGTCTACAAACAATGTTCCACTTAGTTAAGTGATACTTCTTTTTAATACTATCACTGTCCCAGAAGAAATGAGACCTATAAAAGTCCAATCTTTTGCGTACCCCTTTTGGTACTTGGAAGAAGGAAAACATGAACATCGGTAAGCTAGTGAGCACCGAATTAATTAGGATAAGCCTATCTCCGTATGAGAGCAGCTTTCCTTGCCAGCATCCAAATTTGCGTTCAAACGGTCTTCAACCAGTTTCCACTCACTATTGAGCAACCGCCTATAATGGATTGGGATCCCTAAGTATTTAAAAGGCAATGAACCGCATTCACAGCCAAAAATCTCTTTATATGCATCCATCTCACCCTGGGCTTTGCCGAAGCAGAAAATCTCACTCTTATGAAAATTAATTTTCAAACCGGACATTTGCTCAAACAAACACAAAATTAGTTTCATATTAACAGCTTTTTGTAAGTCATGTTCCAAGAAAAGAATCGTATCATCAGCATATTGTAGAATTGAAACACCCCCTTCTACAAGATGAGGTACTAGTCCGCCAACCTGACCATCCTCTTTGGCTCTATTAATAATAATAGCAAGCATATCTGCTACAATATTAAATAGAATAGGAGATAACGGATCCCCTTGACGCAACCCTTTTCTTGTCTGAAAATAATGGCCAATGTCGTCATTAACCCTTATTCCCACACTACCAAGCTGAACAAAATCCTCAATCATCTTACACCAGCACAGATCAAAACCCTTCATACGCAACGCTTGCTGTAAGAAAGGCCATTTAACCTTGTCATAAGCTTTTTCAAAGTCTATCTTAAAAAGAACACCATCCAATTTTTTCCTATGAAGTTCATGAATGGTTTCATGCAAAACGACCACCCCCTCAAGAATATGCCTTCCTGGCATGAATGCAGTTTGTGTCGGTTTGATAACTTTATCAACAATAGTGGAAATCCTATTTGTTGCAACCTTCGTAAAGATTTTGAAACTCACGTTGAGTAAACAGATAGGTCGGTACTGCTGAATTTGGACAGCATTTTCCTTTTTGGGGAGCAAGGTTATTATACCAAAATTTAGCTTGTACAGTTCAAGCTCGCCTACTTTCAACTGTACAAACATTGCCATAAGATCGTCCTTAACAATATTCCAACACATTTGATAAAACTCAGCAGGAAACCCGTCTGGTCCTGTAGCTTTATTATGTTCCATTTGCATAATAGCTTCATGCACCTCCTTTAAGGTAAAATCCGCCACAAGAATATTGTTTTCCTCATCTGAAGTTTTTGTATATCCTCAACTGAAGTTTCATCTAGACTAACGTTACTAGGAGCCGGTGCTCCAACAACTTTTTGTAATAATTTGAGATATAAAGTTTTAAATTATCTTGTCCTACAACAATCCCCTCATCTTGCTCCAACTGAAAAATTTTCTTCTTCCGGTGTTTCCCATTAGCAATTAGGTGAAAGTATTTCGTATTACTCCCCCCTTCCTGGATATATTTCACCTTAGCCCGTTGTGCCCACTTAATTTCCTCGTCCCTTCGATTTTTTTCTAAAGTGAGAGATGCACCCCTTAGCGTATCTGTTTCCACGTTATTTAGGGGAATCGATTCAGCTTTAATATCTAATTCATCAATGATCCGACAAAGTCTATCTCTCTCCTGCCTGTAGACACCACTTTTATTTTTAGCCCATCCTCGAAGAAAACGTCTAAGGTGTCTTATTTTGTGCTGCCAAATTTGAATTGGACTCACTCCCGTATGGACTGAATCCCATTCATTTTTAATCATATCATAGAAACCTTCTTGACTTAACCAAGAAAGCTCGAAAGAAAATTTACTGGAATTACCTAAGTAGGATTGATCTCCGGAATCAATTAACAAAGGCGTATGATCGGACCTCGACCGTGTCAAGGCATGGACCGAAACTAGAGGATACTTTTGCTCCCACTCCACCGTAGCTAGAACTCTATCTAGTTTTTCATACGTTGGTGTGTCCCGACGGTTAGCCCAAGTATACTGCCGACCCGAGAGATCGATCTCTCTAAGGCTTAAGCATTCGATGATGGCGTTGAACATGATTGGCCACCGAGTTGAAAATCTGTCATTGTTCTTATCCTAGGGCCGACGCATGATGTTAAAATCGCCCCCAACCAACATAGGCAGTGGTTGATCCTCACACATACGAACCATCTCAGCTAAAAAGTCTGGTTTTCGTGAATCTTGGGCTGCACCGTAAACAGCCACAAAAATCCATTCAAACCCATCAGCTTTAGAACGCAAGTGAAGTTTAACCATATAATCTCCCGTATCAACTTTTTTGACAGCAAGAGAAGTAAAATTAATACCGATTAGAATTCCTCCAGATCGCCCATGTGGGGTAAGCAGAACCACGTGTAGTCCCTTCCCCCAGACAGATGATTCAAAAATGATACTGAAAAATTGGACTTCCCAGTCTCCAAATAGCCACCACATCTAGATTACGCTCTCTAATAGATTCCTGAATAAATCAAATCTTTCCCGGGTCTCTAAGGCCCTCACTATTCCAAATAAACGCTCTCATTTTCAGGTAGACTTTTTAACTTTAAACCGAGAACTACGCCTTACGTTAGAAAAATCAATTTTCTTTTTAGCCCTGGAATTCTTAGCTCTCACAGGGTTGGTGACAAGATCCGTATGATCTTCCAAACCCACAGCTTCTTCCTCCTCTAAATCTTCACAAAGTGCCGACACTTTGGAAAGAAACAGATTCTTAGGTTGTTCTTCTTCAGAACTAACAGTTTTCTGTAAAATGGTTAAAGACCTCTCATTTTCTAATGCCCTCACAGTATTAATAGAACCCGCAACTTGAGATGGTGAACGTCCCAAGGATACCCCAATCGCACTAGCATTTTTAACTAAATCATGATCTGAGAAATTTAGAATAGAAAACTTGGACTTGTGTTTTGTACCTGAGTGAGTAGGTGAATCCCGCTTTTCAGCCATTTTCATCGCCCTCTCCAGCATGGGCACATCGGCATTCGGTTGTGCCCGTATACGAGTACTCGAGCGCAACCCCGCCGAAGAAGGCTCCGGGATACCTCCAAAAGCTACAATATCCGCAGTCGACACCTTAGTAGGAGAGAACGGGCTCCCACCCACCCCAACCGATTGGGATGGTATGGAAGAGTCAGGACAGTAGATCAAGTTCCCTTTAGGAGTTGTCTTAAAGCACGATGAGGGAGATAAAGCAGCTGCACCCATTGCAGCCGATGGTGGAGTAGCTGGCTGTCCAACAAGATGCATTTCCGCCATAGACAAACCAGGTGAAGAGAGGACAGCAGTCGGAGATGAAGGTGCCGTCTGCACCTCCTGAATATTTGACAACGGTCTCTCCTCGAAGATTTCCTTATTAAGAAGGACAGTAGTAGACGGTAGTCCATTAGGCTGTGTTTTCGGCTGACCCAGTCCAGGAGTAGATAGAACAGAAGTCGGAGAGGAAGGTGCCATGGACTCATCGCGCCCCCATTCGACGCAGGAGAGCACAGCAAGGAGCCGGCAGCTTGGGCGACTCCCTCGGTGTCAGTCTTCACATCATCCGTAGCACCATCAGCTAGTACATGCGAGATAGAGGAGCTCTCAGGAGCAACCTTAGCCGCATCAGGAGAAACAGCTGAAAATGCTGCCGCTGCAACACCTTCGGAATCCAGCACACTATCCTCCCGAGCAACTAGAGCCTGGCCACTCCCATTAGCTTTAGGAACATCCTTTGTCGGTGAGTCAAACAACACACGTGACTCCACTTCCTGCCCTGCCTGCAGCGCTCGAGCATCTTCTTCATCAACTAAATCGGCCCAGCGATCCGAAAACGAACCAAAACGTATGCTCGGTGACAAGGCTGCTGTGCGTGTATGCGAGGTAGGTAAAATCACTCCAACCTGAGGAGTTTTGGACGTATTAGTAGCAGCAGAATTACCATCTCCATTTCCCTTTTGTTCCCTCTCTTTTGATTCAGATTCTTTGCTACCTTTCCCATCATCTTGCGAGTCATTTGGTGGCTGCGGCATGTCGGGGTCTGCAGCCAGCAGCTCTTCCTCTCCTTCAAGTTTAAAGGATAGACGATATCCTTCCCCCTTGAACAAGAGATCCTTATGGAACGGAATGGCAGAGATATCTCTCACTTTATACAGACCTCGCACCACATCAAAATTCCGAGTATACGTCATATCAAGTTTCTTGGTCTCACCAAGCATGTCTCCCAGAGCCCACACTGCCAAAAAATCTTTCCTCAAATCATCAGGGACCCCCTCAATAAGAACCCAAACCTCCTCCATCTGAAAAGAAGGTTTAACAACAGTTTTCCACTCCTCAAACTGGACAGAACAATCAGAATCCTTCACCTCAAACTTTCCAATGCGGGTAGCTCGGATCAGCTCCATCTTACTAGGAAACTGTGTTTTAAATACATTATCTCCTGCAGGCATAACATCCCATGGGAAGTCATCATCAAGAACAATCCACCGTAGCACTTCCACTATCTTTTTAACAGATAAAGAGCCACCTGTTACCGATATGAGACCCATCCGACCGTTTTCAGACTTAGTCCGAGCAGAAGAAGTAGACTGTGCCTCCAAAACCATTAGATCTTCATGAGCATACCCCAATAGCTTAAGAGATGGTTTTGGAGCCGCATGGAGAGGACACTCATCAGTAGCATGGTCTGCAGTCTCACAAATATCACAAACTAACGTAGTACAATCAACAGAAAAATGGCCCTTGAAACCACATCGGAAGCATTTGACCTTCTCAGCACTCTTATCTTTTTTCTCAACGACCTTATAAACAGCAGCACGCTCAGCCTCCTTAGCAGCAAGAGGGACGACCGTGGTCACCACATTAGCATCCCTGACACAGCCTGTGGCTCCACCACCTCCATCGGCTGAACACCATCTGAAGAAGAATTCTGAACCCCCAGCTGACCGTTCTCTTTGTTCACATCTGCAGCCACTACCGGCGTTGGACGCCGAGGGGGAGGTCGACGAAAATCCCTCCCATTATTGTTGCGGTATCGCCTATCATAGGCACCCTCTTGATTCCCTCGATACTCTCTTCTCTGATTACGAAAACCAATGTTCTGATTATCCTGATAATGATTATTACCTCTTGTGCCCGGATGAAAACCTCCGTGTCCTCCACCTTGAAAGTTGCCCTCATATCCAGTATTGGCTTGATAGTTGCCATCACGAGCATTGCCGAAGAAATCACCACGGTCATTAGCAGCACCAGCACGGCCGTAGTCGAAACCCACAGCACGGTAACCCCCGTCGCCGCCGGAGTTCCCTTGCTGGTTGAAATTGCCGCCGCGAACGTTGCTAGGACCAGCACCAGGATCGCCGCCCTGGAACCGAAAATTCGGCTGCCCCCGTTGTTCCCAACGTTCCTTCCGCCGCCGCCATCCCGGTTCGCCATCGCGATCTGTCGAGGAACCACACGCGGTGCCGGCCCGAATCACGCGACCAAAAGGACCCTAGGATTCCTCGGAAAGAATTTCCAGCTTTAGATTGTGACTGGATGTGCGGGCCCGTATGGCCAGGACGTCTAGTTTCCTTACATGCATCTTGGCCCGTATGGCCCATGCATAATTTGCGGGAATTCAAAATCGACCTCCTCCTGGGTCTGCTGACGCCGCCGATCTTCGCCGCCGATCCACCAGCTCTGCATGCACCATGGCGAGAAGAAGATCGCTTATCTCGCCTAACAACCATGATCCATTCTTTTGGATCGAAATCCTCTAGAACGAATGTTGATGGCGACAAAACCGCAGAACACCGCTCCGACGCCGGCGACCTGACCAGCTCCGGTGACGAACGCCTGACCGTCGTCGGCGAAGGGGTTGATCTAGAAATCATACCTTGTCCTTGAAGGTCGCTGACGAGAGCCATGGCCGCTTGGCCTTTTAGGTTCCTCTTCTCTTGCCGCCTAGACACCACCTCGAGGTCGCGACCTGCATCCTCCTCCGGCGTAGCACAGAGATAGGATAGACCATACCCAGAGCTTACCTCCCTACCTTCGTCCACCGAGGCCTCGCCGTCAGATTCCGGCGAGAAGCACCAGAATCGCCCTAACGGCTCCTTTCCGGTTTCTCCGCTCATCACCTAGAGATGTTGGTGTAGAGATCGATGGAACGATGATTGAACATATCATCCTCCTTTCCGGTTTCTCCGGTCATGTATGCGTCTATTTATGCATATTCAGTGGATAGGAAGGGGCTGTCAGTTTTTGCCATATTACGTAGCCAGGGAAAGTAACAATACTTCAAACAAAGACAGGGTAAAGTAGGTGTATGCAAAGCTAACTTATTAGGAACTAAACATGGCCTCCGTGAACAGATGTTTGTTTTTTTAGCTGGTTATCTGCTTTGTTAAAAAAGTGGTCATAAGTTATGTAGCTGGTCACCGGTGACCTTTTCATCATGCCTAATTGGTGTTGTTTTGGATTTTGCAAGTATTATTGAAAATATATGTGATTAGACGAGAAGAAAATGAAACAATCGAAAATGAAGTAGCAAGTTGTTAATATCTGAACCAAGCTTGTGATGTAGAAAAACAATGATGGCTACATGCACATTCCTACCGTAATTTAACTTGAGGTCTCTTGTGGTTTCAGCTATGGAGCTGGCTCTAACTCTTCGAAAGCTTGTGAATGAGAAGCTGCAAAACATGCACTTGCTCTCAAACATATTTTCTTTTGTCAAAGGCTGAAGCTGTCAAGAAGATATCCGATGACACATATGAGGAGAATCGGCAAAGGATACGGTTAGTTGTAGTACCTCTTGTATTGCTGCAGCATCTTTGTTCTCTGTGTTTTCTCTCTGGATGTTTTACATGCCTGGTTATGCAGCGGTTTGGCATTTTGATGGATGCTGCTTGCTGCCTGAAGACTGGAGTACAGGGCAGTATTTTCTTTCTGATGTGTGGAAGTTGTATTTGGGTCATGTTTGACACGAAAAGTAAGAAATAAAACGCGGGCGTGCCAGTGTATCAAGTTACACAAATAAAAAATGTAGGTACATATGCACTTTAATAATCTCATGTAGAGATACAAAATTACAATATCCCAAAGTATGCGCTCGATGGCCTGCTGGCGCGGCCAACATGACTTCTGCGATGTGGAGTTCTGGTTCACGGGGGCCTCGGAAAGCTCCCGCTTAATTACGTCCGCGGGTCAAGCCCACAAACTACCTCCGATTAAGCTGCTGCAATGGTTATCATCTTCAAGTCTTGTCTTCTTCGGTTAGATGGTGATGAAGCAATGAAGTGGAAGGGTGGAGCGGTATGCTCGTCGCTCCGGCGATGCTTAGCCGTAATACTCCGGCTTGTCGATGTCCGATGATGAAGATGTGGGCGGCCTTGGCCTTGTCGGTACCCGGCCTGGTGGTGTCCGCCTCGTCGGTGTCGGACGTGTGAATTGGCTTTGCCTCGTCTGCTCAGCAAGTGGTTGTGTTTGATTCATCGGAGAAAGACATGTCGGTGAAGTATGACTTCGCATCGTCGATGCATGGACGATATCGATGATGATGTCGGAGTAGATGTCGGAGTAGACTCGATGATGACCAGCGAGTTTAGGTGGTGTAGGTGCCCGCCACCTTGTCGTGGTTTGATGCCACAACTATGTCGGCAGGCAACCGTGATGTCGTCGCCGCGGAGGTGTAGGATGCGCCGGGCTGCTCACCGGCAACCCCGATGATGACATCGTGGTCGTGGAGATGGTGCCGGGCTGCACGCCGGCATGTGTCGATGACGTCGCGGATACGGAGATAGCGTCGGGCTACACGAGTCGTCAGCCCCGACGACATGGAGAAGGTGACGTCAACCTCGTCACGGCTACACGCCGCGGACAGCCGCAATGTCGTCACCGCGGAGATGTAGATGGCAGCAGCCTCGACAACCTCGAGGATACAGAGGCGGAGATGACACTGGGCTCCATGCCGGCAGTCCGTCGTCTCGGTGTTGGAGATGGCGCTGGAGTGCTCGGCGGCAGTCCCAAGATAGTTGTCTAGAGGTAGAGACGGTGCCGGGCTACGCCCCTGCGGTATCGTCGTCTCGGTGTTGGAGATGGCGCCGGGTACTCGTCGATAGCCTCGAGATGGTTGCCTCAGAGGTGGGGATAGTGCTGTCTGCATGCCGGCAGCCCCCGACGGTGTCGTCATGGTGATGAAGATGGCACCGGGATGCACACCGGCAGCCTCGTGCCGGAGGTGGAGATGGCACCGGGTTGCACGGTCTCAAGACATCAGGTGCGTCGCCGTTAACGGCGGACAGCATCACGGCGTGTAGAAGAGTGTGTCACTCAAACGGCCGACGCGAACGACACATGACGGCGTTACGGCGGAAAGCCGCTCGCTGGCCCGCACGTACACTCGTACGCGAGCCGAGTAGACACATGCATGCTGATGCCCATGTACGTGATGGGGCACAAGCTAGCTACGAAGTATCTTATGAGATTATGCATGCATGGGATTGCAGCATATGCACGTAAAGCAAATGATGCATCCAGCTATCTCTCTCCGGTGAAGAGCATCAGCTACATGTCGACACCAGCGCTCGAGCCTGAGCTGCCGATCAAGCCCAGAGCTTCTCGCCGATCGGGTGTGATTGGTGCTTATGCGACGGCGGTGCCGGGCGCTCGGCTGGCGAACGGCCAAACAAGCCGGCCGACGACGGCGATGACTTTGCGACCGAGGACTTGGCGACGGCATCAGCCAAGTCTGCCAGCCCGACGCGGGCAGCACAGACAAGGAGGACGAAACGGTCATGATGGAGAGGAAGACCGCCGGCGTGACCAGCTTGCGGCATGACCGCGAGTCACTCCGACGAAGATCGTGGCGTCCTTGAGGCGTGACCGCGATGGTTGCGCCCGATGGCGAGCGTGACGACACGGCGGGGTGGCCGCGATGGTCGCCGCCTCCGATGGCGACCGTGATGGCGCGGTAACGTGGCCACGACGGTCGGCCCCTCCGATGGCGAGCGTGATGACATGGAGACGGCGGCGCCGAGACACACGGCGGTGGTCCCAACGATGCCGTCTGTGTAGGTGGAGCTGGAGACGGCGCTGAGCTGCACGCCGGCAACCGCAACGACGCCGTCGCGGAGGTAGAGAGTGAAGACCGCGCCGGGCTGTACACCAGCAGCCTCGGCGAGGTCATCGCAGCGTGACGACGCGGCAACATGGCCATGATGGTCGCTGCCTCCGATGGCGAGCGTGATGGCGCGGCAACATGGCCCCGACGACGGTCGGCCCCTCCGATGACGAGCGTGATGATAGGAGACGACGGCGCCGAGACACACGGCGGTGGTCCCACCGATACCCTCGGTGTAGGTGGAGCTGGAGACGGCGCTGAGCTGCACGCCCGCAACCGCAACGACTCCGTCGCGGAGGTAGAAATCTAGACCCTCACGGGGAAGCTTTACTCTCGTCTAGTAGGCCCTGACCTGTTTGGTTTTTTCTTTTTGGCTTTAGCCATGTAATGTTTGCTTCTACTATATCAATATAAAAGATAAAGCTTTTGCCTCGTTTCAAAAAAAAAAAAAAAGTGGAGACTGCGCCAGACTGTACACCAGCTGACCAGCAGCCCCGACGAGGTCATCGCGCATGAGTAGATTGCGCCGAGATGCGCACGGACCACCCCGACAACGTCGCGGAGGCAAAGATGTCACCAGGATGTACAGCGGCAGCCCGACGTCGTCGTCGAGACGAAGTCGGCAACCGCGAGGACGTCACTGTAGAGAGGGATGACGCCTGGCTGCTCTCCGGCAGCCCTACATCATGGAGTCGGAGACGACGGTGGCTATGCACCGGCAGCCCCAACACCCGTGCTACACACATGCAAAGGAGAGAAAACATGGATTAGCTCAATCCTCACCATTGGAGAAGATGACGGCCATCCTCGATCTCGTCGGTATGTGACAAGCTCGCTAGCCTGCCCGTGCTCCAATCACGCTCTCCTCTTGGCCGCCTGCGCAAGAGGAAGGCGGTCGTTGGCCTGAGATTGGATCTCAAGCCAGCGCGTGTTGCTTTGTGCGTGTGTTCTCCTCCGGCTGGGTGTGTCTCATCGTCGTCAAGCACGACAACGAGCTAAGCACGGCTCCTTGCCGTGGTGGCCCAAACGGCCTTGCCGGTGGACATGGCCGAGCAGCTATGCTGCCGCTTAGGCGCCTTACCGCCGCCGCTGGGCGCGTCCTCCTCTATCTCCCCTCTCCTCGGTACGTGACCTAGCCTCCTGTTTATATAGGCAGCTAGGTCGGCGCTAAGGCGTGCGTGATCGCGTTCCGTTAGGATCTGGCTTATCTTAAGCTTGCCGTGAACTACACGCCCCAAATCAATAGGATCGATCGGTTTCATATGCGCGTAGCTGGGTATGGGCCATCCTGATCCATCGATCCATATATGCAGTTGCATATACCAGCCAACCTGCACTACCGTTGGGCTGATAAATTATTGCGTGGTCATTAGCCCATTAATTAAACGCATGGCATTATTAATTAAGCCACTAATTAAACCATTGACATTTTACCACTACATGCACGTATATGCCTCCTTGTAGCACACATCATGCATTTACTGATGGGCACTTATTGCTCCATAAACATTATGGAAAATATTTGCACAAAATATCATCGAACAGGTCACTACATGTGAAGTACTCATGTGGACTATCCATTGGATGTGGTTTTTGAGAAAATTTTGTATTGGGTTTACATAGTGGTGTGTATGGTGTATGCATCTTTGTGCAAAAGAACATGGTACTGTGCGACCATGGCCCAGCACACGCTTCAATTTGCGTTGAAAGAACTTCCAGTTATCTTGATGTTTTGTTTACCGATGCTTTCTATCATGCTAATCTCACTTTTTTTCCAAGTTCACAGCAACCATGTTGAGCGGCCGGCCGACTTAGCGCCGACTGGCGGGGCAGTCACTGCACGCAATGTCGCAATCACCTCACTCGGCGCCCACATGTTTAATTTTGTTGAATTTTTCTAGGTGCCTGAGTTGGTGAGCGGTTTTTTTGTTTTCCTGTACAAGTTGTACTAGGGATTATTAGGAATGCTAGGAGACGGGAAAGTACCATATGTGAGAACCAAAGTAAGAGCACGTGATCTTTCAATGTGATCTAGTAGAGCGGTTCTTTTGTTTTCATGTAGAGGTTGTACTGGCGATTATTAGGCATGTATTTCTCTGTATTCACCAGCAAAATTATTGCACGCTTTATTTCTACTGCTCCTATTAGTGCTTGCCACTAAATTGAAGAATTAGATAAGTGGAGAAGATTTGTTAACATGTTTAGCTTCCTTCGCATGACCAACTTGGAATACACATATCACGTGCCAAATTTTTAGTTGTAGCCCTACTGTCTCAAATCTTCTCAAACATATTTTCTTTTGTTATTCCTTTGTACGGGAAGCACAGTTTTTCAAATTGTACAACAAATGCTGACATGTTGAGACAATTTTAGAAAAGTTAGCAGAGAATGGACAACACGTATCTCCACTTGGTGTTTCCTGATCCGATTTCTCAATCTTTATGTACGGAGCACCCTACATGAAGTATGGGATTTAATATAGCAGGACACGTATGTATCGGTAACAGTAGTAGTCCCCCGTCTTCAACCTCCCATCACTCGATCTCTCTCCCGGAGTACACTGTTGCACAAAATCAGTTGGACTGATGTCACCCCTGCCTTGATTCCCGCTGCCAAAGTGCAATCGGCCACCTCCCCCTCTGGTCCCTTGGCCTGATCTTGCCGATTTCAACGTCTCCAACCTGCCATGGGCGACACTGGCCCAGGAACGGCGGCCGCCAAGCTTGGTGCAAGATGCGTGGCGAATCCCCCACACTGCCGTGTCCGAGGGATCCAATTGTCCTCTCCTGCAGGCCGAAGCTTGCCTTTCAGCTCAAGTGGCATGGATTTGATGTATAGCTGGCCAAACGGGCCTGCCCGAAGCACGGCTTTTTTGGCCCGACACAGACACGGCACGACATGAACTAAATGGGCCGCGACACGGCACGGGCCCGTTAGTGCCTGGGTCGCTCCTCGATTTGGACCCCGTGGGCCGGCACGGCACGACACGATTAGCTATTTTTAATTTTTTAGATTTTATAGCTATTTTTACCTATTTTTTGAATTTTATAGCTATTTGTACCTATTTCTCGGGCCGTAATCGGGCCTAACCTGGCCTGTCGGGCCGTATTAGTGCTGGTGGGTCGTGCCGAGGTTGAATTCGCATCCCGTGGACCGGCACGGCACGACACGATTAGTAATCGTGCCTAACGGGCCGTGCCTTAAGTGGGTCATGCCTTGTCAGGCCCGCGACGGGTCGTGCCGTGCGGCCCGTTTGGCCATCTATAATTTGATGGCGACGAGGGTTGGTGGGTGTGTGCGTGGTGCTGGCTGGTCGGGGCGAAACACTGAGTAGGTGGGGTGGGAAAGGTGAGTAAGGTGCGAGAGGAAAGTGAAAAGTGAAAAGGGGGACACGGTCTGTTAACGGCCGTTAAGTCGATTTGTAGAGTTTGTTTGGCTATTCCAGGGAAGGGGAATGGGAATTCGACGCCTCTTCCCCATCCCCGTTTCAATTACCAGGCTCCCCCAGGTAATAAATAAATTAGCGGAGTTTAACACATGAATTTCCTTGCCTCTTCCCTCAGTAATTCTCATTCCCTCCAACCAATCAAAGTAATAAAAGTCTTTACAGCCTAAACTCGCATTCCCTATGCCTATTTCCCATCAACCAAACATGTTGTCTATGGTGCGAAATACCCTATAGGGCCAATCAATGGTTATATAACGTTGAAAATAAGCCGTAGCAATGCACGGGCATTCAACTAGTCCTTTTTAATGTACAAGCAGTAACAATAGATCACCCTCATCACCGTATTATTTCCTATGCAGACAAAAAACCCTTGTCTTCTGTATGTGAGGAAAGAATTCGAACAGAAACGTTGGGTTTGACAGAAATGGCTACGTTTTTTGGCCGTCTTTTGGCAGGGTTTGGCACCCTTTTTTTTAGGGACACATCACAGAACGGCAAAAATAAAGGAAGGAAAAGTAAATGTCAAAAGCTGGAATTGAACCCACGCCCTTTCGGACCAGTACCTGAAACTGGCGCCTTAGACCAACTCGGCCATCTTGACTTTCTGCTTGGTTTGAATTTTGTTCTTATTTATCACTGTACTTTATTATGGAAAATTTAGCTTGGTTTGATCAATAGGTTTAACACAACCGAATAGCTAAGGTGAAATATTTCTCTGTTTATTTTTTACGTGATCTTTACTCTGTTTTGATATGGAGTGATCATCTGGTTAACGAACGAAACAGCCCCGAGTGAGTATCCTACCTATATAAAAGCGCACGGCTTAAGCCCTCCGCTCGCGAGCCCACGTCAACCCTACAGTGCCGCGTATCTACAGTCGTCGTATACTGTAGTTTTTTTTTTTTTTTGCCCTTTTCGCGATAATGTGTACATGAAATATATACGCACCGACGAGCAGATTCCATTCCCGTGATCAGTTTAAAATTTGGTCGACTCTAACACCTTAATTTTGGATCCAATCTCGCAAAAACATCTGATGAATTTCATCAAATTCGTCGCACTCAGTCATCCATTTAAATTTTCCTTTCACGAGTAGATGAATATCAACCTTCCGAACAACTTTCATGTTTTAACCTTTTGATTTTGACGGACATATACATATTTCTCTATAATCTTCAAATTCGTTGTATTTTTGCCTGCGCAAAAAAAGACAAATTCTGACGAATTTCAAAATTTTGAAGCTTGAGGTGGCCACGTCGCCCGGGCAATGTAGAAGCGCCGTCGGTTCGTCATTCGACGGTTCACGTGGCATTTTTGCGCACAGACCCCTGCGTGTTTTGAAATTTGCTACAGTACATGCACTGTATTTTTTCCCCTTTTCGCAATAATATGCACATGAAATATATGCGCGCCGACGAGTAGATTCCATTCTCATGATCGTTTTTAAGTTTGGTCGACTCTAACACCTTAATTTTGGATCCAAACTCGCAAAAAAACATTTGACAAATTTTGTCAAATTCATCGCACTCAGTCATCTGTTTAAATTTTTCTTTCACAAATAGACGAATATCATCCTTCCGAACAACTTTCATGTTTTAACCTTTGAACACTTTACGTACCGTCATAAAATACACTTCAAACTACGCAGCAAAATTAACACCACGGGCGCGTCGGCGTCCTACCTACATAAAATTTGACCCAGTTCGGCCTCCACTCACTGCACCACGTCACCGAATACTGTTCACACGAACAGTATTCGCGCATCTACAGTGCCGTTTACTGTTCACTCTAAAATATATCAACACGTTCACTTATGGCATAATTCAAACGTATTTGAACATTCCAATTTGGTGAACATTTGGACACAATCAAAATGAACTTTACTATCTAACTACGGAGTTAAAATTAATAAATGCTCACATCATGCATTCTCTAACTATGAAGTTAAATTAAAAATTAATGTCCAAATACAATCATATTCAAACATTTTAATTCACTAAGTATTTGGACATACCCTAGACGAAAAATTCCGACATATTTTAAAAATTTGAGATACTCTAAAATATATCAACATGTTCACAAAAATATATGCTAACTACTTATGACATAATGCAAACATATTTGAACATTCCAAATTGGTGAATATTTGGATACAATCTGAATGAACTTTATCTAACTACGGAGTTACAATTAATAAATGCTCATATCATGCATTCTCTAACTATACAGTTAAATTAAAAAATTATGTCAAAATACAAGCATATTTAAACATTTTAATTCACTAAATATTTAGACATACTCTAGACGAAAAATTCCAGCGGATTTTAACATTTTACGAATTACAACGGGTGCGGCACCAAATTCCATTAGTAAAGCACAACAGCATACTACCAACGTCCCTAACAGGAATACACGTGAGTATCTGGACATTATTACAGGTTGCAACCATCCTCAGTCCCCACAAATCCATGCTGGATAGATTACACATTCAGTAGATTATGATCCAGGAGATTTATTAGTTACAAAAAAAGAGTACACAGATCAACATTGCTTTCGAGTTCAACGCCCTCATAAATCATCATCTTGGTTCAAGCTCCGTGAGCGACACCTCGTTCGGCGACATGGCCGTCGGCTTGCTGTCCCGGGTGGACTGGGACCTTGATTCCTCTGGGTACGCTTCGGAGTACATGTCAGAGTAGCCCTCCATCTCGCCGACGCAGAACGTTGGCCTCGACGGCACCTGCAGCGACACCGTGCTGCTGCCGAGCATGACGTTCACCACCGACATCGTCGGCCTGTCCGCGGGGTTGTCCTGCACGCACAGCAGCGCGACGTTAACCAGCTTCAGTATCTGGCCTCCCGGCGACCGGCCTCCCAGGGAAGGATCCACCAGCTCCTCCACCGTTCCCTTGGTCCAGTGCTCCCATACCTGCATGTGTTACAATGATGGTAGGTTCGGACAGTTTCGTGTCGGATTTACAAGGAGCGGTCTGCAGGAGTGAGTACTGTACTCACGAGGCTTAAGAGGTCAATGGACTGCTCCTCCGAGTCGGCGAAGCTGCTGTTCTTCCTCCCGGTGACGATCTCCAAGACCAGGACGCCGAAACTGAAGGCGTCCGACTTGGCCGAATACTGCCCGCGCATCGCGTACTCCGGCGCCATGTATCCGCTGCAAGCAACGCCACTCCTCATGTGAGCGCTCCCCTCTGACATAGTACAACCAAGAGAACGCCGCCGCACTTACTATGTTCCGGCGATGTGGCTGGTGACGGCCTGCGACTGATCCCGCTCGAACAGTTTCGCCAACCCAAAGTCCGAGATCTTAGGATTGCAGTCGGAGTCCAGCAGCACGTTGCTGGCTTTGAGGTCCCGGTGGACGATCCTCAGCTGGGAGTCTTCGTGGAGGTACTGCAGGCCTCGAGCAACCCCGTTCACGATCTTCAGTCTCTTCCCCCAGTCCAGGTCTCTGCTCCTATCAGAATCTTCCAACGAAAACAAATTTCAGAGCCAGTGAATGGTAGGTAGTGTTCCAATTTCTGAGATCGAAACGGACAGTGCTAGAACGGTACCGAAGAGGACGGTGTCGAGGCTCCGGTTCGCCATGTATTCGTACACGAGTAGCTTCTCCTGTCCTTCCAGGCAAACACCAAGGAGCCTGACAAGGTTCTTGTGCTGAAGCTTAGCGACTAGAACCAGCTCCGTTTTCAGCTCTTCTATTCCTTGCGTGGAGGTTTGCGAGAGTCGTTTCACCGCTATTACTTGACCTTCTGAAAGGATTCCCTGTGAAATCAAGACATTTATTTACTCCCCAACAACGATGTATACATTACAACCAACAAATTTGCATAATATGATTGGAACCTTGTAGACCGCACCGAACCCCCCTTCCCCGAGTTTGTTGCTTTCAGCAAAATTATCTGTTGCAGCCCGCAGCGTCGACAGGTCTAGGAGAAGGGAATCGATGCTCTGGACGTCATCTTGGTTAGCTGAATCTGTTGCAAGAGGACAGGTGTACAATCATCAGTGTACATGTACAATATCAAACCCAGACAAGGACCGAATGCAAATATCATTTCAGTCAGTTGAGCATGAGCGATTCCAGCAGGCAAAATGTTTTGTTTTTCAGGTAGTGCGAATTCCATCATTGGCAAAATGTTTTGTTTTTCAGGCAAAATGTTTTGATTAATTTCAGACGATCATCATGAAAGTTGAGTAAATTCGGGTAACCAGTGAACCATCATTCCTCTGCTGATCCACCAATCCAATCGTTGACCGTGTTGACTGTGATGTTTTTTTTTAGCAGTGACAGTGATGTTGTAAAGGGTTTAATGTCCTTAAAACGTGAAGACGAGCTTACATGGTACTGACGGCTTTGTTTCTGCCTGTTTTCTCCTCCTCCAAAGGCAAACGCACGTTGCAACGAGAAGTAGTAATGCAGCAGCTATAGGCAGTGTAATGGCCAAGACCAACCCTGTCCTACGTCTTGTTCTTCCTGCAATAAGCAAATGATGTAGATTTCAAATCAGGAGCATTTTTTGACAACCAGATAAGGCGCCCATTCAAAGTTTTCTCGATACCAATCAAACAGTAATGATTTGTGTTACAGAAACTTACCTTCTCCGGTCGCCGCTGGCGCTGGTGCCGGTGCCGGCGGTAGAGGGCCCGTGAGTTGCAACAACGGGCGCCCAGAAAAGAAAGAGTAGGTTTCGAACCGGAAGTTGCACCGCACGCCGAAGACTCTCCCACCCGGCTTGCCGACGAAATACTGGGGAGTGAACCGGGCAACGATGTCCCCGAGGCAGCTCTGGCAGTCGGCTGCCGTCATGTCCGGCGTGCACTGCGCCAAGGAGTAAATCTTGGGGTAAGTCTCGTCGAACGCCTCCTCCCCCGTGCCGAACCGCCTGCTCGGGTCTTTCACCGCGTAGTCGGCGGTGGCGTTGACGAGACGGCTGGAGGCGGCGTCGAACGCCACAGCCGCCCCCGCGCTGACGTTGTTCGAGTTTGCCGCGACGAACTTGCCTCTGTTGTCGGTGACGTTGGCGAGGAAGTCCTGGCCGGAGTAGCGGAGGATGCAGGGGTCGTCGAACATGGTGGCGTGCCGGTTGAAGGCGCAGAGCTGCTGCGCGTTCCGGAAAGCGGCGGCGACGCAGGCCGCGCAGGAGGAGGCGTTGGTGTCGCCGCGGCAGAGCGCGAGCGCGTAGACAACGTCCGGCGCCGTGCCGACGGCGCCCTTGGCGAAGAGGGCCGGGGACGCGGATGCGTTCTTGGGGAAGCCGCTGGCAAGGACGCGTATGTTGGCCTGGTAGGCGCTGCCCTCCGTGTAGTTCCCGGCGGCGGTGTCGCAGAGCTGCCACGGCAGCGGCTGCGCGTCGGTGAGCGGGAAGCTGAAGAACGCGAGGAGGAGGAAGGCTGCGGCGAGGTAGTTGGAAAGAGCAACACGGCGTCGCATGCTCATTGCCGCCATGGAGTTGAAACCGATCGAGGAGAGGTTACGGGGCCGGGGCGTGCTAGTGCGCCGCGGACGCGCCAGTAAATAGAAGAGCGGTAGAGAACTGTGGGTTGACAGGCGACAGCGACGAACAAACGGAACCGATCAAACTGTTGCTGCCTTGGAGGAGCTGATGGCGAAAGGAGTACGATGAGCGAGGTCGTGATCACTCAATCACTGATCACTGGTCTGGGAGAAAATTCAGCGGGTGCAGTTGGGTCGCGTGGCACCTGTGATTGGTCAAGCGAGGAGGCTTCTGCATTTATTTCCTTATGTTTTTTCTGCGTGTCAGGTATTCTGGTACAGTGTACCGGTGGCGATGGATAGGTATGGCCTGACGGGGTGTCAACATCAACAAAGAAAACTGGGTGCCACGGCGAAGTAAACTGTACTAGGATGACTCTCATGAAGAATTTTATTTCGATAAAACTCCCATGAAGATATGTGGCTCACCATTAGCCGCCGGTCTTTAGAAAACACAGCTTCTCCCTGACGCCCGCACTTGTCCCCATTTTTCTTCCTCTGGGTGGTGGCATTCAACTCGTTCTCTTCGGTCTTCACTGCCTTTCTCGAATCCACCCGATTCATTCCACTGTCCTTTGCCCTTGACACACTAGGTATGGCGCATTTCAACTTGGTCTCAGTTGTGCCATCTTTTCAAGGACATTGCAATCTCTCATTTCCTTTTTTTTTTCGCCTGTAAATATTTAACTTTATTGTATATGAAATAAAACATCGCAATCTCTCATTTCTCATGATCGAATGTGTCGTGATATTTTCCAGACGATAGGTTTATTTTAGGTTGGTTCGCTCGCTAGATCTATGTGGTAACATACAGGAGACATAGTTTAGACAAGTTCGAGTCGTCTGATAACATCCCTGATTTCTGATTGTGTCGGGTTGTACTATCTTCGATCCTCGCGATCTCGAGAGATACTCGAATCTCGTCTATGGTGGTTGTGGTGTATAATGATGCGATGATCAACCGTACTTCTTGGCAGCGCCCCATACCCACTTATATACACGGTGAAAATTAGAGCTACATGTAGAAAATATTGAAACACTAATATTGTGTGTCATATTGATCTGACCCTCGTGGGGATTATATAGGAGTACAAACTTGGAGGGCAAGAAGCCTAAGAATATAAGATAACTCCTAATCTAACTCTAGTCATACACGTACGTATTTTAACATTTCCCCTCAGTCGTAGCGAGAGTGAAGTGGACGATTGCGACTGGATTTGAACTCTTGCGCATTCGTCATTCCTCCTCTCCGTCATCATCAATTACGTCTCTGATGCTCTTCCTCTCTTCACTCCCGCAGTCACAGCGGGAGTGGCGTGGACGCAAGTAACGACGCGGACGCTGCTGACTGGAGTTGTTGCCGATGTGTTGTTGTAGACGTTGTTGTTGATGTCGATGTCAAAATATCCGGTCGTGATGTAGCCGTGGTCGATGTTGTTGTAGCCTTTAGCGCCGGAGGCGCAAAAAAATGCGCGGTGTTGTACGTATTATCTTAGGTTTTGTGCGGCGGTGGCAGGAATCTTGGTCATAGTGCGGCGGCGGCAGAGATCTGCGGCGGCGGCAGGTTTTTGGGTCATGCGGCGGCGGGTTTTTCTGTCATTGTGCGCGGCGGCAGGGATCTGCGACGGCGGTGGGTTTTTGTGCGGCGGCGGCGGTGGATATCTGCGGCGACGGCGTGTTTTTGGGTGGAGGCGGCAAAAGACCACGTGGATGTAGACCTTGGCAATAATTGTGTTGGCGATGTAGAACGTGACGAAGATTGTCGTACAACTCGATGCGGAGATTCGGCTCGGTGTAGTTCGACTTGATGCAGTGTAGATCGGTCGGTGCAGTAGTCGTGGAGGAGGCGCGTGTCTCATATCCCGACAGTCCGGGTGTGCTCGTGGCGCCGATCGTGTCGGTGCTGGTCGTGGGACGAGTTGATCTTGACAACCAGGTGGGGTTTGCCGGAGCGGAGGAGCAGACGTCTGAAAAGATCGTATGACACCTAGAGGGGGGGGGGGGTGAATAGGTGCTACTCCAATTTTAATACTTTTTCAAATTAGGCTTGACACAAAAGGTAAATTCTCTAGATATGCAACTATGGTGAATTTACCTATATGACAAGCTAGCAACTAAGCAAGGTACACGAAGTAAAAGCAGTAAACAAGGATAGAGGTAACCGAAGGTGAAAGCACGCGGAGACATGGATGTATTCCCGAGTTCCTCCTTTTTAGGGGAGTACGTCTCGTTGGAGAGGTGTGAGCTACCATAAAGGTCAACTCAACAGCCACAAAGGTTTCACCTTCTTCTCCGATGAACCGCACCACGAAGGTTTGGTTCACCTTCCACTATCAGAATCTTTCAAGGCGAAATCCGGAGCCTTTACAACAACGATCCGGGGCACAAGCCACAATTGGATTGGGGGCTCCCGAACAGGTACAATCTGTCACAAAGACAATCAAATAAGTACAACAATGAGCTAGGTTTTCCCAATGGAAACCCTAGCAAAGGCGCCCTCAAGTGAATGAGGGGGAAATGTAAATCGGCTTGGTGAAGATGTAGATCCGGGTCTTCTCCTTCAATTCTCCAAAGATCAACAAGTTTGGGTGGAGGGATTGGGAGATCTAGCAAATCTTGAGCTTGCAATAATGGTGTTCTTCAAAGTTGGGCGAGCTACTTAGCTGGAGATAGGTGGAGGGGTTTTTATACCCCTCCCACAAATGTAACCGTTGAAGACAGGGAGGCCGAATATTCCGGCCTAAGTTAACACCGGAATATCCGGCCTCCTGTGAAATCTCCGGCCCAAATATCCGGGTGAGTCCAGAGAGCCGCACAATTGGACGCTCTTCGTCCTTAGAAATTCTGGCCATCGATAAAACTTGAGGGCCAGATATTCCGCCCCCAACTGGGACCGTAATATCCGGTCTGTCCGATTGAAAATCCTGCAGGCTTTTTTCTTCTCCTTTTTGGTGTTGATGCAATTAAGTATTTAGACATTTAAAACCTGCACCACTTGACACTAGATTAAAAAGTCACTAGTGTTGTTAACTAACACACAAAACATATGGGATAAAGAAATATCCTTTCAATCTCCCCATTTTTGGTGTTAGATGACAACACTAGGATTTGCAATAAAGTTCCACAACAAAAACATGTTCTCAAGAAAAAATGGAGAAGGCTCCCCCTATATGTGTGCATATAAGTAATTTGCCTTGGAATGCAAATACACATATATAGAAGACAACCTTTTCCAACAAGATAAACCAACATGATAGAGACAACATCAAATTTGCACAAAAGGAGACATACCATAAACTAAGTTGAGACTTGAGATTGGAATCATACCTTGTGCATATATGTAGATAAAAAATCCAAGATACCATAGCACAATATATAGAAATCCATAGATACCATATCACAATATAAAGTAGACTCAACCATACATCACAGGAAATCCAAATGTCTCACACACCAAATTTAAACAACACAAGATTCAAAGCTCACAAGTAGCAAATAAGTTCGACAAAGAAAGATAAATGGACACAAGCTCTCAAGAAATGGTAGACGCATATGCTTGTGCCCGAACCCATGCAAATCCCGCAACCTAATAGAACTAATTCTCCCCTTTGGCATCGAGACGCCAAAAAGAGAGAAAGAGTGATGCTACGTCCCAAGAGACTCAACGGGAAGCTTCGGGCTCCTCCTCAGAATCCTCGGCCTCATCCTCATCATCAGAGTCACCATCTTCATCATACTCTTCATTGTCATAATCAGGAGCAGGAGTGTAGGTGGGATAGGAGGGGGCTGCAGGAGTTGTCTCAAGAAGATCCTTCTCCAACTGAACCCAAGAAGTGTGAGCACCGGCATTCCACTTATCATAAGAAAGAGGGCTGCAGCGGGAGCGTCACCAGGGGCACTAGAAGTCGGGAGAGGATAAGCTGTCTCTCACGGTAGGCATCATATTGTTCCTTGCGAATATCCACCTTCATGCAAAGGATCTTCCGTTGGAACCAATTCAGTTTCTTGATTTGCGGGTCACAAGAGGGAACCTTAGGAATGGGCTGACGAGAGTGACCACTAACACGAGCATCTCCCATGAAAGAACTAGGTGCAATGGTAGAGGGAGGAGCAACCACATATTTCTTAACATAAATCCTCTTGTAGGTGTGAGCCTCACAATCATCATCACTCAACTCTTGCCCTTTCTTCTCCAAAGTGGCCTTGATGAGCGCCATAATGTATGGTGCATAAGGAATAGAATACCGACCCACCATAGCCTCATACATTTCATTGTAAACAAAATCCATGACATCAATCTTGAACTCTTGGTCCGGTTCTTCGTTTGTAACAAAATCATGAGCGAGGCAAAGCAAGTTGATGAGCCCGGAACGAATTGCGTCATTGTTTCCTCCACTTGGAGCAATGTTCTCCCAGAAAATGCACACTAGCTGACCATAAAGAGGGAGCAAACCAGCCTTGAACCCAATTTTGCCACCACGGCCATACAAAGCGGATAGCTTGTTCTCGTTGGGCTTGTCAGGAGAGTGGAGGTGGCGACCAACGGAGTGAGGCCCTTGTAGCCATAGCCAAGAGCTCGAGCAAAGTCATAGAAGGTTGCCTCACAATAGGTTGATCCGGACATCCATTTGAGTGTCTTGGCATCGTCCCCTTTCATCACAAGGGTGGAGAAAAACTACAGCACGAGAGGAACACTGTAGTCACACTGAAACTCCATAAGACGAACCAGCCCGAGATGCTTGATCACTTGCACAGCTTGAGCAAAGGCCTCCTTGGACTTGAGAAACTGCATCTTAATGGGTTGCATCGGGCGAATGGGATATGAGAAGGTGAGATAAATGTCCCGGTGGATATGAATTTGCTCCATGCACCAAAAGCTAGTATCTTCAATTTCTTCATCTTGAGGGGCAGCAGTGTACCAATCCCCTTGCCTAATCACGTGTAATCATGGATGGGCATGTCTTTGTAGCTTGGCCTTTGTTCCTTGCCCTTGCGCTTCTTAGTTATGGAAGCATTGGCCTTTTCTTTTGCTTGTTGCTTCATTTTTCTGGCTTTCTCCATCTTTTGCTGCCGGAGCACGACCTCATCCACAAGCACCCCTTCCTCATTGCGGTGAAGGTATCTCTTGCGTTGATACTTCTTCGGAGGAGCCGAGCTCGAGTCACCTGTGAGGTAAAGCAATAGGGTGGTAGCACAAGATGAGTATACACAAGTCACCAGGGAAAAGAATACTGGAAATACAACTAGATACAATAGGAAAGCACCAAAGGATCAATACTAGTTAGGCCGAGGCAAGTCACAACACTGCTGGAAAGAAAAACAGGGGCCGGATATTCCGGTCCAGAACAGGACCGGATATTCCGGCCTGACCAAACAGGCAGAAGTACAATGATTAACCTAGATCTAAAACTAGATCGACAACATTGGGGCTATCCTAGTGTGTTTAGCAGTAAGAGGGACAAAAAGGAACCATAATCTCCAACGAATCATCAGGGGAAACATCTTCAACAAAAGATAGGTGGTCACCACCTAGGGTTTGAGAAAGAGGACGTTACCCTCATCCATGGAGGAAATGGCGTGGAGGGGAAGGTTCCCGCGGAGGAGGAGGACCAGATCGGGCCAAGGGCCGAAGGAGCCGGTGGTTGGAGGTGCCGGAGGGGGCGGGTCCGGTAGGCGGCGGCGGCAGGGAAGAGAGGGGACGGAGGTGGAAGAAAGGCTCGAGTGAGCCCTTCACCCCGTGCCCTCTCCCTATTAAAAAATACTAACCACCCAGGCCGGATATTCCGACCCCAACTTGGGCCGGATATTCCGGCCTGGAAATTTTCAGTGCAGAGCACTAAAAATTCTGCCTGCAGAACCTTCTCTCCCTAGTGACAAAAAGGTGACTTGTGCTTAGAGAGAAAAGTTTTTAGAAAGGAAAGGCATGGGATTAAGATAGCCAAACTGATACTGGTACTTCACACTCATTCTTGCAAGAATCAAACACTAAAAGGCCAAGATTGAGTGTGTTTTTCACAAAACAAGATAGATCTGAACTATTCAAAAGATTTTCGATAAGATCCAAATAAGAACCAACTCTCCAAAAAGAAGAGGGCGCTGGCCTAGGCCACCATGTTTGAGTTTATGGCGTGACACCGCGAAGATATATCTTGGGTTCACAACCAACACTCGTCATTTAGGCTCACAATTCATCGAACTAATATAGAGAGGCAAATGAGTTTTAAATATCGGAATAATGGGGGGGGGGGGATGGTCCAATGTATTAGGGCCGCACTCCCCCTATGTCCATTCCTACACCTAAACCAAATAGATAGTCAAAATATAGGTGTCTATGCAAGATAATCAAGTAAAGCTCCTTGAATCCATGATTTTTAGCTCATGCCTCAAATAAGTGAATCTTGCTTCATCAAGAGGCTTCGTGAAAATATCGGCAAGTTGGTCTTTGGTTGGAATATAGCCAAGCTCAATATCACCACGGGCAATGTGATCCCGAATAAAATGATGACGAATCTCAATATGCTTCGTTCTTGAGTGTTGTACCGGGTTGTGGCCAATCTTGATAGCACTTTCATTGTCACACAAAAGTGGCACTTTGTCACAATTGACACCGTATTCATTTAAAGTTTGCCTCATCCATAACAATTGAGTGCATGCACTAGCGGCCGCCACATACTCGGCTTCAGCGGAGGATAGAGATATGCAATTTTGCTTCTTAGAAGACCAACTCACCAAGGACCTACCAAGAAATTGGCATGCCCCAGAAGTTGATTTCGTATCATCCTTGCAACCGGCCTAATCCGAAGCCGTGTACCCGGCAAGAGAGAAATTAGTGCCCTTTGGATACCACAAACCAAACTTTGGGGTATAAACCAAATATCAAAGGATTCTATTGACCGCCTTCAAGTGGCTTTCTTTAGGAGCCGCTTGATACCTTGCACACACCTCTACACTCAACACAATATCGGGTTTAGATGCACAAAGATAAAGCAAAGAACCAATCATAGAGCGATAAAGTTTTTGATCAACATCAATACGGTCGGGGTTAAGTTCAAGATGGCATTTGGTGTCCATAGGAAACCGCTTCTACTTAGCATTTTGCATATTGAACCTCTTGAGCATGTCTTGGGTATATTTGTCTTAAGAGATGAAAGTCCCTTCATGCAATTGCTTGATCTTAAATCCAAGAAAGAACTTCAATTCGCCCATCATAGACATCTCGAACCTATCGGTCATAAGCTTTGAAAATTCATCATTGAAAGCTTTGTTAGATGAGCCAAATATAATATCATCAACATAAAGTTGGCATATGAAAAGCTCCCTGACGAGGGGTTAACTCATCAAATCCCATGGTTAAGGACCTAGGGTTGATATTATGGGGGGAGAACGTAGTAGTACTGGTAGTTTCGTCGGCTGACAAGCAGAGGCAAAGATTTACCCAGGTTCAGGCCCCTCGGGTGGAGGTAAAGACCCTACTTCCCGCTTGTCTGGTATTGATCTTGTGAGATTATGTGATTACAGGGAGCTCTGGCGAGATGTCGATCTCGCTAGGGCTTTTGGTGGTTCGAGTATGACTTCCCCAGGATCGACGGCCCTCCCAGCCTTTATAAGGGGCTGGGTCTCGGGAGTCCGTAACCGACCCTGGTTACATGTAAGGAAAGTATAAACCGACTATGCCTATTCCTAAACTTGGAGGGTATTCCATCTTGTTGGGCCTTTCATCATGGGCTTCATGTAGGCTCTTGATAGTTGGGCCTTAGTCGACACGTGCACCAGGTACCCTTATGGTAGGGTACCCGACATGTATATCCTTATCAGTAGCCCCCGAGTACTTGTCTGACTCGAAGAATCGGGCATGGACTCATTCGTAAGTGCACGTCTTATGCTTTGTATTATAACTGGAATTCCTGTATGAATAGCACATGTTGGCTATGTCGAGTATCTCATCGACTGTGGTTTTTGCTTATGATGATCAAGGGATAACAGCTTAGTAGGCCCAGTACACTCGACGGATCGGGACTGGTTAACTACATATTCGGGTAAAACCTTACTAGCTTTCAATCAAACTCGAGTCCCCGGACTCGAGTCTGGAACAAACTGGTCAGATTCGACTAGGCCGCGGAGATCTTACTGAGTCGATCTGCAGTATAGATTTGAATTTTTCCCAACGCGTCCATCAGGATTTTCATCATGTCTGCTGACACGGAAAGTATAAGGATTGACGTTGCTGGAACGGTCCTTAGCCCAGCTCGAAAGTTCGACGGGTCTTACCTTTGCACTATGCGTGCAGCATCCGAGGTATTTGCGGCGGACGCAACTCGGGTATGTTTCGAGTATGATTTTGTATATGAACTGAGTCGATCCCTTGGTCGACTGACACTTTGTCGTTATTCTATCGGGTGCGCGACAGCGCTCCCGATGGGAGTAGCCCCCCGAGATTGTGCTTTATTGCTTGCAATGGAGGATAATCTCAGATCTTCTTACTCTGCATGTGTTAATCGAAGAAATTTTTGCCGTAATTCTATCGGGTGCACGACAATGCTCCCGATGGGAGTAGCCCCTGAGATTATGTTGTATTGCTTGTAATAAAGGATAATCTCAAATTCATTTTATCTTGAGCATCTCCAGTCGAAGAATTTTTGATACGCTCCCGATGGGAGTAATATGTCTCAGCCAAAGGAATGGTCGAGTGACCAACTTTGCCTTAACATTGCTTTTTCACACCCGAACCAAACAAGGCAGTCGAGTGACAGATATGCGTTGGGCGGACTCGAATGTCTTTCTGATCGAAGCGCTTGAGATGACGTCAGGGATGACGTTTTTTGGCGACTGTGCTGCCTGACACGCGGTGTCGTGCGTTATGCTGTGATGGATGGGACGTGACACATAGGTGGGCCCATTGTGCAGCGCTGACCGAACGACGGTGCCGTTTGGATTTGATTTTACCACTCTGGCCCACCTTTTATGGAGGCGTGATGACGGCTCCTCTTTTTGCGTGCGTAGTGGGCGGAGTGGCCGGCGACGGTTGCCCTCCGCGTTTGCCATGTGTACGGTGAGATTGCGTGCGCAACGCACGATTAGGATCTGAACGGTTGTGGTTGCTTTTGATTTGTGGTAAATAGGGGAACGGCGCTGGCATTATTTGTTACTTGCTATTTGCTCTGCACGCCGCCCCTGCTTCATCGTCTTCCTCTCGCTTCTCCATTGTTCTTGCGCCCGAGCTTCCGCTATTCCCCTTAGCCACCACTGCCATGGCGCCAAAGAGAATGGCTGGTGTTGCCGACGCGCCCGCGACCGACGCGGCCGCTCTGAAGGGGAAGAAGACTACGGCATCCATCTTTTCTTCGAATGATCGCTCGGATTGTGCGCTGGAGCGCGACTTGCGCCAGTCTTTCCTCTTGTAGTTGTCGCTGCGTTGGCCACGGTCTCGACTGTCCCGGTGATCATCTCGACTATCCCGTCGATCTTCTGACCGTCGATCGCTTCTGTCTTGGTCGTTGCGGGGTGTGGAGAACCCAGCCGCCATGAATTCGGGTCTGTCGTCGTCGTAGTGATGTTTTGAACGCTTGCGCCTTCGGTCGTCTCTGTATGATTCTCTGCGGTTTCGACTGCCGCTTTCATGATTGTCACGGGGTGAGGACCCGCGTGTGGTGCGCGCCATGTCTTCTCCGTCTGCCCACTCAGTCGCGATCTTTAGGAGGTTAGCCACAGAGGTTGGCTTTTGGCGACCAAGTGCTTCTTTGAAATCTCGCCTGACGAGGCCCATGATGAAAGCATCCATGGCCATATCTTCTGAAATTGCTTCAACTGAGTTGCGTATCTCAGTCCATCGTCTGATGTATGACCTCAACGTTTCGTCTGATCGTTGAACGCAAGTTCGCAGCTCTTCGAATGTTTTTGGGCGCTCACATAGAGGCTCGAAGTTTTTGATAAAGTCTGTGCGGAAGTGATCCCACGAGTCGTATGTTGATGGAGGTAGAGCCTTGAGCCAGTCGCAAGCTGTGCCTTCGAGCATGAGTCGTATGTATTGCATGGCCGTGATATTTATGCCTCGCTGGCACGCGACAGCCAGCCTGTAGTCTTCCAGCCACCCTGAAGGTTCCTGTCGACCTGTGTACTTGGGTTGTTCAGATGTGAGTTTGAACCCTTTGGGCATCCGTGTCTCGCGGACGCGTCGAGTGAAGCACAGAGCTCTGTGTGGCTCAGGCTCCCGATCAGAGTACGAGTCGCTACTGTAAGACCTGCGTGATCTGCTCCTGGACCTGCGCCGACGTGAGCCACTTCTTTCCTTCGAGTGGTGACGGCGACCACTGCGGTTATGTTCTTCACGATGCGCGTCTACTATGGCACGATCTTGACTCCCTCCTGGAGTTTTTGGGATTTGGCGTATGGCCTTCGCCGCTAAGGCGAGTGATTTGATTTGCTGGCGATGTAGTCTTGCGTTGGGGTCATCAGCTGGAGGCTTGATTGCCTCTAGGTATGTTGCAGCAGTAAAGAGAGCACCCGCAGCTGTTTTGGGTACTGGCACTCCCTCTTCGTCGTATGTCATGAAAGAGTTGCCTAAATTGCGGGTGAGTGCCGCCCTCTCATCCGGCGCGAGGTGTGACAGCCTTGATCTGGGTCTTGTGTCTGCTCGCCCGGTGGAGCTCATGGAGAGCTATCTTCTTCGCGCACTCGACAAGCTAGCTTGCTTTTTACGCTCTTCGAGTGTTGCTCTGATCTACTGCAGTCGAAGTGATTCCTGCCAGTTGAAGTACTGGAAGGTTAACATCTCCTCCCGTGTTGCGTCTGCTGGCATCATTCTGCACTCCTTGATGACTTTATCTGCTTTTGCTGCCATCTCAGCAGTAATTGTGAGATTTGTGACTCTATCCGGCATAGTGACCGTGCACGGGAACTCTGTAGGCCTGCGACTGGCCGCAGCATCAGATGATTCTGCGGCGAAGGCAACGTAGACCTGCTGGAGTATCACCCGAGGGTATGTGTATGTGCTTTTGAGTCCCGCCATGGACTCGACATCTTCATCGAGGCTCATGTCAGAGTCGATATGTCCATCGAGTGGTCCGTCTGGACGGATCTCGCTGTCGATGCCTTTATCGCCTATGCTCATCTCGGCATCGGCGAAGTTGTTATGAATCTCGAAGTCGAGGTTGTTGTTGGTGCAGATCTCGGAGTCGACGTAGTTGTCGATATGAGTTTCAGGCTCATCAAAGTCGCTGAGGGAGATCCCGCAGTCGAAACTATCCTCGAGTGGCAGATCGAGCTCGGGGTCGTTTATGCGGTATGTTGATTCAGCCTCCTTACCTTGGAGCTCTTCAATGAGCGCGTTGATCTGTCGAGTCGACATGGTTGTTGCAGACGAGCAAGCTTGGAGGATTGACGATGGTATGGACGCAGTTGATGGATCCGCAGTCGAAGAGGCCACAACCGATGGAGCCTCGAGTGCGGAAGTCGCGAGTTGTCGTGAATCTGTCAAGTCCTGCACACCAAGCTTGTTGACGAAAAAATTGAACGAACCAACGGTTAAACCCAAACCTGACTCGACATCGAAGAAAGTCTCCTGAAATTCTGGCGAGTGCGGCTCGAAATCCCTCAAAGGATCTGATGTGCTTTTTGCAGGTGAAGCTGGCGTGCTGTCGTTTGTAGAGTGAGTCGGCGAGTTGCCGTGTGCCGCCCGAGTCGGCGAGTTCTGGTTTGTTGATGCAGCCGGCGAGTTACCGTTTGTAGATCCGATCGGCGAGTCGTCGTTTTCCGATGGAACCGAAGAAACCGTGAGTCCAGCACTATTCTTTCCCACAGACGGCGCCAATTGACGAGGGGTTAACTCATCAAATCCCATGGTTAAGGACCTACTGTTGAGATTATGGGGAGAGAACGTGGTAGAACTGGTAGTTTCGTCGGCTGACAAGCAGAGGCAAAGATTTACCCAGATTCAGGCCCCTCGGGTGGAGGTAAAGACCCTACTTCATGCTTGTCTGGTATTGATCTTGTGAGATTATGCGATTACAAGGGAGCTCTGGCGAGATGTCGATCTCGCTAGGGCTTTTGGTGGTTCGAGTATGACTTCCCCAGGATCGACGGCCCTCCCAGCCTTTATAAGGGGCTGGGTCTCGGAGTCCGTAACCGACCCTGGTTACATGTAAGGAAAGTATAAACCGACTATGCCTATGCCTAAACTTGGAGGGTACTCCATCTTGTTGGGCCTTTCGTCATGGGCTTCATGTAGGCTCTTGATAGTTGGGCCTTAGTCGACACGTGCACCAGATACCCTTATGGTAGGGTACCCGAGATGTATATGCTTGTCACTCCCCTTTAACCCTCTTGGTAAAGATTGTGAGATCGATTTTCCTAACCTCAAATCCACGGTCTACTAGAATCTCTCTAAGGTGCTCATACCACGCACGTGGAGCTTGTTTAAGTCCATAGAGCGCCTTATCGAGCTTGCAGATATGGTTAGGGAACTTGGGATCCTCGAAACCCGTGGTTGCTTAACATATACCAATTCCTTTAAATGACCATTAAGAAAAGCACTTTTCACATCCATTTGTTGTAATTTAAAGTTATGATGTGATGCATATGCAAGGAGGATACAGATGGACTCAAGGCGAGCCACGGGTGCATAAGTCTCTCCAAAATCAATGCCTTCAACTTGAGAGTACCCTTGTGCAACCAATCTTGCCTTGTTCCTCACAACCATTTGATGACGTGGATCACACGTTCGTTGGGAGACCCCAAGAGGAAGGTATGAAGCAGTGTAGCAGCAGTTTCCCTCAGTATGAAACCAAGGTTTAATCGAACCAGTAGGAGCAAGAAATCACTTCTGAAGGTTGTCAGTGGCGCGCTGACGTGGAACCTGCACACAACACAATCAAACTACTTTGCCCCAACGAAACAGTGAGGTTGTCAATCTCACCGGCTTGCTGAAAACAAAGGATTAAACGTATGGTGTGGAAAACAGTAGTAAATTGCAGAGAATGAAAAGGAACAATGTTTGCAGTTGGTTGTATTATCAGTGTAAAAGAATGGACCGGGGTCCACAGTTCACTAGTGGTGTCTCTCCATAAAAGATAACTAACATGCTGGGTGAACAAATTACAGCTGGGCAATTGACAAAATATTGAGCGCATGACAATGCATATATATGACATGATGATTACTATGATATTCATGTGGGCATTACGACAAAATACATAGACCGTTATCCAACAGCGTCTATGACTAATAATCCACCTCCAGGTTGTCATACCGAGTTCCCCGTTGGTATTAAGTTGCAAGCAACGGATAATCATTAAGTAATGTGCGTAATGTAAACAAATGCATTAGACCTAACGGCGCACCCTTAAGCTAAGCATCGGTTATTTTATCCCTAGTGGCAACAGCACATCCACAATCTTAGAAGTTGTTGTCACTCTCCCAGATTACCGGAGGCATGAACCCACTATCTAGCATAAATACTCACTCTTGGAGTTACAAGCATCTACTTGGCCAAAGCATCTACTAGTAACGGAAAGCATGCAAGATCATAAATAACATATAAGATAGATTGATAATCAACTTGACATAGTATTCAATATTCATCGGATCCCAGCAAACACAACATGTAGCATTACAATAAGATGATCTTGATCATGATAGGCAGCTCACAAGATCTAAACATGATAGCATAAAGTGGAGAGACAACCATCTAGCTACTGCTATGGACCCGTAGTCCAAGGATGAACTACTCACGCATCACTCCGGAGGCAGGCATGGTGATGTAGAGCCCTCCGGTGATGATTCCCCTCTCCGGCAGGGTGCCGGGAAGAGCTTCTGAACCCTCCCGAGCTAGGGTTGACGGCGGCGGCGTCTCTGGAACTTTTCGTGGATAATGGCTCGGGTTTAGGGTTTTCCGTGAAGAGAATAAATAGGCGAAAGGGCGGCGGCTGGAGACGCCCGTGGGCCCACACCACCCCACGGCGGGCAGGGGGGGCCGCGCCCCCATGGTGTGGCTGCTCGTGGCCCCCTCCGTCTCTCCTTTGGACTCCGTGTACGTGTTGGAAAAATAGGAGGTTCTGTCCAAGTTTCGTCCAATTCCGAGAATATTTCCAGACTAGCTTTTCTGGAATACAAAAACAGCAGAAAACAGGAACTGGCACTGTGGCATCTTGTTAATAGGTTAGTCCCAGAAAATGCATAAAAATGCTATGAAGTGTATATAAAACATGTAACAATTGGTATAATATCAACATGGAACATCAGAAATTATAGATACGTTTGAGACGTATCAAGCATCCCCAAGCTTAGTTCTACTCGTCCTCGAGTAGGTAAAACGATAAAAACAAAATAATTTCTGAGGTGACATGCTACAATCATAATCTTGATCAAATAGTATTGTAAAGCACATGTTATGAATGAAGTGATCCAGGTCAATGGTCTATAGTTTGCTAGCAAGTAGATAATGAGCAAACAACTGAATCATATAAGCAAAAACTTTTCATGAATAGTACTTTCGAGACAAGCATCAAAGAGTTTTGCATAAGAGTTAACTCATAAAGCAATAGATTCTAAGTAAAAGGTATTTAACCAACACAAAGGAAGATTTAAGCTTCAGCAATTGCTTTCAACTTTCAACATATATATCTCATGGATATTTGTCAACACAAAGCAATATAATAAGTGCAATATACAAGCATATAAAAATTGTTGCACCAAAGTTGACACTAGTGTTTGCTTCTGAGATAGAAAGAAGTAGGAAAACTGACTCAACATAAAAGTAAAAGAAAGGCCCTTCGCAGAGGGAAGCAGGGATTAAATCATGTGCTAGAGCTTTTTAAGTTTTTGAAATCATAAGAGAGTAAAAATAAGTTTTGGAGGTGTTTGTTAATTGTCAACGAATCAGAAAATGGAAAGTACAATATGACCCCTGCCAACCAGACTTTTAAGAGCGGCTCCCATGAAGGACGTTATTTCTACCAGCAAGGCAGATCATCCCTCTTCTCTTTTGTTTACACATGCAGATATTTCACTGTTTGTCATTGCTTGACTGATAAATCAGGGCAAAAATGTGAAGAGAATTAAGCGGTTAAAGTTGTAATTAATTGGGACTGGGCACCCCATTTGCCAGCTCTTTTTGCAAAATTAATGGATAAGCGGATGTATATGCCGCTAGTCCGGTGGTAAAGTCTGTTTGACAGTTGACATAAAGACATCCACCCCGTCCTCATGAGCTTGGTAAACATTGACACAAAATAGGAGTAATAATTTTGAATAGTTTAAAGGTAGCACATGAAAAATTTACTTGGAATGGCAAGGAAATACCACATATAGGTAGTTATGGTGGACACAGATGGCATGGATTTTGGCTCAAGGTTTTGGATGCACGAGAAGCATTCCCTCTCAGTACAGAGTTTAGGCTAGCAAGGTTATTTGAAGCAAACACAGGATATCAACCGACACAGCAAGACTTATATGAAAACATATTGCAAGCATTATAAGACTCTACACTGTCTTCCTTGTTAACCAAACCCTTTTACTAGAAAATATCTAGACCTTAGAGATACCAATCATGCAAACCAAATTTCAACGAGCTTTACGGTAGTTCTTCATTAATAGGTTTTAACTACATGATACAAAAGCTTAAACATGAACTACTTGATAACTCAAAACAATTGACAAGTATCAAATTATCCAATACAGTGATCTACAAGAATATGTAAGCTTTTTCCATTATACCATCTACCACATGCAACATTTTCTGTTCCAACCAAACACCAATCAATTTATTTCAACATAAACTCTCCAAACAATTATAAGTGAAGCAAGAGAGTACTTTCTTTAAAAGAACTAACAGCTCTGAATAAGAGATGCATGCAAAACAGGAGCTAAAAGCATAGCAATAGCTAGATAAGAATACTCAACAAGTATAAGTGAAGAATAGGAGTATTCATATGAAAAAGCGGAGCGTGTCTCTCTCCCAATCAAGAATGCTAGGGTCCAATCAAGTTGACCATAAGAAAAATAAAATACTGAAAATAAAAGCACACAGACGCTCCAAGTAAAGCACATATGATGTGAAAGAATTAAAATATAGTTTCACTAGAGATGACCTGATAAGTTGCTGATGAAGAAGGGGATGCCTTGGGCATCCCCAAGCTTAGACGCTTGAGTCTTCTTGAAATATGCTGGGGTGATCCATGGGAGCATCCCCAAGCTTAAGCTCTTCACTCTTCTTGATCACATTATATCATCCTTCTCTCTTGACCCTTGAAAACTTCCGCCACACCAAACTCAGAATAATTCTCATTAGAGGGTTAGTGCACAATCAAAAACTCACATGTTCTATAAGGACACAAACATGACCGTTACTTTTAACATTAACTACTGCCACTGATGTTATGTGAAGCTCTTCACCCTAAAAAAGAATTCCACTCAACACTAGTAAAAGAGAGAATGCGAAAAATAAAAGACAGAATCTGTCTAAACAGAACAGTCCGTAAAGACGAATTTTTTCGAGGCACTTACGTTGCTCAGATCGAAAAACTTTAAACTAACGAAAGATGCGTACATATCTGAGGATCACGCACAAAAATTTGCAGATTTAAATAATTTTTCTGTGATTTTACAGAAGTAAAACGGTGAACAGCAGAAATCTGTTCCTGCGCAGAAATCCAAATCTAGCATCATCTTCCTATTAGAGGCAATACTTGGCACAACAATGCGATAAAATAAAGATACAAAGGAATTGTTACAGAAGTAAACAACTCCTTGACTCAAAAAGAAAAGAAAAATTGCAGAAATAAAATAATGGGTTGTCTCCCATAAGCGCTTTTCTTTAACGCCTTTCAGCTAGGCGCAGAAAGTAAGAATCAAGTGTTTCCAAGTGATGAAGCATCAACAATCTTACGCTTAGCTCTCTTACCTTACCCTTATCTTTAGGAAATACTTGGTTACACATAGGTGAAGAGGCGAAATTCATAGTGCCTTGGCCCACATCTATTATTGCTCCAAAGCGTTTCAACAGAGATCTTCCAAGCGTAATTTGTCCTACTCCTGCACATTCAATGACAAGATAATCAATAGATATTGTTATCCCCAGGAGTTTTGTAAATACTCCTTCGGCTACTCCTCTTGGTAATTTAATAGTATTATCACCCAAAATTATACAATCTTCGCATTTGGAAAGCTCCCAAAGATTTAAGGAATCAAAAATATCCTTGGGCATTAAACAGAATTCAGACATAATATCACAGCGAGCATGAAAGTTTCACCATTGATAACAACTTTTACTGAGGGAACCCATCCCGATGGTTCAAAATTTACTGGCACATTATCATAGTGTTCACGAATCTGATTATACCCTTCTTTTAGACCAGATATGTTTGTTTCAAGAGTGTTAAGTCTATCACTTATGCTTGTCAAAGCCGAATCAATTTTACTGATTGGAGGGCTAGAAATTGTAATCATTTTTTATAGCATTAAAAGCTTGATCCCCATCATAACGAAGGAAATCTCCTCCATCTAAAGCATATCTGTAGCAAAGAACAAGACCAAAATAAAAGCTACTAAGGAGCAGGCTTAAAGTCATTTTAGGTTCAGTTTTAGCATAGGACTCAAAAATTCTAGACCAAGCATCTTTAAAACTCTCCTCACTCCCTTGCTTGAAAGTGAAGATCTCTTCCTCAGGCGACATGATGACAGGAACAGGGCTAGACATGATAACAAGACTGAAAAATAACAATTCGAAAATAAGTAACTAATTTTTTTGTGTTTTTGATAAATAAAGCAAACAAGACTAATAAAAATAAACTAAGCAAGACAATAACAAAGTAAAGAGATTGGAAGCGTGAAACTCCCCTTGCAGAAATCCTCTTGCTCCCCGGCAACGGCGCCAGAAAAATGCTTGATGACGTGGATCACACGTTCGTTGGGAGACCCCAAGAGGAAGGTATGAAGCAGTGTAGCAGCAGTTTCCCTCAGTATGAAACCAAGGTTTAATCGAACCAGTAGGAGCAAGAAATCACTTCTGAAGGTTGTCAGTGGCGCGCTGACGTGGAACCTGCACACAACACAATCAAACTACTTTGCCCCAACGAAACAGTGAGGTTGTCAATCTCACCGGCTTGCTGAAAACAAAGGATTAAACGTATGGTGTGGAAAACAGTAGTAAATTGCAGAGAATGAAAAGGAACAATGTTTGCAGTTGGTTGTATTATCAGTGTAAAAGAATGGACCGGGGTCCACAGTTCACTAGTGGTGTCTCTCCATAAAAGATAACTAACATGCTGGGTGAACAAATTACAGCTGGGCAATTGACAAAATATTGAGCGCATGACAATGCATATATATGACATGATGATTACTATGATATTCATGTGGGCATTACGACAAAATACATAGACCGTTATCCAACAGCGTCTATGACTAATAATCCACCTCCAGGTTGTCATACCGAGTTCCCCGTTGGTATTAAGTTGCAAGCAACGGATAATCATTAAGTAATGTGCGTAATGTAAACAAATGCATTAGACCTAACGGCGCACCCTTAAGCTAAGCATCGGTTATTTTATCCCTAGTGGCAACAGCACATCCACAATCTTAGAAGTTGTTGTCACTCTCCCAGATTACCGGAGGCATGAACCCACTATCTAGCATAAATACTCACTCTTGGAGTTACATCTACTTGGCCAAAGCATCTACTAGTAACGGAAAGCATGCAAGATCATAAATAACATATAAGATAGATTGATAATCAACTTGACATAGTATTCAATATTCATCGGATCCCAGCAAACACAACATGTAGCATTACAATAAGATGATCTTGATCATGATAGGCAGCTCACAAGATCTAAACATGATAGCATAAAGTGGAGAGACAACCATCTAGCTACTGCTATGGACCCGTAGTCCAAGGATGAACTACTCACGCATCACTCCGGAGGCAGGCATGGTGATGTAGAGCCCTCCGGTGATGATTCCCCTCTCCGGCAGGGTGCCGGGAAGAGCTTCTGAACCCTCCCGAGCTAGGGTTGACGGCGGCGGCGTCTCTGGAACTTTTCGTGGATAATGGCTCGGGTGTCTAGGGTTTTCCGTGAAGATGAATAAATAGGCGAAAGGGCGGCGGCTGGAGAGCCCGTGGGGCCCACACCACCCCACGGCGCGGCAGGGGGGGCCGCGCCCCCATGGTGTGGCTGGCTCGTGGCCCCCTCCGTCTCTCCTTTGGACTCCGTGTACGTGTTGGAAAAATAGGAGGTCCTGTCCAAGTTTCGTCCAATTCCGAGAATATTTCCAGACTAGCTTTTCTGGAATACAAAAACAGCAGAAAACAGGAACTGGCACTGTGGCATCTTGTTAATAGGTTAGTCCCAGAAAATGCATAAAAATGCTATGAAGTGTATGTAAAACATGTAACAATTGGTATAATATCAACATGGAACATCAGAAATTATAGATACGTTTGAGACGTATCACCATTCCAAACTCATCTTGCTTGTTCTTGAATATCCACTTAGTGCCTATAACATTGCGGCAATCCTTTGGCTTCTCAACTAGATTCCACACTTAACTGCGCTTGAAGTTATTGAGTTCATCATGCATAGCTTCCAACCAATCCGGATCTTCAAGAGCTTCAAACACTTTCTTTGGTTCCACCATGGAGATGTGTGCTTGTTGTTCACTAAAGCTTGCCAATTGTCTCCTTGTGGTAACACCCTTACTTAGGTCACCAATGATTTCTTCTAGCTTGTGACTTTTTATTTCAAAGTCTCTTGCAATCCTAACTTTTCGACGGGTTTCGATATCTCTATTGCATCTTGGAGGTATCTCTTGATCATCTTGATCATTTGAGTCCCCGTCTTGACCGGAATGTTGACCTTGATCATCATTATGCACATCTTCAACAATGGAAGGAGAGGGTTGATCTTGGTCTTGACCTTGGCTAGCATCGATAATTGGAGAACTCAATTCTTGCATAGCAACTTGGTCAACATGAGTAGGGTCTTGAACTTGTTCTTGGGTTGGTGCATCATTTGCTTCCATAGTGGGTGCCGGTTCAACTTGTGATGGTGATGAAGTTTCCACATGAGTGGAGCTTGGACTTGCTTGAGGAGGGTCACAATGGATCTCAATGGGGCGATGGAACCCAATGCCCATTCTTCTTATTGCATCATGAGGCTCCTCATTATCTACATCACAAACATGAAATTGCGCCACTTGGGAGCCGTCATTCTCATCGAACCTCACATCACAAGATTCTATGACTTTCCCGGAGATTTTGTCATAGACTCTATAGGTGTGAGACTCGGCACCGTACCCAACAAAAACACCCTCTAAAGCTTTAGATTCAAATTTAGACAAACGAACTCCTTTGATCTTATAGAAACACTTACAACCAAATACTCGGTAGTAGGAGACATTGGGCTTGTTGCCGGTGAGCATCTCATAAGGTGTAAACTTCTTGCCTTTGCGAAAGAATAGCCGGTTTGATGAATGACATGCCATGGAGATAGCTTCGGCCCACAAGAAGAGTGGAGACTTAAACTCCGCTAACATAGATCTTGCCATATCCATGAGGGTCCGGTTCTTCCTTTCGGCTACACCATTTTTTTGAGGGGTATATGCAACGGAATATTGATGACGAATCCCCTCTTCACTAAGAAACTCGTTTAGGGTGTAGTTCTTGAACTCGGAGCCATTGTCACTCCTAACTAGCTGGGTGGCCCGCGCATTTGCGCGGCTAGATTTTCAGTGACTTGATCGCAAAAAAAAAATCATTTCCAACTGTATGACCTCATGCTGAACTGTAATTGTAAAATTCACCGGTAATTAATATCATAGAAGTAAATTGAAAGTGACATGTACCAAGGAACAAAGACCGGATACTTATGTGATTGTTGATACCATGCATGGTATGTGACAGTGAAAAGGCCGATGCTAAACCACATATATAGACTTCACGCAAATCTTCATTTTTCCCTCTTTGGTCCACTCCTTCTCTTCTGCGTGGTGTAAGCTTGAACAAATTTTTCTCGAGAAATTACTGACTAAGAATTAGATATAAACATAATTTGCTTCTATTTAAACCATTTATTCTATTCAGCTGTGCTTGCTAATTCCTAATTCGTAACAACCTAGAGTTCTATTTACTTTGTATTTTACTAAAAGAATAGACGCACACCTGCCTCTTTATATTTATACCACGATCACTGGTTCAAATATTTCATCGTATGTATATTTAAGTGATGACATACTTTCAGCCGTGTTAATAATGTACTATAATTTGTGTCAAAAAAATCAGTTTGTCTATATCGTTATTATTTGGATCGCCCAATTTCTAGATATATATTCCATACCCCATGGAATGTAATGCCTTATTTGATTATACTATAACAACGGGTGGAAAGATTTAATCTAAAAGAGGAATAGTCGATCGTCATATATCTTATTATGGATTAGGTGCGTGATGTAAGTAACTAAAATGAGGAAACAATTTAAGCAGTTCACCCACGATACTCCATTATATTAACATGTGCTCCTACCATTTATTAAAAGACACTTAGGACATGGGATACCAAAATATGTACTAAGCCTCCAGAAAATCAGGTCAACCAAGGAGCTAAACTAAGCGACATAAGGGCATATACGTTGATGCATAGGCATGAGAAATAATGGAATAAGTGTCACCTGCTTGTTTAAAGATAAATGGCCATTGACGAATACATGCTCAGGAAAGCCATCTATAACATGGCAATGAGAATAAAATTTATTAGCCTAGTATGGTAAATGTGTAATCCAAAGCGAGTACAGTAGGGCTGCTCTTGTGCCTCTTGGGTAGTTCTTTTACCATGGAATTGAAGAAGGTTCAGTATAGAACTTTATTTTACCTCAGTTAACCCAACCAAATACCGATCTCGTCATAAATGAAATATGCCACCGGGATGCTGGGATGCTTAGACGATGTGATGCTAAGATGAATTGCTCACCAACTTAAGCCGGGCATTGTTATGCTAACCATCCAAATTCTCCAAATCATTCTTGTACAAATCTGCTTTCTGTAGGTATATTTTCGTCTGAATATATATCAAACATTAGCATATCTTTTCCTGAAATAAAAAATCAAGACGTGTTAAATAAACCAATCAACATTAATCGTACCAATTTACAAAAAAATGAAATTTTCATGCCAATTGCTAGTAACGCAAATTTTTCTGTCACACCTCAAATCTTGGGGCATGATTAGTTTGTTGCAGGCAATTAGAACCCTGTCATATAAATTGTTAGCAAAAATTACTCCCTCTATTACCGAATGTAAAATGTTTTAGGTGTTATCTATGTGTCAATGTGTATAATAAAATGAGTTAACATATACAGAAAATGTGTCTAGATAAATTTGTGTATGTGTAATTATTGACATACGCTAAAATATGTTATATTTATAAACGGAGCAAGTACTATTTATAGTTGCACTTCATTGCAGAGACGACTGCACGTGTTATTCAGGATGTTGCCAGCCTGCTGCTACCGGATGATGAAGCTAGGCACCAATCAAACATGACTGCTGGTGTGGTTTCTTTGATCTTAACAGTTTCACATCAAGAAATGTGACAGGACTAATTCTTTCAGTATTTTACCTTTTCTGGCTTTTCACATATATTTCCTCGGTTTATTACCATGTTGTTGTGCAACTAATTAGAAATGACCGAATTTACCTAATGCAAGCGGTATAAATTCAGTAGTTATTAGACAACCGCTAAACATCTTTGCTGATGCAACCGCGCGCACCAACTAAAATTCAGTTTTCATGTCTAACCTGAGGGGCCACTAAATAATTTGCACATGGACCAGAAACTACCAAAGGTTTATTATATGCTCTTGAATAAAAATGTTCTGCTTTCCACAAAGATTTATGTCGTGAGGAGAACCAAACTCGACATGTACACTGATTTTGGAACAATTATGATAATTACGAATTCTCTCAAGTAACTACCGGAAAAAGATATAGTCTCACTTGAAAAAAGTCCGCTGACTCCGTCAAGTCCAAACAGAGAGTCGCCGGATATGTTACATGTAAGAAAACTACATGTAGTTTACCTTGATCATTCTAATATGGAATCGCTCTGGCTGGCTTCTCACATGGCACTCTGCCGTCCGCCACATCCTTCACTTAAAATTACTCATGAAATCCTTGGACTTCCTATCAAAGTATTGAAGTCAAATAAAAATGTATTCTTTTGTTTAAACACTTCCCAGAAAACGAAATTTAGTTAGCGCTGGTCATTAGCATCAGTAATACAGGATTTTCTTTAATAATAACTGCACTGAGTAAAAGAACTTGGTAAGCTCATTTTTACAAAAATCTTTAACTAATATATATTTGGAGCAAAAAAGGTGGATCGATATTATTTCCACTGCCCTTTCATTTTCTTTATACTGCTATTCTTTTCTTTAATGTCCAATCTCTCGTACCACACCTCAAATTTCTGGAATAATGATCAGAGCGTCAACCATACCAGTCAGAGACAGCACACGTGATGAATCGATCTGTCCATATTTGTCAAATTCATCTTAGAACGTGTAAGAATAAAAAGTATAATTTGAACACACATCAGAGAAAAAGCGAATCCAACCTGTTTCAGTTCACCAACCATTTGTGTGTGAATAGGGCCCATGCTTTGTGACGTCAGTCCATATATATGCAGCTATTCTTCGATGCTCCAGGCAAACAGCCTCCTCTCTCATGCCTCCCACGATTATATGAGGCAAGATCATCCATCTCGTCTTCCTGACTTACAGCTTTTGCAAAGCGACGTTGTTGGTTGAGTGCTCTGTGTTGAAGACCTCCGATCCGCTGTGTTCTGCGGACAGGGACGTCGGGCTGCCCGGCCTGCCGTAGCGCCTGTGCTGCGGACCGAGACGGCATCATATGTGTCCACAGAACTCCAGGGTGATGTTGGAGTCGAGAGCAGATGTCGGCAAGCAATCAGAGCGTGATTGCGTTCGCCAATCGCCATGGCCATAGATGAACCAATTTCTGGATTCAAAACTCCAACTGGGAGCACCATGCTGTGCCGAGGCCGCGAGTTGGTCGCGGACGTACGGCAGCCGGCTAGCCATCGCGGACATGCACCGCACAGAGTTAGTCCGACGACATACCAGTGCTGCTTCGCGGACGTACGGCAGCCGGCTAGCCATCGCGGACATGCACCGCACAGAGTTACTCCGACGACGTAACAGTGCTGCTCTGCTCATGGCGATCTTCTACTGCTCGCGATGCGGCAGCGGCCTAGGATCAAGGCAAATCTTTACTGCTCGCGATGCGGCAGCTGCCTAGGGCAAGAACAAGAATCAGGATATAGATTACGGGGAGGCTAAACATTAATAGCAAACCCTAGAAAGAGTCCAGAGATAGTGCAAACATTGTCAGACACGTTAGATTGGATCGGTGTCCTATTTAAATTGGACGTGCGTGCGTGACAAATCCGCACCGTTTAAACATCTAAGTTTTAGCATGTTAAATCTCCACCGTTGATTGTTTGTTGTTTTAATAATATAATAGATGGCCAATATAGGGACATTGTGTTGGTGTTGAACTTCATTGGAAAAGTCGATGATGGATTGTTGGGTCTCATCCTTCGTCTTGAAGAAATAAACCCAAGTAAATCTTGAATAGTCATCAACAATCACCAAGCAATATTTCTTCCCACCAAGACTCGGTTGAGGGACGGCACCAAAGAGATCAACATGAAGAAGTTCCAATATCCTCTTTGATGAAATGATGGTCTTACTTGGATGGGGAGAATCATGCATCTTTCCTTCAACATAAGCCCTACAAAGACGATCTCTAGAAAAAGAAACATTGTCTTTTAGTCCAAGAATGTGGCCACCCTTGTGAAGATTTTGCAAAGTTCTCATGTTGACATGGGATAAGCGGCGATGCCACAACCACCCCACGTCGGCCTTTCCGAATAGCCATATTGCTTGAGTGTTGGTTGACCCCGAACAGTCCATCACAAACAACTCATTTTCAACATACCCAACAAACATGACCTTTAGAGTCTTGCTCCTCAAGAGTACCACCATATCTATATCTATCTATCTATACTATAATATGTCTAGATGCCGTGATGGTACGTTTGGTGGGTACGGTTGGTACGTCGTACGTCCTGCAATATGCGCGCGTCTGGTTGTGCCATACGAATCCGACTACGTTCCCACCTTATTGCATACTTATTTGTAACGGGCAGAATCGGAACAAGTCGTGGGCCTACGAATACAAAAGCTAATCCATAGAGGGGGAAAGAAAAGAAACGCAGGTTGTAGCTAGCTTGGATCCAACACAGGTTCTGAATACGTCGCCGCCACCGCTGCCTCTCCTTCGACACAAGGACGACACGACAGAGCTCGCGCCCAGCTTGACCAAGGTCACCTCCAGCCCGCCTACTTCGCCAAGAGAGCACCTCACCGACCTCCTCCTTCGCCGGGCAGGAGACGGACCCGGGAGCCAGGACGCAGCCACGCCGAGCGCTTCTTCCCGGCGGCCACCGTCGGTCTTCTTCCTCTACCCGACTCCGTCCGGCCGCCGTCGTCGTCCCCAAGCAAAACAGTCACGCCAGCACACTCTAGGTGAGCCACCGAATCTCCTAGACATCGTCTCGTCCTCCCTCACTTCCTGGAAGAAACGACGCGCCGCTCCGCCGTCAAGGTGTCCGCCATGGACATCGACAACGGGAGCTCGAGCCCACGCACGCACACACCACGCGGGGTTTTACCGCATCACGTTCTCCACACAAACAAGCAAAGGCGCCGCCAGTTTAAGGTCGTCGCTGGTATCTGTTCCGCCGTCATGCAGCAGCTCTGCAAGTCTGACATCCACCGCCGAGCTCGCCTGGTCCCTCGTCTCATCGCACGCATTGCAAGCTGAGTGACCAAGCCGTGTTGTCCTACTCTTCTCTGATGCACTTGTTCCTTGCCCAACTTCTCCCTGAGCAACGCCATCTTGGCTCGGCGTGCTACTCAAAGCTTATAATTCTCAGACTCAACTGTGACGGATCCTTCATCAAGGAAACGGAAAACTGGATATGCTAGAGCTGTGGCGCGCCTCAGCGATGGCTCGGTTGTCCTCTCTGCTGGCTCGAGTTTGAGTAACTGCCTCGACGCTCAAGAAGCCGAAGTAACTACTGTCTTACTGGGACTCAAAATTTTGCATCAACTCTTTCAGGAACAACTGATCCTAGAGAGACGGACAGCTCCGTGGCCTTCTCAGCTTCAACCACACACAGCAAAATAGATCAGGATGGTGTGCTGTTTTTTTTTTTTTTGAAGCTGATGGCATGGCGTAGTTACTGGTTGTTTAATGGTGTGTTGTTTATGCTGAAGCATTTCAATCTGCAACGTTCAAAAGATCAAAAGAGAGAGCAATTTTGTGGCCCATGAGCTAGCTTCCCATGATAGAAGTTATGGAGACCTGTTGTTAGTTCATGACTTCTATGCTGCGATCAGGAGATCTTTTTATAATGACTAGCTTCATTCCAAACGATATATGAGAGTTCTCTTTTCCCTTGAAAAAATAATGAACATACTATGTGCGCATGTAAAGTCTCTGTAACTTCTTACAATCTGTACAAACTGATTGCGACTTAAATTTAACACTCAAATAATTTAATCTACAATGCACACCATGTGTGATTGTGGACTGAGTACAATGCTTATTTTACCGTTACCATGTGAAATTTAACTGTGAACTCGCAATGATTTTTCAGTGCGAGTATACTGATGTATCAACCATTTTTGGTAATTCGTTAACCTCTTTGCTGCATGATTTCTCACTGTATTCAAAATTGCCAGTTGTTCCCCTTTTATAGAACTCAAAGTGACGACTATGTCTTCACAGGGTACTTTCTCCAGAGTTTGCTTCATATATTTCTCTTCCCGGACACGGTGCCAAGGTTCAGCTTCCAAAGTTAATCGGAATGTTCGCAGTGTCATGTACTATAGGCTTTGTGAACTCATTTTTATCATTCATATCATACTCCTTGTTTTGATTATCCTCAGAGCGAGTTCCGGTGGCAAACTACTTGTACCTTTTGCATTTCCAAGGGTACACAACAAAAATCATGATATAAAATATGATGTTTGAGTGGTATAAAATATATTTTTTCCAGTTTTGCGAGACTATTTTTCTTTCCATTTAGACCCGTTGCAACGCACGGGTATTGTGCTAGTCAATAGTAAAATGGACATCAAAGTTCATATTATTAAGTGCACGAACGGACATAAGATTGTAATCAAGGGACTCAACAAGCATGACATTTACAAGGGTGATATCCTTTGCAACTACCACCTTGCCGAGGCCCTTTACCTCAGCTTTTGATTTATCACCATAGGAGACGGATGAGTGATTTATATTTGGTCCCAACTCCATCATGATCTCCATGCTTCCGGTCAGATGACTAGTGCATCCACTATCAACCACCCATTTTGATCCACCGGAAGCATAGTCCTACAAGAAATCATTGCTTGATTTTAGGTACCCATCTTGCAATGGGTCCTCTTTGGTTAGCAACAAGGGTCTTAGGAACCCAAATAGCACGAGCAACATATCCATCATAAGGACCAACATATTTTACATAAACATCACCATAATAATCAACATATAGAATGTAGTGAGGGTTAGCATCTCCCGCAAAGTCACTACGAGTGGCCTTGCCCCTAGTGGCATTTCCACTCGCAATGGGAGTCTTGGTTTGTGCGGGCTTGGCCTTGTTGTTGCTCTTCTTCTCCTTTGCCTTGGCTACATAGCCAAGACCCTCCTTCCCTTTGTGTTGCTTTTGCTCAAAAACATGAGCAACAACCTTTTCTTTACCTTTGGAAATTGAGGTCTTGGCACTAGTGGCCTTGGCAAGCTCAACCTTCAACCTAGCATTTTCCTCAATAACATTTGCATGATCACAAGAGGGAGTAGAAGTGCTAGGTGAGTTAGATTTAGAAAGTTGAGTTTGAAGTTGCTCATGAGACTTGACTAGAAGAGAGTGAGTACTTTCCAAAGCCTTGTGAGCCTTGTCAAGTTTCTTCATATCCTCAAGGAGTCTAGTATTAGCAACCACAAACTCGGCTTTCTCCTTTTTAATCACTTTATATTTAGCAAAAACATGCTCTCTATCCTTAATGATTTTAGCAATTATTTCATCATTTTTATCATCAAGGGACTCAAGTCCTTACTCAAGTGTAGTTCTATATTCACTCTCTTCTTCGAGAGAAGCATTCAAGGATGCTATGGTAAGAGAGTCCTCTCTCTCAATTTTTCCCTTGACCTCAATAAGGTCTTCGGCGGCACCAAGTTGGCTCATGAGAGCCTCAACATGTTTCTTAGCTTCACATTGCAAGTTAGCCACAAATGTATCGGAAGCAACAAGTTCTTTCTTAATCACAAGACTCGAGTTATCATCCATTTCATGCATAGTCTTGGGAGTAGAAGATGATACCTCGGTGACGTGAGCCATGAGGCAACGAGCGGTGTTGATGGAGATGTTCTCATTGGGGGATTCGAAGAGAGAAGGAGATGGAGTCGATACGATGGCTAATGCGGCCACCTCACGAGTGGGTTCTTCTTCTTCTTTGGAATCATCGGAAGGATACTCTTCTTGAGTCATCAACATAATTCTTGGTGCTTTCTTGAAGAATGGTTTCTTCTTGATAAAAGGTTTCTTTTGTATCATGTTTGATTGGCCCTTGGGGACAAGCCTTCCACCGTGTTGTTCTCTATTCTCATAAGGACACTCTTTGATAAAGTGATGCTTGTCATGATAATTGTAACAAGTCTTTGTCCTTATAGCAAATTTCTTCTTCCCACTTGGATTGTTTCTTAGATCAACTTGAGCATTTGCCTTGGCCGGGTCACGCCAAAATGTTCTTGTGGCAAGAGCCACGTGATCATGGTAGGATTGTTGAGATCATCGGGAAGAATGTTGCTTGGGCAAGCTTCCACTTCCACACTATCATCTAGGCTCACTACTTTGGCTTTCAAGGCAAGAGAGGAACCTTGTTTTATTCCCATGGCCCTAGCACGATTGTCTTGAGCATTCTTGGTTGCAACCTTGAAGGCTTGAATTTCTTGCATAACTTCATTGGATGTCATTTGAAGGTAGTTATGTCTTCCTTGTAGAGCCTTCAAGTCAACAGGCTCGAAGGGCATGAGAGCATTCACATACTTCCTCTTAATTCAAGCATCATCCACATATGTTGCCCCAACATTATAAAAGGCTTGGGCAAGAGTCTTGAGTCTTGCATACATCTCTTCATGAGTTTCACTATCAAGCATGTAGAAGCCTTCGGCATCATTGTTCAAAGCATCAAATCTATTCCTCTTCATGCTCTCATTCCCAAGAATCACCTCGGATAGGCAATCCCAAGCTTCTTTGGCGGTGGTGAGATTTTGGATGTGATAAAGATTCTTTTCTCCAACGGCAAGTTCAATCACGTGAAGAGCGGAGGCATTAAGTTGCGCATCCGCCACTTCTCTTCTTGTCAAGTTGTTAGGATCCACGGCCTTGTATCCCACTTGAATGATCCTCCAAAGCTCGATAGAGGAACTGTTGATATGAGATTTCATTAAGTGTTGCCAAGTAGCAAATGCCAATACATTAAGCTTAGGTGGTGGACCTAAAGGGTTTATATGAGTATGATGGATAGGTGGGTCGGGAGAGTACACAAGGGGAACCGCATGGTACTCCGGCTTCCCACCTACCGGCTTGATTGAGGAAGAGGTAGTTTTCTTAGAGTCGGTTTCTTCAACCGCATTCTTTTTCCCTTTTTCCTCCTCGGATTCAACCTCATCGGAGCTATTGGGGTCCTCTAGTGGGATGGTCTCCGAAGGAACCTTGCCACTTGTGAGTTTCATGAGCAAGTCACACATATCAGCAAATTGGGTATCCATGGACGATTTCAATGATGTCTCCATCATTTTGAGTTCGGCCATGGATGCCGGAGTGGCTTGGTCCTTCGAGGAATCATCCTCACCTGTCATACTTCTCTTAGGCGGTTAAGCCCAACAAGAGAACCAAGACTCTGATACCAATTGAAAGGATCGTATGACACCTAGAGGGGGGGGGGGGGTTGAATAGGTGCTAATCCAATTTTAATACTTTTTCAAATTAGGCTTGACACAAAAGGTAATTCTCTAGATATGCAACTATGGTGAATTTACCTATATGACAAGCTAGCAACTAAGCAAGGTACACGAAGTAAAAGCAATAAACAAGGATAGAGGTAACCGAAGGTGAAAACACGCGGAGACACGGATGTATTCCCGAGTTCCTCCTTTTTAGGGGAGTACGTCTCATTGGAGAGGTGTGAGCTACCACAAAGGTCAACTCAACAGCCACAAAGGCTTCACCTTCTTCTCCGTTGAACCGCACCACAAAGGTTTGGTTCACCTTCCACTATCGGAATCCTTCAAGGCGGAATCCGGAGCCTTTACAACAACGATCCGGGGCACAACCCACAATTGGATTGGGGGGCTCCCGAACAGCTACAATCTGTCACAAAGACAATCACGTAAGTACAACAATGAGCTAGGTTTTTCCAATGGAAACCCTAGCAAAGGGGCCCTCAAGTGAATGAGGGGGAAATGTAAATCGGCTTGGTGAAGATGTAGATCCGGACCTTCTCCTTCAATCCTCCAAAGATCAACAAGTTTGGGTGGAGGGATTGGGAGATCTAGCAAATCTTGAGCTTGCAATAATGGTGTTCTTCAAAGTTGGGCGAGCTACTTGGCTGGAGGTAGGTGGAGGGGTTTTTATACCCCTCCCACAAATGTAACCATTGAAGACAGGGAGGCCGGATATTCCGACCTAAGTTAACACCGGAATATCCGGCTACCCGGAATAATCCAGCCTCCTGTGAAATCTCCGGCCCAAATATCCAGGTGAGTCCAGAGAGCCACACAATTGGACGCTCTTCGTCCTTAGAAATTTTGGCCATCGATAAAACTTGAGGGCCGGATATTCCGCCCCCAACTGGGACCGGAATATCCGGTCTGTCCGACTGAAAATCCTGTAGGCCTTTTTCTTCTCCTTTTTGGTGTTGATGCAATTAAGTATTTAGACATTTAAAACCTGCACCACTTGATACTAGATTAAAAAGTCACTAGTGTTGTTAACTAACACACAAAACACATGGGATAAAGAAATGTCCTTTCAACGTCGTCGCTCCGGTCTTGATCTTGGAGACTGCGTGGAGCTGGCCTAGGGATTCCAGTGCCATGCACGCATGCGCATGCATGTGCCAGGCACCGCTGTTTTGCATGTGCCAGCAGTTTGGGCCTCGGTTTTGCCTCCTCTGCACCGCGTATGTCGAGGTAGTAGCCTGTTGATCCTGGTGCTGCAGCTTCGCGAGTTGCGTCGATGTGCCGATGGCGTCGAGTCGCCATGCGCCATATTGTCCGTCGGATTAGCCTGATTTGGGCACTGACAGCACCGATCTTGCACTGATTTCGCCGGAGGATCGTCGTGGAAAATTAGGGATTTTATTTGGCTAAGCTGGATCTAATCTATGAAACTGAAAATTCAAAATAGGATCTAAATCTATGGAATTGGGAATTTCGAAATTTAACTAAGGTCTAATCCAAGAAACCGATCCGATCTCTTTGATCGAAACCTGGTGCCGCGCCCCCGGGAAGAGGAGATTAATCTCCCCGGGGGCGGCGGGATGCGGAAGTGGTGGAGAAACTTAGGATCGGCGTCATGATACTAACCGCTCTGATACCATGTAGAAAATATTGAAACCCTAATATTGTGTGTCATACTGATCTGACCCTCGTGGGGATTATATAGGAGTACAAACTTGGAGGGCAAGAAGCCTAAGACTTGGAATACAAGATAACTCCTAATCTAACTCTACTCGTACACGTATGTATTCTAACACTACAAAGAGCCGAGTAGTTTTACAAGTGGTTGAGATAAACGATAAATCCTAAAATCTATACCTACTAATAAAGGGAGCAAGGCTTCCTTCGTTTCGTCCGTCGGCCATTTTGCAAAAAAAAACCTCACAAATACGGAAATTAACCCACAGTCCATCGGACAAATGAGGCTGCGCCGCACGTTTTACAAAAAAAACCTATCAAATAGGGAAATTAACCCAGGCCCCTCCTCCTCCTTCCTCGCGCTGCCGCCCCGATGCAGCCTCCTCCGTCCTCGACCGGCGCCGCCCTCGCCTCGCTCTCCTCCTCTCCCTCCGTCCTCGGCCGGCGACGCCTGCTAGCGCCGCGCCCTCCTCCGGCCCGACGCGCCCCATCCAGCTCCGCCCGCGTCGCGAGGGGAGGAGGAGGAAGCTACCGCCGTCGCCGACGCGAGCCGCCGCCGCTACGCACCTCCCCCGATAAATCGAAGGCCACAGGGAGCTCCGCCACCTTCTCCTCTCCATCTCCATCAACTCACGCGTGTTGGGACGCCCGAGGCACGCCGGAATCGCCGCCGCCGTGGTCGTCTTCCTCGGGGCCGGCCGCCTCCCCGTCGACCTCGATTCGGTCGCCACCGACCTCCTCTTGACTCGCTGAGCCCTCCATCACTCTCCTGGTGAGCTCCTGATCCCGTAGGACCTCTCCCCTGTCCTCCCCGTCCTCAGTACCCTCAGGCCGCCGTGGTCGTCGCCGTCCGCCGCCGCCTTTTGGTCACCGGCTCTCTCGTAGCGAAGCACGGGTATTTTCCTAGTGATATACTAAAGTAACTAAACCCGAAATCGGTTACAAGAGATATCTCATGGAATTCGCATGTACATCTTGGCATGGCTTGCACTCCAAAATGGTGCATTTGGGTCACCGTCTGGGTCCGAAACCTTTGTCTAGGCCACCTCGTGCCGAGTGGGTCTGCTTCGGCCTATGTGGGCCTACCTGAAACCCATGACCTGGTGAGTAACCCCTACCCCCGAGTCCATCACGGTCGCAGAGAGTTTCGCCTTGGTTCGCTTGGGCTTGCCAAATGAAGATGTTGTCTTCCACACGCCGAGTGAAACTTGCCGCGCACTGAGACTTCATGATGAAGTGAATGTCGCGAAGGAGTTTGTTGATCTCTTTAGTTGATGTAGATGCAGAGATTACCCTACAAATGTATGTCGGCTGGCCACTAGTCCTTAATTTTTGTGGATCGTCGAGTGCCCGGTAACCAAATCGGTGTTGGTCTTAAGATGGATCGAGACTGTATCAAAGTTTGATGGTTGGGTTGCAGTCTAACCAGAGGGTATCCGAGGTCTCTGAGTAGTCCTAGCGATTGAGCTAGTAACATGGAATATCGGTAGCATCGGCTTGCGTTCAACCAGCCGGAGGCCAATGTGTGCCATGTCAAAGATCTGATTCTGCTAATACTTGCGTCCTAGACGTCCGAGATACCGACCGGCCAGTGCCCATCATGGGAGGACGCTTTCGAGATAGTTTCCGAACCGGCGGCCGGCGGAGCAGGTGAGTCTGTGTACATCTCATAGGAACAGTTAGCTGTAGGCGAATCGATAGTCGTTTATCAATCATTCGCTAAGATTGCGATGCTAGTGGAATGTGCTTTTCGATGCTTGTAGGATGGCTATGTGCCATCTCCCTCTCCCTTGACCACTTGACAAACATCTACAAGAAAATCTGACGTACGCCAAATGAGGTCAGAGATGCAATGTACCGAACTCCCTTTCATCAACTGAGCAGGCGAGGGAGACAGCATGTCACATTTCGTGGCATTTTCAAGGCACAGTCTTGTTCTGTTCTGTTCTGTCAAGTTGACCGGGACCTGTAATTTTGTTCAGACTCAGCGTTTAGACTTGCTGTAGCAGTCGCAGCGTTTGACGTGATAAGAACACGGCAAAGGAGATAAAATATGAGTGAAGTACTAGTAGTAATGTAGTATGCCCAGAGAGTGAATATATGGAACCCGGCGGCAGCTGATCCGGGCTATCCAGCCGTCGCTATCCTCCAAGCGATCGGAGTGCTAAAGTCTGGAAATGAAATCTGGAGCAAGAAATGAAGGATATACATGCCGGTGGTGGGCCAACTTAGTAGAAATACCTGACAGCTTTTGTAAGTTTTTAATGGACGAGGTACCATGCATTAATTAGCAAACAACCAAAACGCGACAGACAACCACGAGGAGTCCAAGAACTTCAAAATCCAGAGGCGTCGGAGGTCGTCCTCGGCGCGCGCCTCTGCCGACGCCACCTGACGCCACAGCATGCTCTGTTTCCGCTCCATCAACGGGCTCGGCAATGGCATCGAGCGATCAGGCGAGTTCGTCGACGGAGTAGCCCAGCAGCTCGATGCAGTCACGCACGTCCATCTTCGAGTTCGTCGACGGAGTAGCCCAGCAGCTCGATGCAATCACGCATGAAGATGCTCCGGAGTGCAGCGCAGCTGCGGCGGCGCTAGCTCAGCTACTCCATCTTCATCGTCACCCTGCTCAGTTCTGCCACATCTGCTATGCCCTACAGAGAGAGCTATGCCCCACGCCTGCAACATATTTAATGCCCCACGTATGCACATTTGCTCTGACACAGTTCTTGTCCCCACAACCACAATTATACACGCATTTACACTCCTAAATACAAGCCTGTCCAGGTGATGTACGTGGCCTGCTTTTCTCCGGTTCCGAATCATGAAGTCTCCAGATCCGTCGATGCGCCGGGAGCAGATGCCGCCCGGTTCAACGTAGCATTTTCGAGTATGCCCACCTCTTCTTTAGGACCCATCCATTCACTTTGTTGGATAGTACTTATCCTAACTCCCTCAGCGTGCAACTTTGCAAATAAACCCTTCCGCTTTCCAGAAATTCGGAAACTGTCCTCCTTCTTCGCTGACAGGGACCAAACCGTAATTTTCAAAAAAAAAGAGGCCCTCGGTGGAAAAAGCATCCGCAGATCCACACCTCCCATTCTCTCTCTGTAACACCCCGAAAATTTAGACCGAATTTTAAATTAAATTTTGGACGCCGGAAAAAACTTTTCGGGTTTCTAAATGTTTTCTTCGAACCCGTTGGTCTTTGATTTGACTTTGGTTTCGCTCTCCTAGAAAAAATTCCCAACAATTCTCGATCTTTGTCGACCTCCACCATAATTCCATGACATGGTTTTGTCTGCTAAATATTGGTTCCATCTGGATATTGCAAAAACCCTTCTGCCTGTCCTACTAAAGCCTCCACCGCAACCTTAGCTTGGAATAAATTCTACCAAGCTACCATATGGTTCCCTTATACATATACCTCACTCCCATGGAAAAATATTTCCTAGTCCCATGCAATATTCCAAAGTTAAACCCTAATTCCTATTATGTCGGTTTCAATCCAAAAATTATCCAGACACTTTCCACTCATCCAGAAATTCTACAATTTTGGGAGATGCATAAATCCACCTCCTGAACATTTCACTCCACTGTCCCAACCTCATTTGAGCAATATATGAAGTACTTCATTTGTAGTGCCCTTTCCTTGCCTATTAGCAAATTCCAAAGGAACCCCTCTTTGTATGTCTCCAAAAATTCTACAAAATTCAGAGATGATCCTAGGCAGTATGTAGCCCATTTATGCAAAAATATTTGGTACCTTGTTAAGAAATATTTGACCTTTCCTCTGTCCAAGTTTCTGCCCTAAAATTCAAATGTTTTCAAAATCTAGTCAAATGATTTTTGTAGTGGAGAAGAGTGCCTAGATGCAAGCATTAGGAGTTCCCACACCTCTGGGCAAAGTCTTGACCAAACCAAAATCATTTGCCTCCTCAAACAATCGAATTCGAATTTGACCAGTACTGTTTTTCAAAAGTTCTAGTCGCACGAAGTTTCGAATTTGCAAAAACTTTAGTCACCAAAGTTGTAGAGTTTTGAATTTTGCTTGCAGTGGTGAAAACCCCATCGCGTTTGGAGCTCCGAGTCGCCGGGAACGCGACGATGCCACCGTGTCGCACCCTAGACGCCGCTTCCGCATGACCTAAACGTCGCTTAGCCCTAAACCCTGCCTAACCCCAGAGCTGCAGTACCACCTCGTGCGTTGCTGTGTTCCCAGCTCCTCCTCTTATCCACTCCACCGACGATACAGTGGCATGGAGGATAGTTTTCCCGTGTCTCCTCTCCCCTGCCCTTGAAAAGGACCCCGAGCACTCTTCTCCGCTGCACTCACACACCTCACTCCCTCTTTCCCCTCCTCTACTGCCCTTGCTAGCTGTCCATCCAAAGCATCAGTAGGTGGCCGAAGCCGCTCTGTTCATCAACCCCCTGCCATGGCCGAAGCGGCCGAGCCCGTGCTCGTCACGGCCGAGCCCCCGGCAGCCCTGGACCACCTCCCCGGGCGCGGCCCAGCCCCTCGACCTCGTCGCCGTCTTTGTCCGGCCTCGCCGAGCTGTTCGTCGCCGCGGTCGACCGCATACCGTGCCACCCGCCATGGCCGTACGGCCCCACTCGCGAGCAAGCCGCCCCGCCGCTTCCCCCAGCACCCCTAGCTCCTCCCCGGACCATCCCCTGGACGCGGCGCAGCGGCGCAGCCCCTCTCCCACCACCGGCGCGTGACGGAGCTGTGCGAAACGCCGGCAACCGGCGCCACCCGCGACCCCCGCCATTGTCGAGCTTGGCCAGCTCGGGGGCGACGCGTCCGTGCCGTCCCCGGCCTCTGGAGCCCCAGGACGGGCGCGGCGCTGCCCACGTGGCCGCCGTCGCCGTCCCTCGGCGCCCGGCCATCCCAGCCGCCCATCGCCGGCGTCGGCGATGCGCCGAGCCGCCCCGTGCAGGACGATGAAGACGAGCACGGCGTGCGGGGTCAACGCCGACGATCGATCCACCTTTTTTTCCCTCCAGCGCAGCCCAGCTGCGGCCCAGCTACGGCCCGCCAAGGCGCTGGCGCCGGCGTGCGCAGCGCGCAGCGCACACTCGGCCCATTTGCGGCCCAGCCGCGAGGCAGATGCGGCCGTGCAGTTTTTTCTCTCCCGAGCGGTCTGTTTTTTTTTGTGAGCAGCAGTTAGCTAACCGTCGCTCGTCAATATCTCTCGATCCGTAGCTCCGTTTGGAGCGAATCAAATTTGTAAATTCCTAGCTTGAGAAGCTCTGTCCAGTAGTATAAGTTTTACATTTTTGTAAAATACTTGTATACTCAGTACCCTTGTATGCCTACTTAGGTGTATTCCGCGGTAACCGGCAAACCGAGACCCTAACCCGCGACGTGCCCGTGACCCTCCAAGCCAAGCGGTGTCGATCTTCGGAGGCAAGCTAACCCTTGCTATGAGAAGTCCCTCAATGTTGTTTGTTTATTTGTTGATTGCCATACCGGGGGTTATATTTTCTGTCTGTACCCTGTTTATTATGGCATGTCTGTTTGTTATTCTTGTTTAATATGTTGCTTCGATTATTGCTCCTGCCATGTCATATTCATCATCCATGTATGCATTAGAATGATGTGTGAATTATCGGTGCGCCTCGCACTTGCATGGCTTTGTGGAACCCTCTAAATAAACAACTATAAAACATGTGTCCCTATGATTGTTTGCTTCTTCTTCTTCGCCGAGGTGAGGAGCGGACGAATGTCGTCTTATGATCCTCGGAGTTGGGGGCATTTGCCAAAAGAGTTATTTGCTTCTTATCCCTCCGTCAAATATGGTTGGTGTCGTGGTGGTGTCACGGCAGATGCCATAGGATGGCTTAAGTTGTGGGCTCGCTAGGACGTTGGGGGATCCGGGGAGGGTTTGCGCGCTCACGTAGCACGCATGAAGAACAACCAAGAACTCGCAAGAACAAACAAGAACAACAGAACCAAGAAGAAGCAAAGAACACCACGATGTACCCTGCTTCGGGGCCCTCTTGTGGAGGTAACACCCCTACTGCAGCACTACCTACTCTCTTTATATCTCAAGTGTTTACAAGTACAGAGCGCTCCTTGAGCTGTATGAAGAACAATGGTGAAAGCTCTAGGAAGAAGTGGAGCTTGGGGGGAAATGATGCTCGTTGTCTTCACCGTCCTTGCACTGGAGGATGTGGTAGCTTACTTATACACTAACCGGATTACCTTTTTGCCCCTGGCTCCATGAGACAATGGCATTGCCAAGAGGAAAGGACAAGCCTCTGCCCCCTGTCAATCCAACGGCCGGACTGTCAGGCCTATCTTGCCCCTTCGGGCAATGGCAGCTGTAGCCCACCGGGTCTAGGTCACATCCTCTTTCCCGAATTGGCCGAGTCAGCTCCTAGGTTGCTGCGCTCCCAGGAATCCCGTGGCTTGACCTGGCTGTCAAGTCCCAGCAGGCCTATCTTGCCTCTTCAGGCAATGGCAGGCGTAGCCCACCGGGTCTAGGCCATAGCCCTTTCCCGAATTGGCCGGGTCAGCGCCTAGGGCCTTGCGATCCGGAAAACCTGTGGCTCGACCTTGCTGTCCTCTGAACCTCGGTCAGTAGAACTGCAGGTCCCGTGACCTTACTGACATTACTTGGCCCCCGTGCCATATCCGGATCACCTTATCCGGGTCCTTCCTGACCAACCGGCTAACTTAGCCGATACTTCTTAATCTGATCCGGTTTGGCTTTACTGGATCCCCTTTGTTTCTTCCCACACTTTATCTCGATAGAGAGTTAACCGAATTTCCAAGAGATTCGGCCCAGGTGATCCGGCTGAATATTGATCCGGCCAGCCTTTTAGAGTTCTCAACACCACATCTTTGCCCTACCCGGGGGCAGCCCCCCGACAGTAGTCCCCGAAGCTGTGCGGTCCTACAGCCTCGGCTGAAGGGCCGTAGCAGGTTCAAAACCAACACCATTAACCGAATTGCATCAACTCATCTCCGAATTTCCCGGGACGCTTGGCAGGAAATCTCTGCGCAAAGCCGCGTAATCCGGGTCTCTGATTTGACATGTCACTGTCAGCACATTATCCGGATCCACCGGGTACTCAAGTGAGTTTGACCAAACGACCGTGTCTCCTCGATTTCTTCGTTGACCTGCACACCCGATCCGCACGACCGCTTCCCATTCTGTGACCCACCATGTGTCTGAAATACACGGTCACAGCGGAGACCACAAAGTTCCAGGGCGCAGTTATCCTGCGACGCCCCGAAAACTGCGCAGTAGTGCGTCAGTTACCACTTAGCACTATAAATAGGGGTGCGGGGGTTTCTCTTCTTCTCCGCTCGTTCCCCACTCCGAAAACCTCCATCTGCGCCACTGCCGCCGCCGCAATCTCGCCCTCGCTACCTTGCCGCGCCGGAGACGTCCTCAACACCTGAGAAGACTCGCCGGAGCCGCGCACTGCGCCCTGCACCGCCGTTTCTCCACTGGGCTCCTTCCTCGCCGCGCCATACCCGTAAGTTCTTTTTCTTCCGTTCATGGCCACCGCGAGCAAGTTCATATTCCACGGGGAACTCACGCCTGTTTTTTGTAGATTCATCCGCATATTAGTCCATCGCCAAGCCTCAGTGCATCCAGTAGATCTCCTTTCTAGATTTTGCACTAGATTGCCCTAGTTTTGCTTGCCACCGTATGAGCAGTTCAATCACATTTTTACTCGTGATTTCCTTTCTTTTTTACTGCCGCGGTAGATCTTGTGTAACCCTAGACTTTTGCGGAAGGTGTTTGTGATTGCCATCCGAATCACCTTCTCTGCTGAACCCGGCTAGTTTCATCCGGGATAATCTTAGCCGAATCACTTTAGATCTGGTTCGATTATACCATTATCCGATTCATTTGACTCGGCCCTACCGACTTCTTGCAGGATCGATCCGGATATGGCGAAGCTTCCTCCCGGCAGTGGGAGGGTTCTGATGTGACAAAGGACGATCTGGAATGGCTATTAAGCACCCGGCGTATAACCTCTCAAGTTATATGCCGCAAACCGGGGAAGGAACTCGCACCGGTCACCGAACCTGGTGAACGTGTGGTGTTTCTAGCGCACTTTGAGCGCGGATTCGGATTGCCGCGAGTGATTTCTTCCGGGCTTTCCTAGATTTCTTTGGCTTACAGCCTCATCACCTCCCGGCTAATGCCTTCGTTTCTCTATCGGCCTTTACTTCCTTTTGCGAGGGCTATCTCGGTGTCTGGCCGACTGTCGATATATGGGCAAAGTATTTTCACCTCCGCAAGCAGACTATTCCAGGCACCAAGCCGAAGCTGATGACTGCTTGTGGTTCGGTTAGCATTACGCCGAGGACGGGATCCATCTTTCCCCGTATCACTGGCCTAGACACTGTCAGAAGTGGCAAAGGACTTTCTTTATGTGAAGAGTGCTGAAGGCCATGATGCCCTCAATCTGCCCGAGTTCAAGATCGAGCCACCCACAGCCGAATTAAACTTCGGATATAATCCGGCTGAAACTATTGCAGAGCTCCAGACAATACATGAAACTCTGGAGGACCTTGTGGAGAAGGGCCTGGATTCGGACGATCTCCTCCGGACCTTTATCTCCCGCCGGGTCAATCCTCTTCAAAGACGTGAACACAAGATATGCCACATGAGTGGTCTGCTAGATCCTACCCGGATCAGCAAGCATGACCTTAACCGAGCTTCCATCAGGAGACGAGTAAATGCGATTGCCTATACGGAGATGTCGGATAAGTGGCGGTGGGGCGTAAAGCCGTTTCACCGGAATGCACTTCCACCACAGGTTCGTTCACCATCTTCCGAATTCATCCATACTTCATCAAAATGCCATCGGACTAATCCGGATTTACCTTGACTCTTATGTAGCTGTTTGACCGCCAAGCTACTGAAGATGGAGATCTCTCCACCAAAGTATGGGGAGCGGATCGCAGCCCGTTGCGCGAGGGCGAAGAGGATGCGGATACGGATGACTATCTGCCGATTCCGCGCGCCAAGCCAATCCGCAAGGGTAAGCAAACAACTATTCACAACGAAGATGAGGATGATGATTGCCGGATCTAGATCCCATTGATGCTATTCCGATTTCATGGTCACCACCTTGTGTTCCAGCCAAAGAAGATACTCAAGGGACATCTCGGAAACGCGCTGATGCGCCCGGATCTGATGCCCCTAAAGCAAAAGAATCAAGAAGGCTGGCTCCAAGCCGAATCGGCTCAAGCCCATGCCTACCACGAAGGGGTAATGCCAACTTAGCTTCATTTGCTTTCTTCCTTTACTAACCGAGTCATCTTCATCCGGATTAACTGTTCACTTTGTTTTATGTAGTGACGTCATCGTCACCGAGCAAACTCACTCATCCATTTCTTCTCCCATTCCTCCACTGGATTCGGCTATGGAGAACCAGTCTCCTGAGAGGGCGGTCTCTCCAGCGCGTACTACAACTGCCAATATTCCCCAGCCGACTCCCGTATCAGAGCCGGTTATTGACTTGGAGAGTGAGGAAACCCTGGTTCCTATCCGAGACTCAACTTGGCCACGCCCTCTGAAGGAGCTGGAGAAGGAAAAGGCTAAGACATCGGCTCAGCCCTTGCCTAAGCCGGATTCTCGCCCTACACCGGCAGCTCAAGCCCTGCTGAATCAAGAGCAGCAGAAGAAGAAAAAGCAGAAGCAGCAACAGCAACAACAAATTTCCGAGAAGCAGCAAAAGGAGCAACATCCGAAGCAGACCCGGGTGCGTCACCTCACCCAAGCCGACTCAAGGTGCCCTGGCACAACTCCAACCACCTCGGATAAGCAGGTGGCTGCTAGCAAGAAAGTTCCTGCCGCCCCATCAGCGATTCGATTCGGCCAGGCCCTGTCGAATCCCCGCCCTCCGAGCAGCGATAAGCTCGAGTCCGCCAAGCAATTCATTGAAGCTTGGAATGATGCTGACCTCGCCAAAGACTTCTCTACTTCAGCGCCACATCCGGCTGGGCCTAGTCGGATGTTTCAATCTCTACACTCCGTGCAGACCTCGGTTGTTGAAGCTAACCGGGTCTTGAGGTAACTTTACCGAATCTGCTTTTACTTTATCATTATCAATCTGCACTATTCCCAGTCCCCGAGATTCGGGTCGAACGACTGATACTCCTCCGAGTAAGAAAGTCATTCGGCTTGAATCTATAAAACCAAGGAACCGTGGGACTTCCAGTCCCCGAGTCTCTTTTCCAACTGATTCGGTTAATCTCGGGCCAGTCCCCGAGATTCTTTTGACGCCATTTGCATGTTTTCTTTCAGGAAACCATGACCGCTCGCAGCAAGCTCTTTAAGCAGCTCGCCCATCAGCACCAGAAGCTCCAAACTTCCTTTGATGGGCTCTGTCTTGAAATGGACAATAAAGAAGAAGAGCAGAAGCGCGCTTTAGAGGAGCAAAAGTCAGAGGTGGCTCGGCTCCAGCGAGAGCTTAACCGGGTTGAAAAAGTGAAGGAGAAGGTCAAAGGAGAGCGGGATGCGCTGCGGAATGAAAAAGACACTATCCAGAAGGAGCGAGATGTTTGCAAAGCCGGACTTGCGGAGCGGGCCAAACTGGACAAGCAAATTCAAACGGCCATTGCCGAATCTGAAGCCGAAGTCAAAGCGGCGAAAGAAGAATTGAGTGCTCACAAAGCAGCCAGTGCGAAATGGCTGTCCGGACTTGCAAGCCTCAATGATGACATGGACCGTAAGTTTTGCCGAATCTCTTCTTTTCCTTCTGCTCTTATCCGACATATATTTTTGTGTTCCTTCTCGCTTAACTCGGTATTAGCTTATTTGTTTGTAGGAGAGTTTACCAGCATCCGGCTTCAAGCCGCCAAAGCTGTGAGAGACGCCCGAGCTGAGAGAGCCAAATTAACCGGTGCTCCCTTACCAGAGACATGGGACATTGAAGATCACATTACTGCACTCAAGGCTCGGATTGCCCCTTTGAAGGATTCCCACATTGATCTGCTCAATGCAAGCCTCAAGGCTCACCGAATCTTATTTCCTGAATCTCGGCAAGTCCGGTCTGCGGAGGAGCTAATCAAAGATCTGGATCAAACGAAGAGCCGGTTACAGCAATGGAGATCTTCATCTGCCCGTGCCGGTGCTGATGCCGCCTTGATCCTCATCATGTCTTGGTATGAACTAATCGATCTCGCCAGAGTGCGCTCCCTTCGCGAGGGTTCTTCATGGGCTAAAGATCCTGACCGGATCAAGATCCGCGAGGAGGCTGCCAACTTTATGGCGGAATTTGCAAACACCAAACATCTTGATCTGGAGGCTCCGGTCTACACTGACGGGGAAGAGACTGAAGAAGAGGAATCGGACGATGCCTCCGCTGAAGAATATGCCGATTCTGAGGGCGAGTCTGATGATTCGGCTAACTCTGCCGAACCTGCTCCTATCAAGTCCATCAAGATCCCAGCCGCTGACTCGGCTAAGAGTACCGAAGCAACTCCGGCCCAGACTTCGGAGATACAGCAACTGATTCGGCAGAGATTACCAAACAAGCTTCAGCTGATCCGGATACTTCCGAATCTGCCCAGCCTTCAAGCTCTCCACGCAAGGTTACCCTGAAGTTCCTCCATCTTCTGAGTCCATTCCAGCGACGGAACCCCCTGCAACCGAATCTACTCCAACCGAAACTCCTGTAACCGAAGCTCGCGCGCCCGAGGCTCCTGCAACCGAAGCTGATGTAACCGAACCCGCTACAACCAAGTCTGCTGCTTCCTGAAGTGACTCAGTGAAAAAACGTTAAATCCCCGGTATGCCGGGAGCAGATGTAATAAACAATTTTAAGTTCTTCCGAGACTACTCTTATTTAGCTTAATGTGATCCGGACGAGGTTTATGTTGGATCATTTTAAACCGAGTCCCCGAGTCTGTTTTCTTGTTTACTATTTTTGCCGAATCTTTGCTCTTGTCTACCTTTTAGGTGTTTGACAGTCGAGTCACAAGATAGGAATCATAGCATACAATACTTGAAACATGCGAGTTATGGTTTAGAATCATCTAACATAAACAAAAAATAAATAACAGGGGTTAGTAAACGACATCTGCCGAATCGGTTTTGGACCGAGTCCCCGAGTCCATTTTCATGTTTCCCATATTCCTCATCTCTGCTCTTGACTACCATTTTGGTGTTTGTCAGTCGAGTCACGAGATCAACAACACAGCATACATTACTTGAATTTTGGGACGAGGTTCAAAGCAATTCGACACATGAACGATATGGACAAAACAGTAATAAGAAACACATGCATGAGGACGAAGCAGTCCCCGAGTCCAGACTCGGATTGCTGCAATTTCATTTATGATAAACTGAAATACATACATTGCGCCCCTTAGGAGTAAAAGGGTCGAAGCAGAGCTACATTCCAGGGTCTCTTAGTTTCTTGTCCGGGTCTATCCAGGCCATCCTTCCTTGGTTCCTGTGCATCTACAAGGTAGTACGAGTCATTGTGCATAGCCCTGCTCACAATGAATGGTCCCTCCCATGGAGGTGACAACTTGTGTCGGCCTTTGCTGCGCTGCACCAGCCTTAGTACAAGATCTCCCTCATGAAACACTCGAGGGCTGATCTTTCGACTATGATATCGTCGGAGATTCTGCTGGTATATTGCTGTCCGAGATAGGCCAATTCTCTTGCTTCCTCTAGCAGATCCACTGCATCTTCCCGGGCCTCTTTTGCCTCGGTTTCAGTATACATTGCCACCCTTGGTGCATCATGTTCTATGTCAGTGGGTAGCACAGCTTCTGCCCCATAAACCAGAAAAAATGGCGTATAGCCAGTTGACCGATTCGGCGTGGTCCTTAGACCCCACAGTACTGATGGTATCTCGTCTATCCAGCATCCCGGAGTTTTCAGCAATGGTTCAATGAGACGAGCCTTGATGCCGGCCAACACCAGGGCATTTGATCTTTCCACTTGCCCATTAGACTCCGGATGTGCCACCGAGGCTATATCTAGCCGGATTCCCTTATCCATGCAAAACCGAGCAAACTCTCCGACAGCAAAGTTTGTGCCGTTATCCGAGATGATGCTATGAGGGTACCGTATCTCAAAATAATTTCTTTCAGGAAAGTCACAGCCGAACGACCATCTACCTTCCGGATTGGTTTCACCTCTATCCACTTGGTGAACTTATCCACCATCACCAGCATATGTGTCATGTTACCCCTAGCCGGCTTGAAATCTCCCACCATATCTAAACACCACACAGCAAACGGCCAAGTGATAGGAATTGTTTTGAGCGCCGATGCGGGTAAGTGTGTCTGCTTGGCAAACCTTTGGCATCCTTCACATTTTCGGACTATGTCCTCTGCATCCGCGTGAGCAGTGGGCCAGTAAAATCCATGCCGGAACACCTTAGCCACCAGGGCTCTCGTGCTGCAATGATGTCCACATTCTCCTTGATGTATCTCCAGGAGCATCTCCTTGCCCTCGGCTGGCTCCACACAACGCTGTAGCACCTCGGTTGCACTCCTCTTGTATAACTCCTTGTTGATGATGGTGTAAGCCTTGGACCTCCTCTGCACTCGCCTAGCTTCGGTTTCATCATTTGGCAAACTCCCCTCCGACATGAACTTCATGATTTCTTCAGCCCATTCCGGTACTGGATGCAAAGGGAATAAGTGCTCATCTATCTCCACTGGTTCGGCCGCCATTATTTCTTCTATCAGCTTCTGCCCATTCCCTAAGATTCGGTTAGCACCACCTTCTTCTCTGCTCCTCTTTCCTAAGATCCGGTTAGCAGTCCCCGGGTCTCGCCATGCAGTCCCCGGGTCTTCCCCAATGTATCCGACATCAACATTCATAGGGACAGCCTCAGATTCTTGCTTTGGGATAAAAATTGACTCGGAATCAGGCGAAGGTTTGATTGAAGGGACCCTTAGGTGATTCAAGGATATCCGGGTGGAATTGCATCCCTAGACGACCCGAGTTTTGACAGGACATCAGCAGCTTCGTTCTCCAACCGAGGTATGTGCTTGTACTCGCAGCCTTCAAAAAATCCTGAAATTTTCTGGACATGAAACCGATACAGTGCCATATTGGCATCAAGAGCATCCCAATTTCCAGAAGATTGCTGCACCACTAAATCCGAATCACCAAAACATTCTATTCGGCGGATGCCGATATCCCTAGCCACATTAAGCCCATGGATCAGTGCCTCATATTCGGCCACATTGTTTGAGGCTGAGAAATGAATCTGCAACACATATCGCAACTGATCTTGCTTGGTGACGTGAGTACCACCCCAGCACCTAATCCGATTTTGGTTTTGGAGCCATCAAAGTGCAACTTCCAGTAATTGTAATCCGGCTTGGGTGGCTCATACTGCATCTCGGCCCAGTCACAAAGGAAATCGGTAAAGCCTGAGACTTGATAGCATCCCTTCTCTCATAATGCGGGGTGTAAGGAGATACTTCTATTGCCCACTTGGCAACCCGGCCAGTCGCATCTTTGCACCCAATGATCTCCGCGATTGGAGCTTCACATACCACGGTAATCGGGTGTTCTTGGAAATAATGTTTCAACTTTTTGGCCGCCAGGTATACACCGTATGTCATCTTCTGGTAGTGAGGATAATTTTGCTTTGAGGTTGAGATCACCTCACTTAAATAGTACACCGGTCTCTGCACGGATTTACCCTCCTCTTCTCGCTCTACCACTATGACCACACTTACGACCCGGTTAGTGGCCGCAATGTAAAGTAGCATTGGCTCATTCGGCAAAGGTGACGCCAGAATTGGTGCAGTGGACAACATCTTTTTTAATTCGTTGAAAGCCGAATCTGCCTGCGGGGTCCACGTGAACCCGGTGCTCTTTTTCATCAACTGATACAAGGGCAAGGCTTTTTCTCCTAGCCGACTCACAAACCGACTCAACGAGGCTAAACACCCGGTGAATTTTTGTACATCTTTTAGACATTTAGGCAATTTCATTCTTTCTATGGCTCGGATCTTAGCCGGATTCACCTCAATACCTCGGCTCGATACAAGGAAACCGAGCAACTTTCCAGCCGGGACACCAAAGGTGCATTTATCCGGATTCAATTTCAACCGATATTTTCTCAAGTTCACAAATGTTTCCTCGAGATCCTCGAGGAGAGTGTGTTTTTCTTTAGTTTTGATGACGATATCATCGACATACACCTGCACATTCTTGCCCATTTGGGAGTGTAAGCATTTCTGCATACATCTCTGATAAGTTGCACCGGCATTTCTCAAACCGAAACACATGACACGATAGCAATACGCCCCGTACGGGGTAATAAAAGCAGTCTTTATTTGATCTTTAGGGTTCAGTGGTATCTGGTGAAAACCAGAGTACGCATCAATAAAAGACAACAACTCACACCCAGCAGTAGAATCGATCACTTGATCAATCCGAGGTAAAGGAAATGGATCCTTCGGGCACGCCTTGTTTAGGTTGGTGAAATCGATGCACATGCGCCACACCTTGACCACCGCTGGTTCGTCCTTCTTCTTCTCTACCAGAACCGGATTGGATATCCAGTCTGGATGCAACACCTCCATAATGAATCCGGCTGCAAGCAACTTAGCCAGCTCATCCAGCACCACTTTTCTTCGATCATCTGAGAGACGCCGAGTCGGTTGCCTCACCGGTTTTACATCCGGCCTGACAAATAAAGAGTGCTCTGCCAACTCCCTCGGAACACCAGGCAGGTCCTTAGCCGACCATGCAAAGATATCCCGATTCTCACGGAGGAAGTGACAGAGCGCGCTTTCCTATTTCTCCCAACCCGGCACCAATGATGGCCATGCGCTCCGGGTTCTCCGGGTCAATGGGATCTTCTTTGTCTCCTTGGGCATCTCAAATGTTGCACCTCCATCCGGATTGGTCATAGCCAGCACACCGAGCTGAGCTGACTTCGCCATTGCCACCACCTCATGCATCTTGCTCTTCTCAGCTTGGATCACCAATGATTCGGCTAAGGTGGAACCGATCGTGGCACACTGTATGGCCTTTTTGTAATCTCCCGCAACAGTGATAATACCATTCGGGCCAGGCATCTTTATCTTGAGGTAGGCCACATGAGTGGATATCATGAACTTGGCTAACGCAGGCCGGCCAAGCAGAGCATGGTATGGGCTCTCCAAATCTACCACCTCGAACTCGAGACTCTCAAGCCGGTGATTGTCCTTGGTACCAAACAGCACATCTACCCAGATCTTACCCATTGGGGAACAAGACACCCCGGGTACTATACCATGGAAGGTACAACTGCTCTGCTGCAACTGATTCGGCGAAATACCCAACTTGACCATTGTGTCCCGATACATGATGTTTATGGCACTGCCATTGTCAATCAAGACTCGGCTAAACCTCACGTTAAGCTTGGGTCCAACCAAAGTCGGATCCACCACCAGTGCATAGTTTCCTGGACTTGGCATAATTCTGGGGTTATCAGCCCTGCTCCAAGTGATCTCCTGCTCGGACCAATTCAGGTATTTTGGGACTGCTGGCATGACTGCATTCACCTCCTTCGCCCTTCGCAGCTGACTTTTCTTGTCAGTTGGCTCGGTCACAAAAACCACATAACTTTGATGAGCCTCCTTGTACTCATTACCGGGGTATCCACCTTGCCGACTCGGACCAGCACCATTGTCGTTGCCTCCCATGTTTACCAGGTTAACCGGCTTTGTGGCTGCCGGTCTTGGAGCTCCTGCGTTCACCGGGATTGTATTGGCTCCGGTTAAAGGCATATTCGGCCTGAAATTCGGTCTAGGAGCACCTCTCTGAGGTGGTCCTCTCTGACCCTCCGCCTGAATGCGATGATGCCAGCTACAATTCCGAGTTGAATGATTGGCCGGCTTGCGTGGGTCTGTTGTGTGATAACAGCAAGGCCCGTCTAATCTTGACTCAAAAGTTAGAGGAGGACTCGATCCATCCCATACTTTCTTTGGCCAAGCACCTTGATTCGGCCTCCAAGCTGGACCCTCTGTCTTTTGTCTCTGACCATCTCCTGCTCCAGGATGGTCCATATTCACTGCAGCAACCTGATCTGAACCGTATCTATAATCCGGATCTCTTCTTTTGTAACCGAATTCATGTCGGTCACTGGGCCTCAATGGTCCTACTCGGTTGTTAACCGGTTGCCTCCTGCTTGTTCCCACTGCATCCAATGCTGGCTGTGTCGGATCACCAAGAGCATACGTATCTGCTATCCGGATCGTTTCCGCCAGTGTCTTGGGCATATCCCTCTGGAGCTTCTGCCAGAGCGGGGTGCCATGTCGGCAACCCTGCGCAAACCAAGAAATCGCCTGCTCCTCCACGACACCTTCGCAAGAGTTGCGAATGTTGCTCCACCGAGTAAGAATTCTCGGTCTGTTTCCCGTTCTTCCTGCTTGCACGCAGCCAGGAGCTGAGGTCGGTTAGGCCTCTTGTAGGTGCTGGAGAAATTACTGTAAAATGCCTCCTCCAAGTCCACCCAAGAGTTGATACTACCCGGCGGTAAGTTATTCAGCCAAATCCGGGCTGGCCCTTCCAACATGTGCGGGAGATACCGGACCGCCCATCGGCGATTGCCCCCCGCAATGTGCACTGATGATACATAGTCTATCAGCCAATCCTGTGGCTTTGTGCTGCCATTATACGGCTTTGTGCTTCGGCCAAGCTGAAACAACGGCACGCTCGGCTCGTTCATGATCCGAGGTCCAAAGCATGGAGGACCCGGTGGGCCTTGCTCTTCTAGCTTCTCGGACTGGTAAATTCTATCCAACTTGAGACGCTGATCATCGGATCCAATGCCCGAGGTCCCAGTCTTGATGCAAGTGCATTATCATACGTCTGGTATCCGGCTCGCGCCATAGCCGAATTTCCGTCATCATAGCGGTAGCCCGCCTGGCCACCATCTTGCTGTTGCGCTCGCACAATCACTTGCTGCCCCGGAGGACGAGGTGGTTGACCTCGGCCAGCCGAATTGCCCCTTCCAGCTCCCGGGTAGCCTTGTCCACCACTGTTTCTGCTTTGGCCACCTCTTCCTTGAGCGGCTAGCTGCTTGCCGGCATATTCAGCATCATAGGTCTGCAGCTGCTTGCTCTTACCCGAGTTCACGCTCTGGGCCCGGTCAACTCCGACGTGCGGGGATGACGCCTGCCCCTTGGATCTCTGGCTAACAGCCTTAACCGACACTACTACCCGAGAAACACCTGCATCCGGATTAGCTTTCCGGTAAGCCTCATTCTGCCGGTTACACACATCTACTAGCTCATTGACTCTCTCTGCCTGCCTTCGCCAAGCGTCCCCGGTTAGTGTACTCAACTCGGCTCGCGCTGCCGCTGCAGCCCTAAGATTCTTAGCCGGGGAGCTATACACCGGCTTGCCTGTGCCAGATCTATGACTAGTAGCCTTACTTGAGCTCGATCCTGCAGCTCTAGCTAACTCGTCATTGAGGTCCTTACCCCGGTTACGCAACTCGGCTTTCTTGCGCGAGCGATGCACTACAGGAGTAAAGCCATCAGTGATACCATTGGCAGCATTGTACTCTCTCATATCTCTATCAAAGGCTTGCCTAGACTCCACCACTAACCGGGCTTCTTTTTGCAACCTCAGGCGCTCTGCCTCTAGCTGAGCTACAGTAAGCTCTACATTTGCCCCAGGTGCCACTGGCCGAGATAACTTCTCCAGGACATCCTCTAAGGGAGCCTCCCTACTTGACATGCCAAGCGGGCCAACCGGATCCGGTTTCTCCTTTGGGAACTTGGCCGTCCGAGTCGGCTTGTCAACCAGATCAACTGGCGTGGCCAGCTCCTCGGGCATGCTCTTGCTGGCATCTCCTTTGCCAGCCGCAGCACTTGTTCCAACCACCATTACCTCCACGCTACTCCCGGGGCGAGCGCTACGCCGTCCGAGAGCTGCGCGGAAAGAGGGAGGATCCTCAGCCACGAGCACCTGCGCCGGGTACTCGCGGACAGGCTCGGTGGCGACGTAGGTGACGAAGCTGCCGAGCGTCATGAGGAAGCCGTCAGCGGGGAAGGGCTTGTTGGCGAAGCACCCCGCGTTGTCGCTGATGAAGTTGAACTTGCCGATCTTGCAAACGAGCCCAGAGAGGACCCGCTCGCCGGAGCCAGTGACGGAGCCCGTCCGGAAGGAAACCCCAGCCAACGCCACTGCTTGCCCCACGGTGGGCGCCAACTGTCGTGGTGGTGTCACGGCAGATGCCATAGGATGGCTTAAGTTGTGGGCTCGCTAGGACGTTGGGGGATCCGGGGAGGGTTTGCGCGCTCACGAAGCACGCATGAAGAACAACCAAGAACTCGCAAGAACAAACAAGAACAAGCAGAACCAAGAAGAAGCAAAGAACACCACGATGTACCCTGCTTCGGGGCCCTCTTGTGGAGGTAACACCCCTACTGCAGCACTAGCCTACTCTCTTTATATCTCAAGTGTTTACAAGTACAGAGCGCTCCTTGAGCTGTATGAAGAACAATGGTGAAAGCTCTAGGAAGAAGATGGAGCTTGGGGGGAAATGATGCTCGTTGTCTTCACCGTCCTTGCACTGGAGGATGTGGTAGCTTACTTATACACTAACCGATTACCATTTTGCCCCTGGCTCCATGAGACAATGGCATGCCAAGAGGAAAGGACAAGCCTCTGCCCCCTGTCAATCCAACGGCCGGACTGTCAGGCCTATCTTGCCCCTTCGGGCAATGGCAGCTGTAGCCCATCGGGTCTAGGTCACATCCTCTTTCCCGAATTGGCCGAGTCAGCTCCTAGGTTGCTGCGCTCCCAGGAATCCCGTGGCTTGACCTGGCTGTCAAGTCCCAGCAGGCCTATCTTGCCTCTTCAGGCAATGGCAGGCGTAGCCCACCGGGTCTAGGCCATAGCCCCTTTCCCGAATTGGCCGAGTCAGCGCCTAGGGCCTTGCGATCCGGAAAACCTGTGGCTCGACCTTGCTGTCCTCTGAACCTCGGTCAGTAGAACTGCAGGTCCCGTGACCTTACTGACATTACTTGGCCCCCGTGCCATATCCGGATCACCTTATCCGGGTCCTTCCTGACCAACCGGCTAACTTAGCCGATACTTCTTAATCTGATCCGGTTTGGCTTTACTGGATCCCCTTTGTTTCTTCCCACACTTTATCTCGATAGAGAGTTAACCGAATTTCCAAGAGATTCGTCCCAGGTGATCCGGCTGAATATTGATCCGGCCAGCCTTTTAGAGTTCTCAACACCACACCTTTGCCCTACCCGGGGGCAGCCCCCCGACAGTTGGCGTAAGCCACCCGGACTGCGACGCTTGGGAGCTGACTTTCCATTTGGTTCTTTTTGCCAAGATTGCTGACACCACGTCGGGTTAATCCTTGAGTGGAATGGATGCTTTCTTTTTTTATGAATGTTTTCGGTTCATTGTTTGGAGGCTACATGCCTCGCCAACTTTGTAATTAATCTGCGAGGGCGCTGGCTGGAGGAACCGCCACAGTCGTCCGGTTGACCCACTGTGTTATCTTTTGTAGTTGATCTGTGAAGGCGCTTGCCAGCGGAAGACCGCTGCCACAGTCTTCCGGTCGACGTTTCTTTTTCCTTGTCAAACGAGAAGGTGCTTGCCAGCGGAAGACCGCTGCCACAGTCATCCGGTTGACGTTTCTTTTCTTTTGTCAAACGAGAAGGCCCTGGTCGGCGGGATCGCCGCCGTAGTCATCCGGTTGACGCCATTTTATTTTGCTAAGTTTGGACATGGATACTACTATTGCTTGAGATATTATGTTGCTAATGTCTTGATGTTTGATGATGTATATTATTATGATATTGTGATTGTTGTGTTGGACTAACCCTCTGTTGTTTGGACTTGTTATGATGAAACTTGATTAAATGAAACACCCCTCCAAACTTCGATAGGGTCAGTCCATAGTGCCACTAATCTGAACATCGAAAGCACTACCACTGTCGCTCACATGGGTGGGCCTTGACCTACGTAATCCTATTGAGCCTCCTTTGATGCCACCCTTTTGGCAAGTCTAGTCGGTTACCATAGTTGGTCGGGGCTAGTCTTGCGAAGGTTCCGGAGCTAGGCGTCGCTCATGGGTTGGGGACGTGCCGGATTCACTTCTGCATAAGGCATATAGTTATGTCGGTGGCTATATAGGGAGTGTCTTGATGGCGTGAACGGTTGAGTGAGTGTATCAGACCGTCTTATGTATGTGATCCTAAAGTACCGGTTGTTAATGATCCACTTGGATGAGTGAAGTATTGCAACCTCTCGAGAGTGTAAATCTGGATATCTAGCCTAGTTCCAAGGTTATGGAACAACAGTTCAGTGTCGGTCACACTATTGTCTTTGTCGAGTCAGGAGGTTAAACATAAGTTCTGTTTGAAAGAAAGATGAACAACCTGATTTCACTAAGTGAACAATAAGTTGATGCAGGGAATGTTACTCGAGATGTGATTGTGAACCAGGTTAGGGATGGCGGTGTGATGCGTTGGGAAGCCTATAGTTAGGCCAGAGCCCACATCAACTGTGCATGCCCAAGTGAAAGGATGAGGCCAGTGGGCCTAGCAGTTGACAGATGTAGCAAGGCCGTTGGGCCTAGTTGTGCTGACAGGTATTGTTATGTTACTTGGTACCAACTGGTACACCCGTCTACTCGTCACAGGTAAGTCTTTGTATGATTGCCGGTGCACGATCCAACCCCACCTGGCTTGGACTCTGTACTGGTGATACCCCCGTTGCTTGCTTATGACATGTTTGGTTGTCAATGCCATGCTACTTTTATGTCATGTATCTAGTATACACCTTGCCATGTTGTAGGATTTTACTTCCAATGCATATCTTGTTGCATGATTGTTGGATTGTTTGTAGTAAGTGGCGATACTTGCTGAGTGCATAATAATGTACTCACGGGCCTTGTGATTGTGGCCAGATTTTGGCGAGGACTCAACCTCCACCTTAGCAAGGACAAGGAGCAGAAGCTTGCTAGGATCAGTAGCCCAGCCAGATACCTGTGGAGTGGAGCCGCTCCAAGCCGTTGCCTCATTTATGTCTTCCGCTGCCAGTTAAAAACTCTGAGTTGGGCCAGGCTTGGCATGATATTTTGTAATGCCTCGATGGACTTGTAAACCTTTTGTAGCACTTTGTGCCTGATTGTGCAATGATTTCCGCTATGTTGCATTGTCGTAACGTGCGGCCAGATATCTTGGGCTGGCGCACGGGGCGACCGCCCTTCTGACAAGCTGTGCCAGAAGGGGGTGCCACACTCTCCCGCACGCGGCCGCAGGTCGCCGCCGCCGGCGCCGCGCATCGCCGCCGTTCCGCACCTCCCCGTCCAGATCCACTCACGCTGCGAGTTTCGCCGTCGCCGCCTCTCCCTCCCCGCCGAGTCTCGCGTGCTGAAACGCCGCGCCGTCGTCGGAATCGCTGCCGCCGTGCCACTGCCTCTCCGCCGCGTCCGCACGCCGCCGGCGCCGCTCCGTCGACACAAAAGCGGAGGCGCCGCCACCTGCGGCCACACCGCGTCGAGCCACATCCGATGCGCTCGCTCGCGCGTCCCGGAACGCTCTGCTGCGGCGCCGGCGAGATCCACGCCGCCGCGCAGGCGCCGTAAGAGGCCGGCCACTGGTGACGTCAGCGTGACGTCCCAGCGGGCCTGTGCTGCGCAGTTGGGCCGCGTGTTGGGCTGGGCTGGCTGCTGCGCAGCTGGCTCGGCCCTTTTTATTTTTTTCCCCTGTCTTTTTTTCCTATTTTTCTTTTTTTGAAATCTTTAATAACTTTCCAAATACAATTTCAATAATTTTCAAACCTGCCGAATTGTAAAATGTACAGTTTTCCGAATTTGAATTTCACCACAAAAAAACACTGCATAGAAATTTCAATATTTAAAAATTTAACAAGTCTTTCACATCTACCTATTTTACCAACTTTTGGAAATCAAACAAACAATACATAAATATAAAACTTTTTTTATTTCGATACATTAAAATCCGAACACATTTTTAACATGGGCATTTCCAAATTTGAATTTCCTACACCAAGATATTTACAAATGTGACAAAATATCAACATGACCACAACAAAAACCACGGACTATTCACGGCGTACGATCAAAATTCAAATTTGAATGTTCCAACATTTAGAATGGCTTTCAAATCCAAGCATTAAAAAAGTAAACCAAATTCAAATATGGATACCTTTGCAATCTAAACAATTGCCGAATTCGAACAAATTTTAAGTGTAAACTTTCCTCGAATATCAGTGCACTCAAATATAAACAAATTTTAATGTCGATAATCCCATTCCCAAATTTGAATTCCTTACACCACGAGATTTACAAATATGCCAAAAATATCAACATGACCACAATATCTGAGCATTTAATAAACGTGAAAACGATTCAAATATGAATAGCTCCCCAATTTGATCATCCTAAAAATTTGAACAACTTCCTCTTCAGATTTCAGTTTCCTGTAATAGATTCGTAAAAAAACAATTCCACGGTGTTTACAATGGTAAATGTGAGCATCCCGCAATTTAGCTAATGCCATCACTGAAAAATAAACTTTTACTTTGTTGCTATAAGCCACAATGCCTGTAAATATCAAATGCATTATACAAAGAACGCCACCATTTGTACTCACAAAATATATTAGGTAACCAAAAAATAAAATAAAATATTCACAGATATATTCACCCCGCCATGAAAACAATTCTTTTACATCTAACCATTCTGCCAACGTGAAAACAATTCAGATCTGAATAACTTCCCAATTCGAACAGATTCTAAAAATTCAAACGAATTTCCAAACAATATATTCACAGATATATTCACCCCGCCATGAAAATAATTCTTTTATATCTAACCATTCTACCAACGTGAAAACAATTTAGATCTGAATAACTTCCCAATTCGAACAGATTCTAAAAATCCAAACGAATTTCCAAACGCAAACTATTTTTAAAATCCAACAAAAAAATTGAATATTTTAAAATTTTAAATAGTATCTTCCAAGACTGCCCATTTCACAGACATGGAAAGAAATCAAATCTGAATAACTTCCCAATTTAAATGTTTTTCCAAAATCTGAATACTTTTCAAACGCAAACTACTTTCAAACTTCAACGATTTCCACATCCGAACAATTTTTGAATGTGGCCATTTTAAAATTTAAAATTCTTACGAAGCGGTTTTCCTTCTTCCAACGACGGATTTCGACATTTCCAACTTAGTTAAAATTTAGAGAACATAAACGACGGATTCAGACGGATTACAACATTTTCGAATACAGCGTTTGCGTCGTGACGGCAAAAAAAAAAATCAAATTTAGTGAGAAATACGATAAAATTTAATAGACGACAAATTCCAACGGATTTCCACGTCCCCAAATTAGTGAAATGTTTGACAAAATAGACGACAAATTACGACAATTTAAAATACAGCGGGTGCGGCGTGTCGCCGCACCAAATTCCACTAGTTATTGATAATGGTTATTAGCTTTGGGGCACTCATTTAAACTGACATTTGTCTATCTCCATTTGTCAATATATTTACAGGTTGTTACTGCTACACCTCTCAGCAATCCAAATATCTGTTAACTCTTGTGAGTGCTAAAAATATATTATCGATTAGTGCTTGTTGATCGAGAAGCACACGTTTTAGTACAGTTTCTTGACTGATTGCGACGAACTGAATGATTCAGGTGTGGGAGCACTGGACGGATGGATCAATATCCGAGCTGATAGACCCGGGCATGGGCGACGCTTTCTCCCGGAGCGACGCACTACGGTGCATCCACATCGGGCTGCTGTGCGTGCAGGGTGACCCCGCGGGCCGACCGGCGATGTCGTCGCACTACAACAGGACAGACCTTTGGTAACACAGGATTGTGTTACCACATGTCCAAAAGAGTGTTACTACTTAATGCAGTAACACAATTTGAAATGTGTTCCATTAGGCCGTGTTACTAGGAGGTGCCCACTGTCACACATAATAATTGTTACCATAGATCAAAAATTGTGTTACAGATATGGTATGGTAACACGCATATGATGTGTTACCAAATGCACTAGTAACACCGTTTTTTAACAACAGTAACATAAGTGGTAACATATTTTCAACGATGTAAAACATTGGTAGTAACATATTTTCATACTATAGTAACACAGTTTCTTAGATTCAGAATACAACTAGTAACATAATATCAAAATATTGTAACACAGTTTTCATTGTTGTCAACTACCGTAGTAACACATTGGTGTATTTATAGTAACACCGTAGTAACACTACACATAGCATATAATTAATGTATTTCGTTTTTAATAAATAAATACCAAATTAGGTATATTCCATTTATTTTTTATACATTCATTAATAAAACATAATTGCATGTGTTCAATGTATTAATTTATTTGATGCTTGAAACCATGAAAATGACAACGAAAATGAAGCATGTCTCATTCTTCACAAATTTAAAATATCAAGATATCTCGAATATACAAGATTGTAGGATACATGTTGCATTGCACTGTAAGATTAAAATATCAAACCGACGAAAAAAGATATTCTGACTAATATTACATTTTCCGGTCTATACATGTAAAACTATAATTATTGATAAGTGAAATCTTTGAAATTGATTTGCTTCTTCATCTAGCCAGAGAATTCAGCTACAGCTCTAACATTCTTCTTTCGAATCTGCAAATAAAAATGGATATATAGTTACGATCACATATACACAAATATGATTCTAGAAAATCGAAGAAAAAACTTCAATTAACTTTAAAAAGCTGAAGACCAAGCAATTAAGAATTCTGAAGAAAAAGCATCACCAACTGTCTTACAATCACTTACCTCTCTCAATAACTGCTCAGTAGCCAGAATGGTTTCATCTATGCGCATAAGAGCGAATTCAGCACCTAACTCAATCCCACCAGCCTTAGTTGTAGGATAAGTACTTCGGATAGTAGCACATGCAACATTCCACTTGTTGGGATATGTTGAAGTCTTTAGAACTACTTCGGAACCAACCTATATTACAATCAATATTAGTATTCAATGATAATAATTCTAGAATGTGCATAAACAATATGGCAATGAATACACATGGTCATAGTTAAGGAAGACTGACATTACCATTCAGTTGCCTCTTGCTGGTACAACAAACTGACATGAAATCGAGACTACCAGTCTGACAATCAGCTATAACAACGTGAACAGAACATGTTTATAGCAGCACGGCAAAATCCTGAATGTGTCATGGTCATCACGATGGAAACTCTAGTACCATGTAACCTGCAACTAGCCTACAGCCACCTTGCTGGCTCACTGCTTATTGTAGTTGAGAATTTTCTGCCCAGTGAATGGACCCATTAAAACTTGTCCACATATATTTAAGGGTTAACGTAGAAGATGTTTTTCCCATCATAGTGACAACACTATAGCTTAAAGAGCAGACAAGGGATAAAGATTATTTACTACGCAATCAAACAATCTGTCCTGGCCAAAAAATAGGGCATGGCATCCTTATCATTTACTTGCATATAACAGATTGCACAAAAATTGTAACGGAAATAATTTAGCATATAACGGTCAGCAAGAGGGAAGCAAGCAGCTGCTTGGGCCACTAGGGTCATGCAACAGATACTATCGGAATGGGATGCCAATTGGAGTGAAGTTTCATGACAGCTTAGTATGCAGAATATAGAGAAATTGATAGCCAAAAAACTCATGCCCCTTGGTGAGTTTACCTTGAGTGGAGAGGTACGCCTTTTTTGTGTCGAATTTGAGCGTGGATGTTGATTTCTAGTCCCTTGCTGCTCTAGTCTTGAAGAAAGTTCACCCATCCGATCTCTCGTTTTCCTTACCTACAAGAAACACAATCGAAGTGCATGGAATGATATTCATACCCAGGAGCTACCAAAAACTGCAACCCAAAACTCAAAAGCACATAAATTTTACCTCTGGCAGAGAATCAGTAACAAGGTCTTCTGGCGATGAAGAATTGTGTTGAATCAATATCTGATTGACATTCTTATGCTCGCCATTCTAGTTCCATTACAGCAATGATGAGCAAGTAATTAATTTATATTCTATAATTGTGACATGATTAAGAGTGCAGTAATAACCTTTTCGATTGAAAGCAGTATATTATTATCCTCAATCATGTCATGTCGCATACATACTTCAACAAGTTCATTGCCGTGATCTTTCTGGAAACTGAAATATTAATACAAAGGTTTCAGTTGACTGGCAATGATATAATAAGAGTAGATACGAATATGTAATCAGCATTTCTAAACTATAGTTCAAGTTAAGGAGGGACATACTTTGCAGCCTTCTCATAATATGATGTTCTACCCCTTCAGTAGATACCACCATTGACCATCCTGTAGGAGAACGCTATAATTTGGATGGTTAGATGGAGCAATATCATGGCTAAGCAGATTTCTCAGTATGGGGTCAGCTATTAGTTTTTGCTCTGATTTTTTTTGTCAAGATATAACATAAAGAACACGTCCAACAATGAAAATGAAAAGAAAATATTGTCAGTGCTAATATGATCATACAGTACTATCCACACACCCATTTCTCACAAGAAATTAAAAGCTGAAGGCGTCAGGGTACATTTTTAATAACTACGCAACAATGGGTTGCAACCTTTGTACTTGCTTTTGCTTGTCAAAAGCTGTCTACAAACTCAACCGCGGCTGCACATATATGACATCATTTTTCAAACAGGTGCAAGGTCATGATTCAGGCAAACCCTGATGCAATCCCCAAAATTCCCAAACCGATAACAGAGGGAAGTGCTTGTGTAGTTCTATACATAAATCATGATAATGCCCACAAATTTTAGATGAGATAAAGATAAAGTACATACAATCTAGATGGATAAAAGCATATCTTTCCACTCATCAACTATCCAGTATCCAGCAACAATTTAATTGGCCAATAGAAATGAATTTGTATCAGATAAATGAGGAAAGGGGAAATTAGAATCAACCTAGGACAAGTTTCTGTCTCGAAAGGGAAATCAAGCAGAACAGGTCGTGGGTGTGCCCTTTGCAATTTGGGTTGCAGAACCGAACAATCCACCAAAATAAACTTGTGAGTGCATGCTATTCCAATGTATAGATTGCAGAATTAAGGCAAATCATACAAGGTCGCCGATTAACACAACTAGCATCACAAAATCCCTCAAATACCTGACGGTCACATAATCCCTGTCACCCATTACCACATTATGTGATGATGTTGGTAGTTTACAAGACAAATATGGTTGGGTCACAGAAAGAATTTAATCGGTGATGCTAATATTCCGTCATGTATTATCTAGCGGTGGGGTTCATAAAGGTGAGACCCACATGTCAAAAAGAAATAAGGAAAAATATATTATAAAATAATAAATTTGTTATACTAGTAATTTAGCCAGGAAGGACATTTTATTTCTTGAATTATTAAAGTCATTTACTATTTTTGAAACCAAATTTATTTAAATGGGATATTTTTCCTGCACCGAAATTATTATTGCTAGTTTTCTGAAAATATTTTATTTGTTTACGCCAAAATGTCTTTTTCCCTCCACCGAAAAACACATTCCCTCCATTTTTCTAATTTTTTGCCATCCCGCCCCACCAGTCGGCCACCAAATTTTTTTTTTTTTTTTTTTTTGAACAACAGAAGATTTTATTTCATTAGCAACATTTTACAGAAAGTAGTGTGAATGGGCTCACACTAGACAAGGCGAGAACATCTCTCGCAGTACAAAGACCTGTATGTGATAGACATCGGAGAGCTACAGGCCTATTTTTAATTTTGATCGCTAACTTTGCTTGATGATGAGCTTTGACATTAAAACATCTGTTGATGTGTGCTACTCTTGTGTGGATAAAAGATGGCGACGCCTGTATTGAAGCAAGAATGGGCCTGATGTTCCAGTGACCTGTGACTTTGAAGATGGAACTCGCCGCTGCTGCTGATGCGAGGACAGAGCAGTCCGTGTAGTATTGTGGCTCTGGGATGTGAAGAATGTCTGCTATCATTGTGGCGAGAAGCAACCCATATGCTTCAGCTTGGAGAGGTGATGACACGGGAGTAGACATAGCCGAAACCTGCAGCTGTTGACAATGTTCATTTGCTCCAAGTTGAATGACGACACCAATACCTGCGGGATAAGATTGCAAATTTTCGTCCTTTGTCCAGGCTGCATCACAGAAAATTTGTTGACCTGCAACTAGAGGTGGATCTTGTTTGGTTACTGACTGCTGCATATCAATTGTTGCTAATTGTTTATCGTGTCCTGCTATCACATCCTCTAGCTTTGGGCCCTGTAAGATCGATTTCGCCACCGAGTATACCTGTGATGGTTTACAAAAAATTCTTCCAAACAAGGCATCATTTCGTGCTTTCCAAAGGCACCACAAGAAAGTGTATAAGCTGGTTGTATTGATATGAGGATGAGCTGAATGTAGTAAAGCCATAATCATTTGGGGAATGGAGTGATTATGTTCAGCTAGAACTTCTGTTCTAATATACCAGGGAGAAAAGAACCAAGCTGCCTTTGAGAAAGGGCAAAGAAAAAGCATATGCATTTCATCCTCTTGGTTGCCACATCTAGCACAATTTTCACTCACATGTTTCGAGAACTTACTTGCACGCTTACCAGTTGGAAGTGCTCGGCGAAGAAGCCTCCATGCGAAAGTTTGAACTCTTGGCGCCATGAGTTTGTCCCTCCAAACCTGATTGAGAAGATTTACAATCTGAAGTGGAACAGATTTTGGTCGCTGGTTTGCTGGTAGTGCTAGATTATTGAAGCAGTGCTTGTACGCACTTTTCGGAGAGCAGTCACCTGCAGGGGTTAGTTTCCAAACCAGCACATCCTGTCCAGTAGAATTAACAATAGGGGTCTGCAGTATCGCTTGTGCAGTATGAGGATGAAACAAAGTGTTGACAAGATTGACGTTCCAAGCTTTCTGATTAGGAAGCCAAAGATCGCGAACTATAGCTGGATAAGAGTAAGGTGGCTGTTGGATTATAAGATTTTCATAAATAGTTTGCCACTGAGAAAACCAGGGAGTACTCCATATGGAGCTACTACCATCTACCAATTGATAAAAGGAGGCAGAGATGAGAAGGGGTCTTACCTTTAGAATAGCAGTCCAAAAGGCTGATTTGGGTACAGTGTGTTTGGCTCTCCAAATTGAAGTGTCATTGTGGTATTTGGCCTTGAGGATGAGAGATAGATAACTTTGAGGTTCCTTCGCTATTCTCCAAGCAGCTGAAAGAATAAGACTTTTATTGATAGCCTGCAGATTTCTGACACCTAAGCCACCTATCTTTTTTTCAGTACATATATCAGCCCAAGCTCTTAGGCATAAAACCCTTGTAGATGGATCTTCTCTAACACCTGTCCACCAAAAGTTCCTAATAATTGCTGTTAGTTTTGCAATGAACTTTTTGGAGAAAAGGATATTTGACATATAATAGACAGGTATAGAGGCAAAAACAGATTTTATAAGAGTAAGTCTTGCCGCATGTGACAGCCTGTTCGCTTTATAGGCACTAAGTTTAGATTTGAATTTGTCATACACAAAGTTGTATGCAGCTGCTCTATCTTTTGCTGGGAGGATGAGTGGATGCCCAAGATGAATGGTGGAACTGTCAATGTCAGGAACTGGAAAGATACTTTTGATCTGCTGCCTGACCTGCAAATCTACATTATGACTAAACATGATAGCCGACTTATTCCAGTTTGGGAGCTGACCTGAGAGATTACAAAAATGTCGAAGAACCTGCGCTATAACAGAAGCTTCTTGTATATTAGCTTTACCACAAACCAAAAGGTCATCAGCAAACATGAGGGAATGAATCGGGGGACATTGCGGTCCCAGAGCTATACCTGACAGGAGGTTATTTTGTAGTGCTTCCTGAAGTGAGAGAGAAAGCTCATTCACTACAAGGACAAAAAGTGAAGGGGATAGAGGGCACCCCTGCCTAATGCCTCTAGAGCTTTTGAATCGCCCGAAAGACTGACCATTAATAATAACAGAAAACTCGGGCGAAGAGATGCACGCATGTATAAGATTAATGAAATGATCATGTAAGCCCTTTCGTGCAAGAGCTGACGCAATGAAGTGCCATTCAACTCTGTCAAAGGCCTTTGCAAGATCGATCTTAAGCATGAAGTCCTTGCAATTCCAGGATTTAAGCGCAAAGGAATGGGCTATTTCTTGAGCTATGATTATGTTGTTACTAATACGTCTACCTTCTATAAAAGCATGTTGGGACGGATGAATATAATCAGGTAGGTGTTGCTTCAGCCTGTTTGCTAGGGATTTTGCAATGATTTTGTAAATTACATTACACAGGCTAATGGGTCTAAAATCAGCAGGCACAAGACAAACTATTTTTTTAGGAATAAGAGCTATTTGCGTTTCATTAACTCGTGGGGGGAGGATTCCTGTAGTATAGAAGTATCTTACCAGAGTTGTGACATCATCACCAATCCATTCCCACACCGATGTGTAGAAGCCAACATTAAATCCATCAGGTCCTGGTGAGGCATTTTTCCTCATGGCCTTCAATATTTCCCATAGCTCCTGTTTGTCTGGAATAGAATAGGTAAAGTCCTGCAAGTCTTGAGGAGGAGATGTATGGAGAGAAGGTCTTTCATTGTTAGGACACATAGATTGAAAAATATTTTTAAAGTAGCCAATAAATTCCTGAGCAATGTCCTCTGGATCATAAAGGCTATTTCCCTGAGCATTGGTAATGGAGACTATTCTATTGCGGCGCTTACGCTTAAGAACAGCATGATGAAAGAAAGACGTATTTCTATCACCGTTGACAGCCCAATGCTTCTTGGCACGTTGCCTATAGAACTCTGTAAGCTTGGTCATGCTGTCCTCATACTGACAAATGAGACTTGCTTCTAGACTGTGGTCCTGCTCTTGGGGAGGCTTCTTTTGGATGGTACTGATTTGTTCCTGCAGGGTATCTAAGTGTTGTTGGATAGGCTTCTTTTTCTTACACCACTTTTTAAGAGTTCCTACAAGGTTAGTGGTCCTGGAACAAAAAGGTTTATTTTTTGTAGAATGCCAAGCCTTTTTTGCAACTTCCTGAAAATCATCTTCCATAGTCCACCAATTCTCAAATTTAAATTTTAGCTTTGGCTTGTAACATTTAGATTCGGTGGATACCAAAATAGGAGCATGATCACTTAGCATAATAGGAAGATTAAAGACATTAGTATTAGGATAACGATCGCACCATTCAGCATTGGCTAAACATCTATCGAGCCTTTCAAAGACCGGAACAGAGGAAAACCGTTTGTTGGTCCAAGTGTACGCAAGACCACTAAATCCCATATCCAGAAGCCCACATTGCTTCACACAATTATTGAAAGAACGCATACGATTATAATTTACATTTGCAGAAGTAGTTTCCATATCAGACATAATATTGTTGAGGTCACCTAAACACACTACTGGCTTTCCCCTATTTTCATAAACAAAATTGGCGATATGTTCCCAAATCATACAAGTATTACGATGATGGGGATCCCCATAGATGCAAGCTAGTACAAACTCTACATTGGTAGCTATATGTTGAACAAGAGCTAGGATAAGATATCTATTTGAGAACTTGACTGAGAGAAGAACTTCATCAGTCCAGAGCAGCCAAAGGCCCCCAGAGAGTCCTTTTGAAGGGACTACAAAACTAGCAGTACAATTAAAGCGAGTATTCAATTGGGAAGCACTGCATTTAGACGATCTAGTTTCTGAAACGAATGTTACCTGAGCACCAGTGGAATACATCAATCTGGCCAAATACTCCATTTTCCTAGAGTTTGCAAGGCTCCTACCCTTGCCTCTGCAATTCCATCCAATGAACTTCAAGACTGCAGTGGGAGGTGCCACTGTGCGAGCGTCACCAGCAGAGGGATCTAGCCCAGCTCTCACAGAGGCTCGTGGAGGCAGGGCTGAATCTATTGGCACCTGGGCTAGAGGAGATGATTTACTCGATTGAGAACCAGCAGCAGCTATACAAGCCAATCGATCAGTCATCTTTGAGGAAAGCCCAGCAGAGCTCGGTTTCTCTGATGATACTTGTGGGGACTGGGGTGTGGGGAAGCAGATGGGGTCGAGCAGCAGTCAAAACGGAGCGTGTTGGTATCGAAGGTGTTGCGGAAGCGGGAGAAGAGGGAGACCGCGGCGGCGAGGACCGAATTGGCCGCAAGGATGTCCCCCGCTGAGAGGACGATTCCAAGTGAGGAGAGGTTGGGAGGGGGGTTGCAGGGGAAGGAAATCGCTAGCGGCGGTGACAGTCAGAAAGCTAGGGATTCCGAGAGATCGAGAGAAAACCAGGCAAGAGATCTGGGAGAGAGATGGGATGGATTCAAACCTAGAGACTGCAGGAGAAATCGGGAGGAAGAAGAAAGGCATCAGCGCCAATCACCGGCATGTCGCCAAAATCGCCATCGCGGCAGTCCCGCGCGTAGCAATTCGCCCGTCTCCCCAGTCCCCATTCTCGCCACCACCAGATCCCCCCAGATCGGAGGTCCTCCGATCCACCCGCCCCAGTCCGCGCGTACTCTGCCCCTTCCTCCTCTGCGGGATTACGGCCGCCGCCTCACTCACGATCTTCTCCTCCGCGCTCCAGTCCGATCGAGCGCCGCCGGCCTCCTCACCGGCAGGATCGGAGACGCCGGCCTCACGAGCGAGAACGTCGGCGCCTGCACTAGAGAGAACGCCGCCACCGGCCGGAAGGTACGAGTAACAGCCACTTCGACAAATCTTCATCGTACTGGAAACTGCAAGCTTCGTGTATCGGTTGCTTTGTGCATAGGATCTGAACTATTTTTTGATCGTGATTATACATGGTTACTCCGTGCGGATGATTCAACCTGAAGATTGTCCTACATGTTGGATTTGTCTTCATGATATCTGATATGTTAGTCGATTGATTGATTTTCCGAGAATTGGCAATTTGTTTTTCGTATTTTTGGGTGTTAAGAGACAGTACTAATGCATAGATTAGTATCGTCTATGTCTAAGATTATCAATTTTAGTCTATGGATCATACAACGCAATCGTTTCTGCTTGGAGTTATGAACTGAAATATTATCATCTATCTGCAATCATTTACCAAGTTTCCATCTGAGATTAGAACTATCATATACGTACATGTTTAACTTATGCGTATCCTTCTTAGAGTAGTTGCTCAAATAATATGGTTCATGTGCATTTAATTACATCTGCTTGTCGTTGATGCTCTTCAGTGGTGCTGGGTGTCTTTTCAGTGGTTTTTGTGTTGGTTTTTTTGGTGAGCCTCTTGAATTTTCCTTGGCTCATATATCTGAAATCTGGGAGTATCCAGTCGTGTTTTTGTGTTGGCGTTTAGGTGAGCTGGTTGTTAGGTAGCTGTGTCAAGTAAGCTAGTAACCGCAGTAGTGTCTCTACGTCGTGTTTTTGTGTTGAATCTTCAGCCTGCTGTATCTATATTATGCTTAATCCTATGGTGCCATGATTGCTTCAATATTGGGGAGATAAATATATAAAAGATTGATTTGATATGCCATCTGATCTTATGTTCTGTTTGTACTACTGGAACCATATGATTTCCTCTTAGTTTCAAGGAAAATTTTGCTCCTGGACATCGTTATTTCGTGTCATTTGCCCAGACACACTAAACTTTTGTGTTTTTGCTAAGTACCATTACAATTTCGTGGTTATTTGCTGTAACACACCACACGGACTAAAACGGAAAGATTAATCTTTGTGCATAATTTAACCAGCTTACCCTATCGCCTATGCACATCTGGCTGTCTACAAGTCGTGGAATATGATGGCCTACACCTAAAAATGCTGCTTAGAGTCCGTGAATGAGCCAGGAGGAGCAGCGACCACGTGAGAATACTACTCCTGCACATGTTACCGTCCAATAGGCTACCTGAGCAGTAGGTAAATATCAGCAGCTTCGTGGGTTTCCAGTAGTTCGAGGATTGAGATTGGCTTGGACGGAGAAATACAACGCAATATACATGCATAAGTTTTTGGGCATTCAGGTGTAAACCAATGTGGATCCGTCCACGCATCAGAGTGGCTGCAGTGTCGCCGCCATGGGATTGATCCCGATTTAAGCTAGCTCCCCGACATATAAGATTCTCACCAAAACAACGGCATCCTGCGGCATCCCGATTTAAGCCAACATTTGAAACCAGTAAAGAAAAAAGTTCCATTAAGGATTTGAAACGGTCAAATCATGCACAAAGACCAAACTTTCCGTTTTAGTTCGTCCGGTGTGTTACAGCAAATGACCACGAAATTGTAATGGTACTCAGCAAAAGCATAAAAGTTTAGTGTGTTTAGGCAAAGGACACGAAATAACGGTGTCCAGGAGCAAATTTTCCCTAGTTTCAAATATGCAGAGGACAGAGAGCCCTTCCAATGCTCCGAGCGATCAAGATTAGTTGAAGATAATTTATTGAATGATCATCTCACTCATGGTATGCATATATTTGGCCATCGTAGAGATATATTTACTGCAACATTGAATATTTATGTCCGTCTCGATAATTTATATGAGTTTGAGCTCTTGATTCAAGACATTCTTACACATGCTTTTCTGAATTCAATTATGCACTGTTAGTGTAGCCACCTGACTACCTGAGATTGAGGCGTTGTCGTTATCATTGTTGATGGTTTTCAAACTGAATGCTCATTGTTTCTACTGATCGTATTTTACAAACGTGGGAAATGCAAACCTTTATTTTTACTACCTTGTCTTCTTTTCCTAACAAACTTCATCGTTTGAGATCACTCTTATTGATTTGCAGCAGCAGCAGCACGGAGCTGATTGAATCATAGCAGCAGTTTAGGTGTAAAAATGTACCCACCGTCAACTGCTGAAGTCTCATGCCGCACTTAACATTTATCCATGCATTTAAATAGTTATTAAATTGAACCTGTTTCTCAATTTTTCTGTAGCTAGCGTTGGCTTGGAGCAAGTCCATATTGATATGCAACTAAAACCACTTTAGCTGTGCAAATTTCTAAATTCGTATGGTTCATGTATGTGTAATTATGAACTCTATTGGCTGAATTCTCCACCCATCAGTATTCACTCAGCTTGTTAGATGTACAACTTTAAGTTTCTGTAACTGCTCATCAGTCTGGGTACTAAAGTTGGCATTCATCAGCATATATTGGCTCACCTGTTTGCTTTTGCGCTGCAAGCCAAAATTTCCAAGCGCTATTAATTGTTAAGCATTTCGAGTCCTTGTGCGTCATTAAGCATATATCTCATTGTTAAGTATCAGAAGCTGTGAATTGCAGGAGTGCACATGCACAGGAAGCTGTAGACAATTTTTTAAACATTTATTGTTGGTAGTGCCCGTCCATGGGCGTGAACTTAAATTAGTGTATGTTATTCTCATGTACTTCTTGTTGATCAGGGAATGCTTCCACTTCCGCCAAAACATCTTGCAAACGGAGCTGGCTGTCTTTCATTGATGGTAACAATCTTCTTTGTAGCATGCTGTTTGAACAATATTCATGGAAAATGAAATTGAATTCACTAACTAAATAATTTGATATGTGATCTTTTCAGTTTTAGATGGTTGCTGCACATCTATGCTCAAGTGTACGATGAGGAGTTCATTTAATTTGTTGAAGCTAAGGATTCTAGATTTCCTGACATCGTGGCTTTTCTAGCTTTTCACCGTTGAACATGTAGTCTTGGTTGTGTGATACTGAATACATGTGATGGATATTATGCAATCTGTATTATGTAACTACTCTGGATGGGTATCAGACTTGTTACTTAATCCATGGTTGTGTGAAAAAAAATCTGTAACCAGATGGTGTGCAAGGGAATGACGTCTTATTGTCATGTGACTTGAGATGTCTCGGTTGGTTATAGTTAGCCCATTTCATGTTTGGAATGTATGTGTGTAAAAGGGGAACGATTGAATTACAGTGATGCAATCAGCATCTGACCAAAAAATATTTAACCGCTGTGTTGCTAAGTTAATTAAGAATAATGGCATTCTCTGGGTAAGGTCTGTGTATTTACAACAGAAGTTCAGATCAATTAAGATGGTTGGGTTTATATTTACACAAGTAGTTTGAGATCAACCTCACTAAGATTGCAGCGCAGAAGAGCAGTAGATATATTGCTACATTGCTTAGAGTCAGTATGGAAGACGTTTTGTCCTAGACTTCTCAACACCACAAATATAATATTTTAAAACCTGTTACCTTTTTCTATATGTAAGTACTGTTAGTCGCCATGGCAATGAGGCATGCTGAAGTATTCGGAGGTTCTGAGTTCGAACGCGAGCTTTGTCAGTCCTCTCGCAAGTGATACACTAAAAATAAATATTCTGCCTTATATTTTTCCTGATTTTTTTAAGAGCGATTGGATACATATGGCTGGTAACACTTTGCAGTAACAAATACACACGTCTGACAGCAATATGAGGTTTTGTAACACTTCCTCACCAACACATGTTTATGTGTTCCTGTGGCCTGCCTCCGTAACACATTTTTGGAACTTATGCCATATGTGTTACAGTCTGACTCTGTAACACGCATTGAAGTGTTACTGCCAATTTATATGTAACACATATTATCATATGTTACATCATAGTGTTACCAAAACTCTGTTCTCCTGTAGTGTCGGTAGTCATGATGCTCGGTAGCGACACGGTGTCTCTCCAGGCCCCGCCCAAGCCAGTGTTCTACGCGAGGAGAAACGGCGGCGCCAGCTTGGGCACGTCGTTCAGCATGTCAACACCGTCAGGGTAAGTTCAGAATATTGTGCCTCGGGGCTGCAACTGCCATCTTGCCAGTGTCTTGGCTGGACCCTGAAAATGGAGAGAATTCCTTCTATGACACTGACTTAAAACTTTGTTCCTTATTTGACACTCACAAATTTTTTCTTCCCTATATGACCTCTGTCCAATTTTTCTTTCTTCTGGTGACACTAGTACAAATTCTTCACTAACTGTGTTAAAGAGATGGGTGAAAAGACATTTTTACCCCTGACATATAATGTGACAAAAAATAGTACAACAGTAATAATATATACTGTAGTATGTAAAATGACTCGATATATCTAAAAGAACTCGTTCGGGAAATTTCTACCGCAACGACCTCGCGGTACACGAACGAGCAATCTGGTCCCGAACCAGAGCCGGCTGGACGCGCGGTTGCTCCGCCTCCCAGCGGCGAGAGGGATATGACGGGGCGGCTGTGCGGCGCCGGGCAAATGGGGACGGCCAGCGCTTGCTCCAGAAGCTTCGGCCCGGCCGCTGGCGCCGTCTCCGCTGGCGCGGTTGAGATGCCAATCCGGGCTGGCCGGCGTGATCTCCGGCAGCGCGTCCAGGGCGTGATCTCCGGCAGCGCGGCGGGACGAGGTGGAAGAAGAGGAGGTCGTCGAGGCTGGGCCGCACGCGGCGCATGCCGCGGAGCGGGGAGGCGACGGGTGCCGGGAACGCGACGGCGGCGCGGCAGAACGGGCAGGAGGCGTGCGCGCGGAGCCAGACGTCGATGCAGTCGGCGTGGAAGGCGTGCTCAGAGCGGCAGCGCGCGGAGCTCGTCGCCGTCCGTGAACTCCAGCAGGCACACATCGCAGTCGCGGGCGCCGGCACTCGCGCGCGCCGCCGAGAGGAACTGCGCGGAGGGCAGCGACTTGATGGCCGCGTCGTCGAGGCCGTACGGCGAGAAGGTGTGGTAGAAGGAGTCGTTCGCCGGGGTAGAGCCGCCGCCCGCGAGCGTGATGAGCAGCAGACGCCGCCGTCGCTGCCACCCGCGCCACCGCCACCGCGCGCAGAGCGCCGGTGCCCGCGACTGCGCTGTGTGCGTGCTGGAGTCGCTGCCGCGCCCCCGTCGCGCTCCCATCAAGTCGCTGCCCTCCGCGTCTGCTGCCGCCCCGCCGTACGGGACAGGGACGAGCTGAGATGGGGAATTTGGGTTCGATTCGTTTCGGTTCGATCAGATGGATTGAACGTGGGTAATTTTGTCCACCCCACAAAAAGTTGACGGAACAGTGTGACGGAACCGACGGCAGTGTCACCAAAGGAATGGAAAATTAGACAGAGGTCATATAGGGAAGAAAAAATTTGTGAGTGTCAAATAAGGAACAAAGTTTTAAGCCAGTGTCATAGAAGGAATTTTCTCCTGAAAATGTGCGTATGTCATCTCTGGTTCTGTAACTGCACTTGGTCCGTAGGAAGTTCAGAACAACGTAACTGCAGGTTTGCAGTGTACAATGGTCTGTTTGGATGAGAAATATTTCTCTGGAAGTTTTGTCGATTGGCCCTTAGGAGTTTCCTTTAGAGTCTGTTCTCCATTATGATCAAACAATGGTTCATGGTAGGGTGTTGGTCTCCATTGTAGTGTCTGGCTGGTCACTTTTTTTTTCCAGAATTTTGTGAGGTTGGTCCTTGGATGATAGAAAAATTACTGGAATCGTGTCAAGTTAGTATCCAGTAAATTGTTTAGTAGGTTTAGACATACATATCTTAGCCTGTATTCCAAACCTCTCTACTACTGTTGTACCTCTATATAAACCCCAACGAGGGTCATCGCAATACGCAATACAACAAGAAAATGCAAGGTTTCATATTTTCAACTAGGCAAGCAATACACTAGCTAGTCTGCAACTGAAATTGTTAAATGGACTCTCCAGGACCATGCTGCATAGAAACGGTCGACAGGGACGCGACGGCCGAGTCGTCACCGGCATCGTTCCTTGCGTAGAACGAAGGCTTGGACGGGGCGCTTAGAGAGACTGTTTCGCTTGCGAGCATCATGACCACCGACGACATCACCGGCCGGTCCGCCGGGTTTCCCTGGATGCACAGAAGCCCTACGTGGATGCACCTCAACACTTGGCTCTCCGAGAAGCTGCTGCTCAGGCAAGGGTCCATCGTACCCAGCACTGCCCCGGCCTCCCAGTGCTCCCATATCTGCGCCATTTTGCAGCAACCATGCATGAGCCAAACTGTATCGTCACACCGGGCAAGAATATTCAGATGCCGAGCAAGCAAGCACGTACCATAGTCAAGAGATCTTCAGATTGCTGGGAGTTGTAGCAGTCGTTGTTTTTCCTCCCCGTCACGATCTCTAGAACCATGACCCCGAAGCTGAACGCATCCGATTTCACCGAGTAGTTTCCGCGCATCACGTACTCCGGCGCCATGTATCCACTTGAACAAAGACATCAATCCAGTTAGTTTTAGTTTCTAAGTACTGGATGGACAATTGTGCTGCTACGTGAAAGAGAATATGTAGTTTACAATGTACTAACTATGTTCCGACGACACGGCTAGTGATGGCCTGCGTCTGGTCTCGCCCGAAGATCCTGGCCAAGCCAAAGTCTGAGATCTTGGGGTTCATATTGGTGTCAAGCAAGATGTTGCTGGCTTTTAGGTCACGATGTACTATTTTGAGCTGGGAATCTTCATGAGGTACTGCAAGCCTCGAGCGATTCTGTTTATGATCTTGTACCTCTTTCCCCAGTCAAGCTGCTCGCGTTTCTCAGCGTCTACGCAACGTTCAGAAGTTCAGAAAGTAGGAGTAGTACCGAGCACTGACGATAAGATGGAGCTGAAATAAATATCAAAATAAGATATTTGTAAGTACCGAAAAGGATCTTGTCAAGACTCCTGTTTGGGACGAACTCGTAGACGAGCAGCCGCTCCTGCTGCTCCAAGCAGACGCCGACAAGTCTGACGAGGTTCTTGTGCTTAAGCTTGGCGACCAAGGCTAGCTCATTCTTCAGCCCCTCCACTCCTTGTGTTGAGCTCTTCGACAGTCTCTTCACCGCTATTTCTTCGCCGTTCGGCAGAGTACCCTGTGCAAAATCGAAACAATAATAAGCCGAGCTATCAAAATTTCGATTCCGATTTTCTCCAAGATTTGTTTGCTTGGTATGTACCTTGTAAACCGCGCCAAATCCGCCTTCGCCAAGTTTGTTGATTTCCGCAAAATCCTCGGTTGCAACACGCAACGTCGAAATGTCAATCAGCATGGAGTCTACACTGTCAATGTCCTCGGCTTCGGTAGAATAACTTTGATCTGTTTAATTATCAATGTCATTTGTCACCACAAGTTGGTCAGTTGTCATTTTTGGGCCAGCGTGTATTGGCTATAAAATCGGAGAATCATGTAGGACATACTTGGCTGCTTTGCTTGTTCTCGTGTCGGTCGCCTCCTCCAGACAAGGAAGCAAGCGACAAGGTTTATTGCTGCTATAGTAGGAAGAACAACTATAAGAACCAAACCAGGAACACTGTACTTTCTCCCTGTGAAATAACCAATGTAACAAAAACAATGTCAGGTCAGATGAGATTTACAAATTGAAACTAAAATGATATAACGTGTTTGAAAGTATATTGAACTTAACTTATAAACTAGTCGAATGCCCGTGCGTTGCTACGGTCCATTATTATTTTTCTTGCAAGAGATATAAATATATACATAATATTCACATGTATACAAAGAGATAAACACATCATTAAAAATATATATCCTACTATACCTGAAATGCCAGTGTGTTGGGACATAATACATATTGTAATGGAAGTGTGAGAATACAAACTTGGCAAGCTATTTTATAAGAAAAATTAACAAACTTGGCAAGCTATTTTATAAACAAAATTAATTACCACATTGTAATGGACTTGTTCTTAGTTAATTGTATGTGGAAGATTAATTGCAAGACAATAGGGAGATAAAATTATTAATATAAGTTCCAAGAACCAAATAAATACATGTCCGTCTTTTTAATTCAGAATTCATAGAACATTTCTAAAAATATCCGCGATTAGTGGGCTGTTTTACGTCTACAAATAGAGTAGCTCTAAGTGAAATATTGTGTACTTTCTCAAAATACAGGCAGCCCCAAAGTGCTTAAAATTTGCATAACCAAAATTGTGCAATTTTAAAGAATTGTATAATTGTAGCAAAACATAACTACAATTCCTAGCCATTAGCTATACACAGATGATAGTTGGAACTTGTATGAGTTTTCTCCTCACTGCCAAATAATATTCAGAAGGTTGGATGAGGTGGAGGAGAGATAAAAAGACAAGGGGTTATCTGCAAATTTGCCAAGATTGCTTCTTATCCGTTAGATTCAAATCGAACGATCGTTGATAAAAGATGGCAGGCACACCATCATCACCAACTGTGGTTTTTATAGGAGTAGAGATTTTGCCCCTAATTAAAGGGAGGCAAGAGATACGATCGAGAGCTAATTCAAACAGAGAGGCAACAGAAGTATCGAAAAGGCCGTGTATGCAGGTCCTTACTACTCGTATTTCACACGGACTCTCTGGGAACATAACTGAGGAAGAGGAACAGAATATCTGACCAATTTGCACGCGGTCTACATCTATTCGGGCGCCTTGCAAGACTGCAAGTTGCAATGAGCCAATAACTGAAATGATGCGTCACAGTCGCACAAAGACTCACCTTCTCCGGCCGCCGTCACTGGCGTCAAAACATTGGGCGCCACAGCCGGCGCAGACGCCGGTGCTCCAGAGCTGGCTGATGTTCCTGCCAGCCGCACCATGACGGGGCCATCAAAGAAGGGCACGGTCTCGTACCGGTAGCTGCACCTCACCCCAAGAAGCCTTGCTCCGATAGAGTCCGTGAACAGATTCGGCAGATATTCCATGTTCTCGTCGAGGCAGTCCCGGCACCGCTCTGGCGTCAGGTCCGGCGTGCACTGCGCCCAGGCGTACACCTTGGGAGCTCCTGGTCGAAGTGGCCTCCCCTGACGCGTACAGCCGGGTGGAGTTGTACACAGCGTAGTTCACGGTGGCGTTCATGAGCGCGGCCACGACGCGCTGGAATCTGGCCGGCTCGACCTTGGCGTAACCATTGAAGACGATCGGACGCGTCGGATTGTATGTCGTGTCGTCGGTGGGGCGGGAATGGATGTTGGAGTACTGGGCAAGGCAGCAGTCGTAGAAGACGGTGGCGGACCTGCTGTAGGGGCACGCGTCCGGCAGGTACTTTTTTTTACAAATGGGGAGAAACCCCGGCCTCTGCATCACGGGGATGCATACAACTGTTTTATTACATATTTTGAAGTATCAGGTTCCACGAATTACAATTCAAGCATCAGAAAGAGTAGCGATAAACACTAGCCAGCGAAAAACAACAGGAATGAAACACTTATGCATCACTTAATCTATTGAAAATCTGCCAGCCAGCGAAGTAGTAGAACGCCCGAGCGACCGCCTCAAGCCGGCCACACCCAGAAGTCACTTCCTCCCGCTACTCCAATGGGAGGAGGCAAGACCACACGTCCGGCAGTACTGGAAGGCCTGGTCGAGGCGGGTGAAGCAGCATGAGGCGTTCTTGTCGCCGCGGCAGAGCGCGATAGCCCACACCTGCTCCGGAACGGCGCCGACATGGCCGGTGGCGAAGAGGTCCGGGACAGGGAGGCGTTCTTAGGGAGGATGGCACTGATGCGGTTGATGTTCTTCGGGTACTGGCTCTTGGCCGTGTAGGTGCTGGAGCCGCAAATTAGCCAGGGGTATTCTGCCGCAGCGGGGGAAGCGAGCAACGCGACGGCGACGATGGCCACGGACAGGGGGTATATAGAGTCAAGTCTTCAAGTCGTAAAAGGGCAATGGCGACCACCGTTTGGCACGGCAATGCAAAGCTTACGACCCTTTTCCACGCTGGGTGGACTGCCATAGTGGCACCCTAGCAAAAGACCCGAATCTCATCATCGTGGTCGTAGATTGTTAACTCGATCGCGACGCGTGGGAGATTGCAGTTTCATAATCTGTCTATCAACTTTGACTTCCAAGCAGAATAATCGCGCCACTTGCGATGCGCACCCATGCCAAAAGTGACATTGACTCCGACATGGATTTGGTGGACATGGGACAAGCGAGGTTGACATCAGGATCGTCCATACATGCTTTAAGATTCGGGTGTGACATAGGCCGAAAACATCTCCACTTGGGTGATCTCTGGTTAAGATGGCTTGGATTGATGTTTTTCTCAGCTACCACTAAGATCGTGGTTAATGGGGTGCCCGAAAATGAATTTGCCATGTGAGAGGGCTCCTGCAGGGGACCCCATATTTCCACGGTTGTACATAATCGCCATGGAATTTTTGACAACACTATGGTCCAAAGTGGCGGTGGGTGCGCTCCCGACGACACAGGCGGGTAGCCTAAAGCATGTAACTTGTGGAGGTTTGACGAGTATAGTCTTATAAGGCGGTGGTGATGCGTGCGTTCCCGGCGCCCGTGTCGATCAGACTACTTGTAATTTTTGTCTCATTTGCCCCTCTTTTAAAACCAATACGTCTATCTAGACTAGACGTATCCTTAAAAAGGGTCTCCAAAGCGGTAAAGTAATGCTTGCTCGTAAATATGCCTAGTTATACCACGACACCAGGAATTTCAGTTTGTGCCCATAATTTTCTAATGTTTGTCGGGCCTTACATTCAAGGCTTGACCACGGTCTGGAAGTTGCTTGCTGTATTTTGAAAAGGATTCTGGTATGCAGGTTAAATATAACAATTTTTTGGCAATTGTTACCAGAGGGATGATCATGATGCACACACTGTTAAGTATATCTTTCGGTGTGATTTGAAAATTTCTCGTGTAAGTACCTAGGCTTTTAGCTTTCTGCTCGACAACTCTCTATGGTGGACTGGCAGCCAATACTTGATCAAGTAGTTACATTTCTCCTAGCTTGGAAAAGGGCTTCCTGGCCATGTCACGGAGGTTGGTGCTGATAAAAGCATTGGCGTCACCTCGACCCATTCACCACTTACTCATTGTTGATGATGTTGTGGGGTTATTGGGGGAAATCAATAAGTCTCCATCAAATGATAGGAATAGAATATGTACCATGATCTCAGAGAGGATAGAATCACATACGACGCAGCAGGAGAAGAAGCGATGGCGGAGTCACCCATGTCAATGAAGAGATTGCTGATGTCGGGGAAGAAGTCATCGTTGGGAAGGAGTTGCTGCCAGTAGTCGCATGAGTGCGCTACCGAAAAACATGATTGACTCTCTCTGTGGATTACGAGAAGCGGGTTCCAGAGTCCTAATGCCCCTCCTCGTTATCCGTTGGCAGGAACGACACTCCATGGCCCAGAGCAATAGGTAGGCTTCTCTATATAGCAATAACTTATTGGGATCGATGCAACAGGCTATGTTGGTTTCCTCAGGAGGCGGAGTTTCGTTCCTATTCGGTAATCTAGATTGACTAGTGTTAGGTGTGACTTCTCCTGCCTTCTTGCTCGACTTGGACTGGGTGTCGTTCTAGTCTCCCTCTCGGTAGTCATTTCTTTTGACATGCTTTTAAGAGGGTTTCATCACCATGTTGTATCAGTTTGCCCGTTTGTGCTTTATTTATAAAGCGGGGTGAAAGTCTGTTCCGAGTAGGGTGTCTCATGAAATTTCATCAACCATTTTGGATATTGTGTGGAAACTTGATATCTCTTATCTGTATAGTTTATCATGTGTGCTCTGATTATGATCTGATCATCTTATTTATCCTCAATATGTTCGCTTCAGTCTGTCGAAATCTTTCCTATATGTTTACTTTGTGCAATAATTTTTTTTTGAACTCCCATTCACCCGCTCTAATCTTCACATCATGATCCTTCAAATATATTTTAATACCATGTTAACTTAGTATGGTGAAGATTGTGGAAACAACGGAATGAGAAGGTCAGATTTGTCGATTATGGCTGAAGGAGAAGCAATGGCAAAAAAATTCGTCTAAGAGGGGAGAGGACGCGGACTAGTGACTCTCGGGTATCATCGCACACTATATGATCCAAAACAAATGTAGTAATTTAAAAGAATTCAAAAATTTCCGTTTTTTATCAAAGATGATCAAATATTGTACATATGAAAATGTTTGCCCGGAAATAATTCTCATTGACTTCAGAGTAAAAAAGACAAATCTATAACGAATACAGCGCGTATATATATTTTTTGGCAAATCTTTTACCTAGGGTGAAATGAAAGCCATTCTCTGTCGAATCCTTTTATATGGGTACAATACTAATACTTGATCATATTTGCCCGACTGACAGTTTTGAATTTTTTTTTTACTTTTAAAATTACTAATTTTTTTTGAATACCGGGTGCGCTTTTACCCATCTGCACCAACGTATTTTCGGTGTGGGAGGGTGCAACAGAGCTATGAGAATAAACATATAAGTTCTAGGTGTGAGTTGGTGCTTTGACATGTTGTCCGCATCGGTTGGATGGCGATTCTCTCATTATTTCTGACTTCTATATACCTTTGGCGTAAAAATATACATCCAAAAGATTTTCAGATTTTTTAAAAAATTTAAAATGTTGTTTTCATATTTTTCAAAATAAAGTGCTACATGCATGTAGGAAATGCAAGTATATAGAAACGATTTAAGCTTTTACCTAAAGCCATTTTCTGCAATATATGGAAACGATGTGCTGCTCAAGTTTTTTTTTTAATGATCAAGCATCATTGATTTCAGCGTGCTGACGGTCTAGAGCTACGCCGGCGTTTTGTAGGAAATGCAAGTTGCAATTAATTTAGTAGTCAGTAATAACCGTCGTGATGCGTCACAGTCGCACAAAGATATAAGCTTTAATTGGACTCACCTTCTCCGGCCGCCGTCAACAGTACTGGCGTCAAAACATTGGGCACCACAGCCGGCGCCGGCGCAGACGCCGGTGCTCCAGATCTGGCCGGCGTTTCTTCTAGCCGCACCATGACCGGGCCATCAAAGAAGGGCACTGTCTCGTACCGGTAGCTGCACCTCAGCGCAAGAAGCCTGGCTCCGATAGAGTCTGTGAACTCATTCGGCAGATACGCCATGTTCTGGACGAGGCAGTCCCGGCACCGCTCCGGCGTCAGGTCCGGGGTGCACTGCGCCCAGGCGTACACCTTGGGCTCCTGGTCGAAGTCGGCCTCCCCGGACGCGTACAGCCGCGTGGAGTTGTGCACGGCGTAGTTCACGGTGGCGTTCACGAGCGCGGCCACGACGCGCTGGAACCTGGCCGGCTCGACCGTGGCGTTAAAGAAATTGCGGAGCAGACGCATCGGTTAAAGATGTCGTCGGTGGGACGGGAATGGATGTTGGAGTAGTGGAGCAGGCAGGAATCGTAGAAGACGGTGGGGGTCCTGCTGTAGGGGCACGCGTTGGCAGGTCATGGAAGGCTTGTCGAGGCAGGTGAAGCAGTACGAGGCGTTGGCGTCGCCGCGGCAGAGCGCGAGAGCCCACACCTGCTCCGGAACGGCGCCGACATGGCCGGTGGCGAAGAGGTCCGGGGACAGGGAGGCGTTCTTGGGGAGGATGGCACTGATGCGGTTGATGTTCTTCGGGTACTGGCTCTTGGCCGTGTAGGTGCTGGAGCCGCAAATTAGCCACGGGTATTCTGCCGCGGCAGGGGAAGCGAGCAACGCGACGGCGACGATGGCCACGGACAGGGGGAGGTGGTGAGCCGCCATTCTAGTTCCGGCACAGCCGCATTGAGCACGCACGCGTATATAGAGTCAAGTCTTCAAGTCGTAAAAGGGCAATGGCGACCACCGGTTTGGCACGGCAATGCAAAGTCCACGCGGCATCCCGCCATAGGGTGCGGCGGGAGGAGGCAGGCCCCATGGCGGAAGGCACCTTCGGCCGTAGAGGATGGCGGGAGGCACGGAGACAGGTTTTGCACTGATTCGACGTGTGCGCGGCGGGAATCTCTGCTTTGCACTGTGCTTGACCACCGAATAATGCACTGATTACTAGCTTTTGCTGTACATGACCACCGACGCGTCTTTTTCTGTGAATGTCGCTGCTCACTGATTCCTTTTAAGGCTTCGTTCGGTTCCGCCCACCCCGGCCGGGATCGGGGCGAAATCCCCGCGCATCAACCGGGATCTGACCCGCGCGGATTAAATCGCGCCAAATTGCACTCGTGTCTATCTATCGCCGATGTCGCAAGGGTCAGGCTCAGCAGGGAACGCGGGCCATCCTCCCGGTCGTCGTTGACGCACCCTACCAAAGAGAAGCAAATCGTTCGACGCTCCGGCAGCGATGCTGGCCGTCATCGCCGTCCTCCTACTCGTGCTACCGCCGGCGATGCCGTTCGAGGGCTTCGAGTGCGACGGCAGCAACTACGCGCCCAACAGCACTTTCCAGGCGAACCTCGACTTCGTCGCCGCTGCGCTCCCCGGCAACGCCTCCTCCATGCCGACGGGCTTCGCCACCGCCGACGCCGGCACGAGCCCCAACCGGGCATACGCCATGGCGCTCTGCCGCGGTGACGTCAACGCCTCCACCTGCCGCGCCTGCGTGGCAGCGGCGTTCCGTGCCGCTGGCGCGCAGGACAACTGCCCCAGCAACACAGGCGTCACCATGTACGAGGACGCCTGCGTTCTTCGATTCTCCAGCGTGCAGTTCCTGGACTTCCTCAGCCCGACCAGTGGCAGCCCGGCGAGCTTACGTACGTACTGCCGTCTGCCTATCCCAAAATTTGTGTTTGTCATTCCAGTTGTTATGTTTTCAGATGCACCTGAAAATACAATTATTCAGAATCTAAACTAATGAAATTACTACGCATCTGAAAACTGGTCAAGATTTCAAACTATCCCGGCGCCTGGGAACGTCACGACAGTCCCGGGAGCCTGGTTCAGCGCCGCCGTCACAGCCATCCTCACCGCCGTGGTCGACCACGCCGTGGCGGCGGCGGGCAACAACTCGACCGCCAAGAAGTACTTCGCCACGGGCGAGGTGGACTTCGAGCCAAAGATTTACGCGCTCGCCCAGTGCCTCCCGGACATGACGCAGTCGCAGTGCCAGAGCTGCCTCGGGACCCTCGTCGATCAAACGAGTCACTTAGTGAACACCAAGCCCAGATGGATCATGTCCTTCATCGCCTGGTGCAACCTGAGGTACAGCGTGCGGCCCTTCTACGAGGGACGGTCGATGCTGCAGATTCAGGCGCCACCGTCGCCGTCAGTCGTGCCTCCATCTGTAACTCCAAAGTATGGAGGAGCAGGTAGGAAAGGAAGCGCACTCTTCAATTCTTATTTTTATCTGAAGATTTTATTCTGCTTTAGTTCATAGTGTTATAGCACAAGTTTACAGTTCACGTTTGGTACTTCGGTGTATGGCTGTATGCTACATTGCTACTGCAGGAAAGAAAACGAGTGCAGCAGGAATATCTGCAGGCATTGGTTGTTCCGTCGTCTTGATCTTGGTTGTTTGGGTTTTCGCTATCATTGTCTGCAAGAGAAGGACTAAGGCTACCAAGAACGACCAACGTAAGTAGCATTTAACGACTTATTATTTGGTTAGGGTCTGGAAATGAGATTACAGTTTATTGATGACATTCCTGTCTATGACACCAGAACTGAACAATATTGTGGGAGCACAATGCACGATCTTTGATTTAGCTACTCTACAAGAGGCTACTGAAAATTTCTCAGAGAAAAATAAGCTTGGAGAAGGCGGTTTTGGTATTGTATACAAGGTAAGTAGTAGTCAGGAAGGAACGCAAAAAAGCTTTAATTTGTTATTTGTTTATAGAAGAATTCCTGAACCCTAGAATTTGACAAGTTTCTCTTTACTCAAAAAAGGAACCACTTAGAATAGCCAAACATATTATATTTTTCGAGAAATGCGAACAAACAAAAAGAAAAGGGGGCATCTATCGCACCTTCTCTCTAAAATTATCTTTCGCAGGGGATACTACCTGATGGGCAAGAAATAGCAGTGAAGAAACTTCTGGAAAGAACTGGGCATGGTTTGCAGGAACTGCACAATGAGGCACTGCTATTGGCAGAACTGCAGCACAAGAATCTTGTTAGATTGCATGGATTTTGCTCGCATCGGGATGATACGCTGCTCGTTTATGAGTATATTAAGAATGGGAGCCTCGACAACTTTCTATTCGGTATTGTCCCCTTCACTAACATATCTTGTTCTCCAGTTCCAGACATGTAGATCCGTAACTGCTCGATTGCATAATATGTGGTTTTAACAGTAATACATGCCTGTCATGAAAAACACTATCCATACAGACTGTACAAAAGCAAAACACGAATAGAAATAACGAATAACAAATAGCTATACAACTGAGTTGCATGTTTAGAAGTTCAGTACAGCTAAATATGTACTGTAGCATTCCGACATCATAAGTTGACACAGCCAATATTGTGGATACAATCTGAATATTTCAAAGGAAAATTGTACAGGAGATATAATTATGGTTCTTTATTTACCTTGCACCAACCAATATGAGTTCAGTATTTTGTTCCAACAGAATCTAGGGAGGAAAATACACTGAACTGGGAGCAACAGTATAACATCATTCTTGGAATTGCCAAGGGAATATTGTATCTTCACGAGGACTCAAGTATGAGGATCATACACCGGGACCTAAAACCTAACAACATTCTTCTTGCTGGCGACATGGATCCCAAAATCGCAGACTTCGGATTGGCAAGGCTGCTAGGAGAAGGTCATACTCATACTAAGACAGCTAGAGCTGCTGGAACACTGTAAGCTCATACCTGTAATGAAGCATTTGAGAATTGCAGATATTCAGCGGGTGCTTACAACTTGCTAACTGCTCATCCCTGCAGTGGTTATATGGCACCGGAGGCAGTGCATGGACGCGTGTCACCCAAGATCGATATTTACAGTTTCGGTGTGTTGGTCCTTGAAATTGTAACTAGGAGAAGGAATAGCACTAGTGGTGACCGTGACACAGTGAATCTCCTTAGCGATGTAAGTTCTCATTTACTTCTTCGTGCATCTGTACACTGAAAGATTCATGTAAATTATATGTCATCGAATCTGAATAACCATCTAACAGGTGTGGAATTGCTGGACCAAAGGGACGATATCTGAAATGATAGACCAATCACTCGATGAATATGCTCGAAGCCAGGCCTTACGGTGCCATATCGGGCTGACGTGCGTCCAACCGGACCCTGAGGACAGGCCTTACATACTATCCGTCATTTTCATGTTAACTAGGGACAACATGGAGATTCAGGCACCGGCACAACCTGCATTCTTCTTCCGGGGTGAAACAGCTTTAGATTCTCTGTCGTCGTACGGCCAATCGGATTTCATACTGGGCGAGAACGCCTCTGTGAATGGAGTTACAGTCACTGAGCTATATCCTAGATAAGTTATGCATCAGTGTCATGTGAGGGCTGGAGGCTAAAGCTAAAACCTCGGATAGACCAGTTTCTACATTTGCCATTTGGTAAAAGAAAGCGTAAATACAAACATATACAGAAGCTTTCAACATGTTGGAATCCATACTGAAGCTTTGTGGCCACTGTTTGACCAGAACATTCAACATAATCAAATTGGATCTCAAATTTTGAAGTCAGATTTGGAGCTTTCGACCAAAGAATATCTGGTAGCTAACGTGACTATATTTTTACGAAAATTGTTTGACAACATGGAAGAATTATTAGAGCACTTTTGCTAACTCCAAGTTCCCCTGAAGTTCTAAAATCTCAGTCACTCAAAGAGTCAAAGTATCAGAGTTCACACCAAGACTGAAATTGCATTCTTTGAAGCTGTGCGACTTTAGTGAAATAACATTCGGTGATTTGGTTTGTACGTAATGTATAGAGTGACCTGAGATGAGGTGCTTGGATGTTGATACAAAGACATAGAAGTGTGACCAACATTATCTGAAATGATAGACAACTTATGAACAAACATCCCCTTATCTGAGAACGAAAAGATTAAGAGGATCATTGCTCTGTTGGAGCTATGCAACTGCTCGCCATGGTACATAAATATACGGCGGGCAGCAAAGAGCCAAGAGGCTATGATAATTGATACCATTGTATTATTATCAGACATGCACCGGCGGATTGTTACAGTACATTTATTTATTTGCCTAGTTTTGCATTAAAAAACTAGACTTCGTTCAAGAATACGGAGTGCTGAGATTATTGCTCTCTGCTACCTGCTGTCAGTTCAGGCCCTTGATCGAAGCACGCAGTTGCCTATCTCTGCAAATAATTGAATAAACACTTGTAATAAGATTAAACCAGAGTAAAAAAATTAAAGAGTGCATTATTTTGGTAAAAAGTTTAACCCTAAGAATCAGATGGATTCTTGGGTAAGCATTAAGATGTCTGTTTGCTAGCTTTGAGTCCAATGTGAATCAGTCCAACCGAAGAAGAAATGCACTGGTTTTCATAGTATCTCGGTAGTCAGTAGACGAGAGACAAGAGGAGATGGTTAGCATGATGAACTCACTTGGTGCCTGGTGAACAACGGTGCCGGCGCCACCGAAATCGCACGACCTGTCGGACCGGCCGTTGCGCTGATAGTAGTCGTTGAACGCATAGGACGCGTGGGCGACCTTGGTGTCGGGATCGAAGCAGCGCGCGCCCGGATGGATGGCGCTGCAGTCGGCGCCGTGGCCGCACGCGTAGTCCAGCGCCGCTTGGAGCCGCGAGTCCCCGACCGCCGCGTTCGCCACGCACCAGCTCCGGGCATTCGGATCGCAGGTGCCTATACTCGTGAATAAATGAGCGCCCAGTGAGATAGATCACCAGGCACTGCACCACAACTTAGAGCACACAACGAACAGAGGCTCACCTGCTGGCTGCTGGTAGACAATGGAAGCGGCGCCGGCGAAGTCGCACGTCCCGGTGGCCCGGCCCTTGCGCTGGTAGTAGTCGTTGAACGCATACGAGGCATGCGCGACCTTTGTTGGGCTGGTAGCACGTCTTCCCGGGCTGGATGGCGCTGCAGTCCGCCCCATGGCCGCACGCCCAGTCCAGCGCCGCCTGGAGGCGCGCATCCCCAGCCGCCGCGTTTGCCGTGCACCAGCTCGACTTGGCTGCGCTGGGGGAACCCCCGGCCGGGAAGTCGACCTGGTACACCGGCTTACCATCTGGGTAGAACAGGCCATAGTTGCTCTCTTCGGCGCTCGATTTCTCATTCTCGTTGAAAAGTTCGAAGATGTACACGGAGATGTCGTCATGGCGGTACGGGGCGTCGACGCCGGCGTCGAGCGTGCTATAGGTGGTGCTGGCGCTGCCGGCGGAATCCACATGCTTGATGAGGTTATTGATGTACGTCTGGGAGTTCTCCAGACCGTCGCAGTAGGGGCACCAGTTGATCTCCCCGTGTCTGACCGGTGCGCGTGGACGCCCTCCTCCCCTGAGCATCGTCTCCAGCGTGTGATTCCGATTGCTGGAGGAACGTAACCTGTCCATCGCATAGTACACGGTGTCGAGCTGGGCATCAAATAGGTTACTGTAGGTGAAGCCAGACCCAGTATCGAGCACGCCGGCGTTGGGGCGGAACAGCGCGTAGTTGATGTCCATGGCGCCATTGGTCGATGCATACGCTTTGTAGGGGTAGATGTTGACCATGAGGTAGGAGCCAGTCTGCTCCAAGAAGTCGAGCATGGGGCTCATCACCGACTGCGCGATGTCGTCCCGGAACTCGCCTGTTGATGGCGGGAACGACGGCGCCTTGATCGCATCGAACGCGATCGGCGTGGTCACCTTCACGGCGTCGGCAAGGCCCAGGCGGGCCAGTGCCGCCTGCACATTCTTCATGGCCCGGACGAGCTGCAGCGTGAGCTCCGGTACCTGCTGGAAGACCTCGTTGCCGACGGTCACGCCACGGATATCCGTGGCCGGGTAGTAGGGCATCACGTTGCTCTTCGCCCACTGGACTGCCCAGCTCGGGTCGCCGGCGGCAGAGGCCAGCATCTCGTTGGGTAGCGCCACCATCAGCTTAATGCCGGAGTTGGCCATCGCCCTGAGCACCGTCGGGTCGGTATCATACACCCTCGCCATCGTGATGCCCTTGTTCTTCAGCAACTGCACCACCGACGCTGGGTCCATCAGGTTGTTCCCGTTCCTCCCGTAGCATACGCCTACCTCGCCGGCCTCTGCAATACACAACAAACAAACGTGGCCACTGTTAGTACAAAAACTGCACCTACGTACATTATTCCTGAAAAACACTTGTTTTAAAAAAAATCCTGTAAAACACAACGTCAATTTACTCTTCCGCGTTCACGCGATTTACCTGCGCGGAAGAAGAGCAGCAGGGGCAATCCGGCGCATAGAAAGAGGAGGCGAGTGAGTTCCATGATGTCCTATTTGTGTCGTAGGGCAGAGCCGAGGGGAGTGAGGGACTACTGGACTAGCACAAAGGGAGCCCGTATTTATAGCCGGCAACAAGGTCAAGGTGGAGGCGCCGCATTATTGAACAATGCTTTCAAACAGGCGGTTTTGGTATGGTATAAGAGGGATGTAAACAGAGCGGATCGTTTTGGTCTCTATCATAATCTTTACCATATTTTTTTGAATTCGGAGCGGCGCGGATAATAACCGGTTGCGAAGTCGGAGGCACACATATATGTGATCGTGGATTCGACACGGAAACGGAGCGGACTTGGTGAGAAAACAAAATTAATCGGATACGTACCCGCATAAGTACATCGCCGGGTGGTTGGCACTCCGGATGTGGACCTGGCTGACCCGGGTTCGAGTCCCAGCTATGCGCGCTCGAGAAAAACTCGAGTCCCAGCTGCGTGCGCTCGAATAAACCGGGTATCTCACCTACCTAACAACGTATGACCAAGGGAGGGATCATTCCCCCGTTGGCAACCAAATCTATACACTGACTATGTAAGTGAGTTGTTAAACGGAAGAACTCGGACACGCACTAACAACAAATTGTGATCTATTAGCTTACACAAATTGTTAGAAAATTGGATTATTTGGATTAAAATCGTGGGATAATCCTATTAAATTTCCGGATAATCCATATTAAGAGCTATTTGACATACCATATTCTATACCGTATCCGGGTGTCAAATTCGAAATCGGATATCGTTATCCGCCGGATTCCTTGAAACCGGATATGGATTCTTTAAAACAGTTTCGAAAATGAATATGGTGCGGAAGTTATTCTATCCGTTTACACCCCTATATACAAGGTAGGTCAAGGTGTAGGAACATACCATGTTTATATTGTGCCTTGGCCATGCTAAGAGCTTTACAACATTTGTTTCTGTAGATAAAACTAGAGGCCACAATGGCCGATTGATAAAGGAGGCCCCAAATTGCCAGTGGTAATATAGGTGTCGAGGAAATCAACTTACAATGCAGAACAAAAACAAGTAAATAAAGATAAACAAAGAATGCCGCTTGAAAATGCTCTAGAGCCTCGTGAGTACCAACAAACGTTTGATCGAAGGAGAAGCAAGTGCAAGATCTTGATGTTGGAGAACACGAGATTCATGTCCACGTCTACTGCAAGAAAGGCTTTTCATTGTCGCGACTCCATCCATCTCCACGTATGAATAGGGACCCCTACCGCCTCACTCTAGTTTGAAGAGCCTTATATCATTGGAAGTTGGAGAAACTAACCCTATAGCATGACCACCAACCTAAGCCAAGTCCACAACAAGGAAGCATCTGCGATGAACATCAAGAAATCACACCATTTCAACCGCAGACTCTAGGTTCCTAGGGTGCAAAAAGAAGGAAGCGGCGCAAAAGCGTCATCACCGCTTGGTCTAGAGATCGAATCAAAGCCTTTCTCCCGGATCCCGAGAAGAAAGCGACATGTACCCACGACGAGGCTTCAAAGGGGTATGCGAAGATGTAGCCTTCATCGGCACCGGCAGCCACGGGCAAGGCTTTCACCTAGTTAACATGGCCACCATCCACACAAAGTCTCGTTGTCCAAGCAAGTGTGTCCGAAAAAAGCGAGGTGACCAAATCAACGGCTCCTGACCACAACCGACCAATGTTGGTAACTGCAGCACCCATACGGTCGAGATATTTGTCTCGAACCACACAGAACGACCCCTGCCATGAGGTCACCGCCGCGTCCTCCTTTCAAGTTTGCCGCCCAACACATCAGCTTTACTAAGCTCGCACATTGTCCATCAGACAACGAACTACCTACGCTGGAGAAGTCCACTTAATTTAGCGGCAGACAATTGACAACTAAAGTGTGTGTAATGCAAGTTGACAACTGAAATGTGTGTAAAGCGGTATAGATGATGTATGTTCGTTAGTTGTTAATTCTTACAGTTATTTATTTGGTTTTACTTATTCTAAGTCGGTTGAAAATTAAATAAATCTTAGTTGCTTCCTTAGACATTGAATTTGCATCCTGATTCGTACTAGCATGAGAGTTGCACATGAGTTGTAAGTGAGAAAAAAATGAGCCTGCAAATATCAGTCAACTATTTAGCCATTGGATTTTGTGCCGTGATTCGTGCTGGTAAAACAATTTGCAGTGCGGTTTATATTATCCTGAATGCATGGAAGGACAACAATCTGCAGTGCGCAGACCAAGGCGACACCCCGATCGAGCCTGACAATTATGTTATTGCTTCGTACCGATTTGCGGTTCGATGGGCACTTGGGCAGTGCGATCAATCTGCATGGCTGCACGAGGGAAAACGACTGTCCGTTGGAATTTTATACAAATATGGCCTCCGTCCAATGTAATTGTCCCCCTCTCAGTTTGAATGCCAAAAATGGACTGGCGGGAGGCTATTTAAACGACACATGTCTCTTCCCTCCATGTGGGGTGGCGGGAGGATCTTTCAGCCATGCGGACTGGCGGGATGTTCATCACGCCGCTGTCGTCGGCGGGAGGTGAAGGGAGTACCGAGCGTGGCTCGGTGGCTTGCTCTGGCAGTGGCCAGGCAGCCGACGCAGGTTCGATCCTTAGGATCGACTTGTGTTTTCCTCACCCACAGTACTGTTCGCTGTTCCCTGTAGCAGTACTGTGCACCACTGTAGAATACTGTTCACTAGGAACAGTATAATAAAACAGGGAATTCCTCTCGACGCCTATGTGCCACAGGCGAGGTCGACGTGCCCGTCGGTCACCGAAACTCCGCTCTTCGGAAAAGTCTCTCAGGACGTTTTAGGGATATAAGGATGTAGGTCTTGTTTAGATACATAGGTAGGGGTGTGTGCGTGCGTGTGGTGTGAGTGTGGTGTGAGTACCAATGTATCCAAAACAGATGCTACAAACTTGTACTCTCAAGGGAGAGGCGGGAGGTGAAGGGCCCCACGGGCGTCTGCTGGCGGGAGGCCACACTGGCAGTCCACGCGGCATCCCGCCATAGGGTGCGGCGGGAGGAGGCAGGCCCCATGGCGGAAGGCACCTTCGGCCGTAGAGGATGGCGGGAGGCACGGAGACAGGTTTTGCACTGATTCGACGTGTGCGCGGCGGGAATCTCTGCTTTGCACTGTGCTTGACCACCGAATAATGCACTGATTACTAGCTTTTGCTGTACATGACCACCGACGCGTCTTTTTCTGTGAATGTCGCTGCTCACTGATTCCTTTTTTTTTTTTGATAATTTACGTATATATTAAGACCAGGGCAAATGGAGTACAGAATACGTAAACAAAGAACAGACACGGTCCAGAGGGACACGTAGACCCGTACAAATTACAGACAGACCCCTGAAGAAAAACAAAAATACAAAGAAGCCCTTGGGGAACTCTGCACCACCAGCACGAAGCCGCCGCTCGTCTCCGACGCCGAAGCACCGCGAGAGCAAGAGACGAAGACCGCCACACCCGAGGTTGAAGAAGCTCCATCGCCATCTGGCTTTGTGAACCCCGAGAAGAAGCACCCAAGGTGCCCACATATCGCTGTGGCACGCGGGTCGGGGCAGAGCTCACCTTCAACCTCCAGATCCAGCCCCTCCCATCACCGGCAGCGAGGAGCAGCACCAGATCCGCCACCGACGGACCACACCCCCAGCACGGACCACAGCATCCTCCAGCCCACCGCTAGCCGCAGCAAACCAGCAGCCGAAGCTCCTGCACAACCTCCCCCTTCTTCCCGACGACGCTGGAGACGACGGCGCCGAGACGCGGACGAGAAGGAGAAACAAAAGTCCACAGCAAGGTCGCCGCCGCGCCAACGACCTCGCCCAGACAGCCTAGCACCGCAGCTCCTTGCCGTCGCCGCACGGCGGCGACGAGACGGAGATCCGGAGCATATTATTCGCAACGGTGGCATCGGCATCAGCCGCACTCCACCACGAAGACCTAAACAAACTAGCAACCCTAGGCTAGCTGTACACGGATCCGGCCGGCGATTCAGCCCCCCTCCCCTCTCCAACGGCACCGAGGCCGCCGAAGAAGAGGAGGGCGGCGGAATCACCGGCGGAAAACTCGGTCGCCCTCCGGTCGCCTCTCCTAGTTACTGTAGAAGAGTATAAGAGAGGAGGCGAGGTGAGTCGCTCACTGATTCCTTTTAAGGCTTCGTTCGGTTCCGCCCACCCCGGCCGGGATCGGACCGGAGAGATATTGTATTCTTTTGGCACACAATAATGCCTCTCCTCCTGATGGATTCTCTGAAGAATTTAACTAGTTCTTTTGGGATGCTATCAAGACACTTTGAAAAAACTTTTCTATGGCGTTGTTGCTAGGGCTCTAGACATTGGTAGGCTTAATTTGGATACAGTACATGTTTGCTTAAATGTGATGAGGCTACTATCATTACAAAATTTAGACCATTTATATTATGATTGGGAGTCTAAAAAGTAATTACAAAAGGGTTGAACAAAAAATTGGTTGTTTTTGCTAATGATCTTATTGACATAACATAAACTGACTTCATCAAAATTAGGTTTATCATGAAAGGTGTGGTGATCTTGCATGAGGTTAAAAGGAAGAAAAAAACATGTTGTCCTGAAAAGACACATGACAATGTTAATTGGGATTTCTTGTATAATGTAATGGTAAAAAAAGGTTTCTTAGTAAGTGGAATGACCTGATTTTCAGCATTATGACCGATGGAAAAGTGAATATAAAAATGAATGATCATCTACGAGAGTTTTTTTAAACATTTTTAGAGGTGTGGGACAGTATGACCTCCAAACTCCCATCCTTTACGAGCTTGCTGTAGTTCTATCAGTTTGATGGTTAAAAATGCCCAAGATAGTAAAATTATTATTGGAATTGCACCCCATCTGCAGGAGAATGGCATTGACATTCTTAAATATGCAGATGACACTCTTTCTTGCTTAAGTAAGGTTTCGAAAATGCAAGAAGTCGTAAATTATGTATGTATCTTTTGAACAAATGTCTAGATTTAAGATTAATTTTCTGTTTGTTTGGGGAAGTGTGCGGAAGATAGTTGTATTTATGAAGAAATTTTCACATGTAAATCTAGTACTTTGCAACTGAAATATTATGGTTTGCATGTTGGTACCACACTTCACAACAAGCATTTGAAACCTGCAGAAGATAGAATGGAACAGAAACTTAGATGTTGGCAAGGAAAATGGTTGGATATTGGACCATCTTATTTAGTTCTTGTCTAGCTTCCATTGTTTTCTATAAGTTGACTTGTTATAAAGTACCGGTGGAGGTTAGAAAAACTTTTGATGCTTTTAGGAGTAAGATTTTATGGCGGGAAGATCAGGGCATCAGGAAGTATCACTTGATCAAGTGGGAATTGTATGTTTCGAAAAGATTTAGGTGGTTTGGATGTCCTTAACCTGGATCTAATTAATATCAGTCTTTTATGCAAGTGTTTAGAGCTTGGCGGAATCTTTTGAAGAAAAAGTATCTTACAAAAGAAACCCTGTCCCAAGCTTCAGACAAAGTAGGTATCTTTTGTGTTCTAGTGTGAGTTGCTGAATGTAAAGGATATTTTTTATCTATGATGCAGTTCCTACCTTTAGTGATAAAACTAAATTTTGGGATGATGATACGTATGGAGATAAAAGTATGGCTACAAGCTCCCCTAGATTGTACAACCTCACATTTAGCAAGATGTTTGTGGGAGGGTGGGGGTATTTAGCAGTGGAATGAGAAAACATGACATATATTATTAACAAAATTGAGTTGGAGGAAGGAAGTAACAATGTAACGTGGAAGTTAGAAAGGTTTCCTGTTAAAATGTTATATAATGCTCTCCAAACTAGGTTACCTGCTAGGAATTTCAAACAACTTTGGTCTTTCAAACTGCTTGCCAAGATCAAAACTTTCCTTCGGCTTGTCATGTGTGGCAAAATGTTGACCAAAAAGAGTCTTAAAAAGTAAGGTTGAGGTGGGAGATCATAATGTATGTTATGTGTTGTTGATGAAAGAATAGAACACATCTGTTTTGTAAGTGACATGTTGCTCGTTATGCTTGGGAGTTTTTCATTGCTGTTTTGATAACCCAAACCCTCCTAATTCAGTGGCTGAAAAATAACACATATTTTTCAACCATGAATTGGAACAATGGGTGCTTCTTTTTCATGGCTGGGAATGTTGTGCTGTGAAAATCAACTTATGTGCTAATTTCTAGGCGATTTGGAAACTAGAAACAAAGCTTGGATCGATCATATTATGCCTCGAGAGTGGAGACCCGTGTGATATTACCTATAATATATGCTATTGGATTGGTCTTTGAAGTGAACTGCAGAAGGAAAAAGTGTGAAGAACTCTTCGACGAGGAACTGAGAAGCTGAAAATTGTCATGATGGAGGTCTTCACACTAGTAGGAAAAAGCCTATCAGTGGCGCACAAAATATGGTTATCTGTGGCGCACGGGGGTGCGCCACTAAACTTACGCCAGTGGTAAGTTTACCTGTGGCGCACGGCCCGTGCGCCACAGGTAACCTTTCTGTGCGCCACAGATAGAAAGTCGGGGGGCACTAGCATTTTCAAATACCAGTGGCGCACTATTCGGATTGTGCGCCACCGGTAAGTAATTAAAAAATTAAAATTCATATTTTTTTTCCAAATACATGTCTTCTCCCGTGGAGACGGGCATGGCGGCCCGGATGGCAGCCCTTGGGTGGCGCGGGGTGGCGCCAGCGGCGGGGATGGCCGCCCTTGGGTGGGACGCGCGGGGGCTGCGCCGGCGACCTGGGCAGGATGGCCGCATCCGAGGCAGAGGCGCGGAGGCGGAGGTCGAGGAGGGATGCGTCGGTCTTCGGGCGAAGGCGGCGTCGGTGGCGGAGGCTGAGGCCTCTGGCAACGGGGATGGCCGCCCTTGGGTGGCGAGGGGGCGGCGCCGGCGGGTGTTGCGGCGGGCGTGGGCAGCGCGGAAGGAGGAGGGCGGATGGAGGGGATGGCTGCCGTGGATGGCCATAGATGGAGGAGATGGCGGCCGGCGCGGACGGCCGCGGATGGCCGTGGTCGCTGGAGCACCTCCTATGGACGGCGGCGGCCATGGCGCTGACATGGTCTGCATCTGGGAGTGCGGCGGCGCCAGATGAGAGGCGGATGGCCGTGGTCGATTGGAAGTACGCCGGGGCGAATCCAGTAGGGGAATCGGCGGAGGAAGGCGAGGCGATGCAAGGCACGGCAGCGGCGGCGCCGGTGATGGCCGGAGCCAACTGGAGCAAGGCGTGGCGGCGGCACGGAAGAGAGAGCGGAGAGAGGAACGAGTGCGTGCGTGGTGTGTGGCTGTGTGCGGTGTGTGTGGTGTGTGTGTGCTTTGTGCGTGTGGGTGCGTGTGGTGGCCGGGTGGGTGCGTGGTGTGTGCGGCCGTGGGCCTGTGTGCGTGGTGTGGTTGTTTTGGAGACTTTAGCAAAAATATCTTGTGCAAACTACCTGTGGCGCACAAAATTTATGTGCGCCACAGGTATTCTCTCTCCTCAGATTACCTGTGGCGCACACAGTTTTGTGCGCCACTGATACTCTCTCTCCTCTAGATTGCCTCTAGATTACCTGTGGCGCACACCTACCCGGTGCGCCACAGGTATTCTCTCTCCTCAGATTACCTATGGCGCACACAGTTTTGTGCGCCACTGATACTCTCTCCCCTAGATTACCTGTGGCGCACACCTACCCGGTGCGTCACAGGTATTCTCTCTCCTCGTTTTTATCTGTGGCGCACAACTATTCGGTGCGACACAGATACTCTCTCTCCTCCCGCGAGATATTTGTGGGGTTTGGTGAAACTTACCCGTGGCGCACAGAGTGTCACTCGTTCAAGAGGTTGGGCACCAACATGTTTAAGAATCGGCAGTGGATAGTTGTAGCCACAAATGATTGTGTGTTGTTGTTTCAGGTGTGAGGTAGCCTTCGTAGATACGTGCCTTTGTTCTGTGCTATGGACATGTGTGATGTTGCTTCCATTTTTTGTCGCTTGGCTATGTTTTTTATGAGTGTGACACAATTCTGAATTCTGTAGCATGACCTTAATTTTTTTAAAGTGAAGCTGAGAGTTTATCCCTTTTGATAAAATGTGTTGCTGCGGTTTAATTAACGGATGCATACCTTTCTTAGACGAGATACCACACCAAACTGTTTTGTCAAAAGGTGAAAAAATTATGACGCCGTCTCAATGGCATCATGTTCTCTGGTAGCAGCATGAAGCCTGCGTCATGCTATGGAGCACGGAGGCTTCAAAGAAAATGGTTATGATGGAAATTATTTCGTGCCCCCTAGCAAGGTATGCCCCCATGGATGGGAGGCCCTCCGCACCAAGGTCAGGTAAACCAGGGAGGCGGCCCCTTGATGCCTCCTCAAGGCACCCAGCAGCAACAACCGCCAGTGCAGCAACGCAACGAATAGCAGTCAAAGGCGCCGGTGCAGAAAAAGAAGGCGCAGAACCCAGCCCCGAAACCTGCTGCCCCAGTTTCTGAAGGACTGAATTCCTATGCCCCTACTGTCTGTACTGGATGCGGAGAACCTGGACACTATCAGGCCTCTTGCACTAAGCCTGCTGCTTGTTACATCTGCAAGATGCTTACTCATCCTGTTGAAGACTATCCGCAGAAGAAGAAACCTAGGAAAGCTGCTAAGTATGTGGGGAGTGTGGCAAATGGTTTGAGATTCTTTAGCATTGACATGTCAGATGTGAATGTTCAGCATCTTGGCAACCTGAAGAACATTGGCCTAGTCATCACTGAAGAAGAAATCTCTAAGGAAGATTTGGCAAAGGAATTCTCTGCTATTTACAAAACGAATTGGCCATGGCAGATTCGTAAGCTCAGCACTTGGTCTTTTCTAGTCAAATTCCCTCCTGAGATACCAGTGTTGACTGTGGCAAGCTATCCCTGTTTTGGTCTGGCCAGGGATGATGTTTCTGTTAGGGTTATAGTCTGGGATGGAGAAGTTCAACACCACTCTGAGGCAGAGATTGTTTGGATTCAGATGAGAGGACTCAACCCCAAGTGGTGTAGATGGGACATGCTGGATCAAATCACCTCTGTGTTTGGAGTTCTAATGGATGTTGACTGGGATACATCTAGAAAGGATATCTTAGAATGTGTGAGGGTGAAAATATACTGCAAAGATCACACCAAGATCCCAGCTGAGAGATCCTTTGAACTGGGCAAAAAATTCTACTACTTCAAAATAGTAGTGGAACCTCCTGTCGCTGTCAGTACCACCAGCAGCAGTAGCAGGGGACCTGCCAGAGATAACAGCCTCACCTCAAACATGGATACTGGCGGAGGCTCGGCTGCAAACTCGGGATCTGGCACTCACTCTGACATGAGTGGCCAATCTCTGTCAACACAAACTGGGCATAATTCAGCAAATTCAGGCTCTAGTCAAGCGCAGCTTTCCTGGCCCCAAATGATGATTGCCAAATTCTCAACTCCTCTCCTATTTCTCTGCTTAGAGATCACATCCCAGATGTTGTTGGAGAAGTGAAGAAGAACCTCATGGCGATGATCACGGCCGAAGCAAATGAAGAACAATGTTACTCGCTTCTAAGGGATATGGAACTGGTTGATGAAGAAGGTCAGTTTGCGTACGACCAAGGGACAGCTGACAAATCTCACCAGATATCTGATGATGAGGAAGAGGATACTGAACTAGGGCCCTGCTTCGGTACATCCCCCTCCCCAAACTCAAAAGGTCAATATGGTCTTTTGCCCTTAATTATTAAGATGATTAAATTAGCTTGGCCCGTATCCAAACCGTGTATACCACGTATCGGCGTACGGGTATTAAGCATAGATCACCACGTCCCGCTCGGCGGTCGACGGCGGCCATCTCCGCTCCACGTCGGCTCATGGTTCCCGGCGGCCATCTTCGTTCCTAGCAGGCTCCGGCGGCCACGGATCGATTCCGGCCGTCAACATCTCGCAATCACCGCCTGCTCGGACGGCCATCTCCGATCCTCACCAGCTCGGAAATCATCCCGTCTCGACGTTGTTGCCGGTTCCACAGCCGGCCTCCTCCCGAGCAAAAGGACTTCTCGTGAACCGCGATGGTGGAGCCGTGGAGGGGCTCGCGAGGAGCGGCAGATCCCAGGACGCCGTCACGTTGCTCCAGACGAGGCTCTCCGACGACGAGGCCGCGCTGAACCTGAACGAGGTCACCATCATCAGCGTCCCGCACGACGTCGCGTCACCGGTTCTTGCGCAGTTGGCAAGCTGCTGCACTCGTCGACGAGCAGGTCGTCTGCCCGCAAGTACGGTGAGACACGGCTGGCATTCGAGGTGTTCGACCTGCTTCTGCAAGCAGGTCCTGATTTCCTAGGACACCGGCATGAGGGGCCATGGTCATGCACGGCCGGATGCCGAGGACCCATGAACAAATCGGGCGACAGATTCACCAACTAGTTTGGCGGCGGTCGCCGGCGCTTGTGCCGGCCAGCACCATTCACGGCGTGGTACTGCTCCTCGGCGACGAATACGGAAGCCACAATGATCGTGCGCTGTAGGGACGGGCCCACCAGGATGCACGGATTTGTAGTATACGGATGTACGCATACTGATCGAATTATTCATTAGTAATTAACTGATAAGTTTAATGACCATCATGTCCTTAATTAGAAGGGGTACTAGAAGCAACGGAAGAAACAATGCTGGTTGACGCTCCTCAAGTGGATCAACAGAAGAAGTGGGGTCCGGTCTTTGGTACTAGGCAAAGCACCAGGACCAATAACCAAGGCAAAGACCATTCTGGAGATCGCACAGGAGAAGCAGATGATCAAGAACCTGGAGAAACAACCAAACAGGAAGCAAGGCACGACCATCCACTATGTGGAGAAAAAGCGACTCATATCACTCTCTCTCCTCAGTTTGAGTCGATTCGATACATAGTAGCGAATTGAGAAAGCGAATCATCAAAAAAGCGACCCAACATATTGATGCGGCTCAAGAGAATCTTTGTAGCAGACCATGTACACCAGCCCCACTTGGCAGTGAGAAAGAAATGAGAGAGAAGGAGAACATAGTGGATTAAAATAGCATTGCATGGTGCATGTGCCCTGACATGGTCTCTGACCAGAAGCGATGCTACCATTGCAGCGTACGCGAAGCGGTTCAATTCTCTGCCATCTTTTTCGTTGAGTCGATACCACATAGTGCATGGCATCAACCTGCTTTCGCTATGTTTAATGATCCTCAGTTTGTTAAAATTGCTAATACTGTAGGTGTTGATATTCCTAATATAGAAGTTACAGTAGATTTTCCTGTCGACAATAGTTGTTCTAACTTAGAATCCGGGCCCCCTGCAAACCCTCCCCAGACATACCTCTCTGCTCTTCAGAGAGATGGTGATCTGGGTGAAAATTGCAGCCATAGCAGTAATTGTTTTTCTTCTGATTCTCCTGAGGATTTTTCCTCCACTCCGGTTTTAGATAACTGTAGGAAAATAGATAGAGATGATTTAGACTTTGATGACAGTAAATGGACTCTAGTTGGCACACATTTTCGGAGCAAGCACTCCGGGAAGAGATTCCCCAAATGAATTGCATGAACTGCAACATTAGGGGGATCACCACCCCTGGCAGGAAACCCCTTATAGTCCGTTTGGATGTCGGTATTCGAGCAAGGAATTGGGAATTGGAATCTGGTTTCCTGAATTCTACTGTTTGGTTGTGTTTGGAATTGAAAGCAGGAATTGACAGCCGAATTCCACAGAATTGAACTATAACTAAAAGATTCCTTCTCCAATTCCGAGCCTCACCCCTCTGAATTGGATGGAATTGCCCCCTTTCTCATCACCAAGTTATGGGTCAATTCAATTCAACCACATGTACATCCAAACAGAAAATTGGAATTGACTGCTCTCTTTGATTCCAACTACCAATATCTTGCACAACCAAACAGAAAATTGGAATTGACAGTTCATTTCAATGCAGCCACTGATTTGGAATTGTGCTCAATTCAATTCCAAGCCCTCCAATTCAGACATCCAAACAGAGCCTAAGTCTGATATTTTCTGGTTATTAACTCGGCGAGCACAAGAACAATCACCAATGCTACTGCAACATACCCAAGCAACCCAAGTTCAGTTCCCAGCCGTAGCAAAATAAGATACTCTGTTTCCTTTTCTTTTGTTTTATTCTTTTGCAAAAAATGTATAATTCTATATCTTTTAATTCGTAACTCCGTATCACCTACTCAAGTTTATATTGTCCAAACTAAACAAAGCATTCAATTTCATGGTTTATACATCCAAACATGAATTGAAATCGTGTGCCACTGTTTGATTCCAACCGTAAATTCCATTCACATCCAAACATAAGAATTTGAATTGGAGTCCATTTCCTTTCCATCTTGGAAATGGAATTGCCAGTCCAATTCAATTCCAAGCAACCTTTCCTACATCCAAACACAGCCTTATCATAGATACTATCAAACGCTCCCATGCTTCTATAGTTTGCTTTCAGGAAACTAAAAAAGAAACCCTTACTGACTCGTTCCTGAAATCCTTAGTTGGACACAGGAACTTTATCTGGAAAATGCTCCCTGCAGTAGGCTCAGCAGGGGGTATTCTTTTCGGAGTAGATGCAGACCTTTTTGAGGTGATAGCCTGGGATGTTAAATCCTTTTCTATTTCCTGTTCTTTACGTTACAAACCTAAGAATGTTAACCTCACGGTAGTCTCGGTCTATGGCTCCCCTTACGATCATGCTAAGGAGGAGTTTATATCTGAGTTGCATGACATTCTCCTTAATGTTACGGGCCCTCTGCTAATTGGAGGTGACTTCAACTTAGTTAGATATCAATCTGATAAGAGTAATGGGATAGTTGACCAAAAGTGGTGCGAAAAATTCAATGCTTGGATTGTTGTTTGGGGGGTTTTGGAGATCAGGCTCTCAAATAGGCGCTTTACTTGGGCTAACAACCAGATCAACTTGATCATGTCCACGATGGATAGAACCTTTTGCAACACTGAACTTGATGCTTTATTTCCGCTAGCGTCAAGTCAGGCCTAGCTAGAATTGGGAGTGACCACACTCCTATTGTTGGGGGGATCATAACCCAGTAGGCCCATGAAGAGGGAAGCATGACCCACCAGGCAGGAGGCCGGGCGAGGCCAGCTAACCATCACCATGGGCCGGGTTACACTAACGGGTCGGTGAGCTTGTCGGTAACCCGGCCGGTACAAGGAAGGTTCCAGAAGACTCGGAGGCGGTGCACGTCACGGAGTCTAGGGCTTGGAGTAAACGCAAGACTAGAGGAGATAGAGTAGGACTCGTAGTACGGGTGTAACCCGGCTTTACCTTGTACGCGATCAGGAAACCCGGCAGCCTTTATAAGCTGGCTCCTAGGTCATAGAAAAAAGAGCGGAAAGTTAGTCGAGACACCCTTGTAGCCAAGACTTGTAACTCGGCGATATCAGAGACCGGGTTACGAGATCTTCAATATCAATATAGACAAGCAGAAAGTAGGTCTTTATCTCCAATGGAGAGGCTGAACCTGGGTAAACCCTTTTTCCCCGTGGAGCGTGACAATCTTCCGTACACCAGAGCCACCATAACCCCCAACTCAAGTTACCCCCTGGTAACATCTGTCGTGACAATCCCACAACAGTTGGCGCCCACTGTGGGGCCGGAGCCTAAAGGTGTTTACATCACGGGAGAAGCTCTACGCGGCATTCAGAGACTCGCCATCGGCGAGATCACCATCAACTCACAAGGAGAACGCATCGTCGACGATTTCGGGTGGAGCTCGGAGTCAGATCAGATCGAGACCGGCGACGTCATCCCCATTGGTCGGATCAACGTTTTCGTAGGCATGGTGCACGCCTCGAGACCCGGCATGGAGGAAAGCGCGTACGAGTCTGTATCAGGAGCTGCTACCATGGTTCAATCAGATGGAGAAGAATCAGTAGGCACGGCAGAGATCGATCTTCCAGTAATCACGCAGGAGGCCCAGCCAGAGGAGACGGCATGGGCGCCGTGTGGCGTGATCGATGAGGATGTTGAATCAATCTTGGAACTGTTCGAGGATCGCTATGGCTATGGAATACAGGAAGAGGAGTCTGAGTCATCCCCGGGTCCTGTTCACCGGGTTGGAGTCTACACGGCACCCGCGATGAATCTTGACCCGACATCAATTTCAGCGGCTGCGACGGCAACGGCGGAGGCGTTGTCACAGAACCAGCAGAATTAGCAACAGCAGCAACAGCCACCGCTGCAGAACCAACTCATGATTTATAACCCGCCGCGGGCCAGGGTTGATGGAGAAAGAGCATCGGTTTCTACGGAGAGCGAACCCACAACACGTCACATGAATCAGTTTGGGTTCCTGTTGAATAGGTCAGTAGGAGAAGGGACATCCAATGCGCCACCACACCCGGCGCTTTTTAGTAATAACCTAGTGTTGGATCCTACAGTACTTGAAGCGGTGGTAATCCCGGAGAACGCGACATCCCGGGCTAGAGAGCTGGACACCGCACGCCATGCCTTGGAGCAACAGCGGCGGGAAGTTGCAGCGGAGAAGGAGCAGATGGTGGCCAGGCAGCGTCAGTCGGACGAGCAGGGGAGCCGTCTTCGTCACAACACGAGTGTCGTGGAGAACCGCCAGAACGACATAACCCGGGTGCAGCAGGGGAGGTATCAGAGCCGGCTTCCGCTTCAAGGTGAGACGTTAAATCCGGCGGCTTTGTTTATCACACTAAGCAATCAACCTATTAGGACTGTACAAGAGGTTCCAGCAGCTAGAGCCGGCACAGGATATGCAGGAGGAGCATTGCCCGGCAATATCGCCGGGTCAGCTAGGCCACCTACCGGAGGAGCCGGAGGCAACACCGGAGCTATGCCACCACCTCCATCCAGATTTCACACGCCGCCGGGTTATTATAACAATCCTACAGATAATGTATATGCAGCAACAGTAGCACTTGATCGCATTCCATTGGGAGATTCGCCAAGAGAAGTTGAGACCCGGCGAGCCATTGACATGTTGCTTACAGCTGTGGTTCAGCAAGCAAATTATCCAGATAACAGGAGTGGTTTGCATGGAACACCATACAACAGCCGTTCGAGGAGCCGGCAGGGAGAGAGCCCGAGGCATCATGAGACTAGTTCTGCAAGACGGAGGGCAGAGCAGGCAAATCAGCAGCCACCGCCGCCACCGCCCAGACAGGCCGCTGCCGCCGCCTCAGCTACGTAAGCCATTGTTGATAGTTCGAGAGCAAGATGCGCAGCAAACTCCGCGGCGCGTGCCGGAGGTGCCGGCGCGGTGCCTGCGGCTGCGGCGGCAGTAAGTTCACCAGCACCATTGGGAAGGCCGGGTCAGGCAGCTTCTTCAGCAGTTCTGGCCGGCCCAAAGTGTTTGTCAGATCACATTAGAGCAGGGCCACCCCGGAAAAGTTTAAAGAGCCTAGCAAAATTTCAAATTATGATCCCAGTATGGAGCCAGAAGCTTGGTTGAGCAGTTATGAGATGGCAATGTGTATTCGCAATGCTTCAGAAAACATCCAGGCCAAATTCATGTATCTTATGATGACAGATGGAGCAGCAAAGTTATGGTTCAATACTTTACCAGAGAAGTCTATCAATTCCTAGAGCGAGTTGAAGACAACTTTTATAAAAAAAAATCAGGGAACATGCAAGCGTCTTTACACGCTTGAGGATCTAGATCGGTGCATTCAAAAGAAGGGTGAGTCTGCTCGCAAGTGGGTGAGCCGGGTCACAGAGATCCTTCACTCATCCACAGATATCAACCCGAGAAGCGCGCTACAGTCGATGGAGAAAACTTACATATACGATCCTTTGGTGCAGAAATTGGGCCGCATGAAGAATAGCGGCCGAGTCTCAGAAATTACCATGGGAGAAATAATGGAGGCATGCAATAAGCACGCCTCTACAGATAATACCAGAGATGATGAGGAAGATAAGGGGAAAGGCCCCATGAACAATACAGGAAAGAACAACAATAGTGGTGGACAGAACAACAACAACAACAACAACAACAACAACAACAATGGCAATCAGCATAAGAGATCGTATGGTGAAGGAAATTTGGATTTGGTGGCCAATACCAATGTCGGGTTCCAGAGGCCAAGGAGAGATGACAATTATTGAGATAACGGTGTGAACTTCAATGGTAACAATAACTATCGAGGCCCGCCGCGCCCGACCAATCTTATTGAGGCCTTTAGGATGTCGTGTCCACGTCACAGTAAGATGGGTAGGCCCGCCAATCACTCTTTGGAACAGTGTGTAGATTTGCAAAGGTGTAAAAACGAGGAAATTCAGAAGGCGTTGCACGGCGGCGGCCGTGGAGGAGGACCCGGCCCAGGTGGTAACCCGGCAAACCGGCCACCTCCACCCGGAAATCCAGGACCCGGCAACGGAGGAAACAATCAGAACAGAGATGATCAAGGAGGGTTCCAGGCAAACCCAAAGCAGCTTGGCCAGTATCACGTTCATACCACCAATGCATCAAGGAGAGAGAGAAAACTAGTCAAGCGATCAGTAAATGCAGTATCATCAGCAGTCCCAAGGTATTTAAAGTGGTAAGAATATCCGGTCACATGGAGTAGAGCGGATCACCCGCCTCTTGTTGAAAATCCGGGCCTTCTTGCCTTGGTGGTAGCACCGCAGGTGGGAGGCTTTGTTTTACATAAAGTGCTCATGGATGGAGGGAGCAGTACCAATATTTTATATTATGAGACCTTCTTGCGTATGGGTCTCTGGGAGTCACAGCTGCAGCCTACAAATTGCATCTTTCATGGTATAGTTCCTGGGAAATCAGCAAAGCCGGAGGGAAGAATAACACTTGAGGTTGCCTTTGGCGAGTCCAAAGATAACTATCGGTCTGAGATGATTACATTTGAAGTGGTGAAGTTACAAAGTCCATATCATGCGTTGTTCGGCAGACCGGCCTTTGCCAGGTTCATGGCCAGGCCGTGTTATGTGTATCTACAGCTAAAAATACCGGGTCCCAAGGGGATCATTACTGTTCATGGAAGTCGGGAGATGGCAGCCGAGTGTGATGATGGAGATGCTGCCTTAGCTGAGCATGCCTCTGCAGAGGAGGAACTCAAGTTTTACAAATCCAGGGTAGACCCGGAAGATCGTATGGTGCTGAAGAGACCAACCACCGAAGAGAAAACACAGTTTAAATCGGCCCAGGACACAAAGATGGTTGATTTCACACCTGGCGATTCTTCCAAGCAGTTTGCCATAGGGGCTAACTTATCTGAGAAATAGGAAAGCGCGCTCATCGAGTTCATCCATGAGAATAGGGACGTATTTGCATGGACACCTAGTGACATGCCTGGAGTACCTACTGAACTCGCTGAGCACAGCTTACATGTTGATCCCAAAGCCAGACCCGTCAAGCAAGGTTTGCGCAGATTGAATGAGGAACGGAGAAAGATTGTTGGTGAAGAGCTAGCCCGGCTTTTGGCTGCCGGCTTTATCACAGATATTTATCACCCAAAGTGGTTGGCTAACCCGGTGTTAGTCAAGAAAAAGAATGGAGAGTGGCGTATGTGCATAGATTATACGAGTCTCAACAAGGTATGTCCTAAGGATCTGTTTGCTTTGCCACATATTGACCAGATTATCGATACCGTCTCTGGCAGCGAGCTCTTGTGTTTTCTAGATGCATATTCAGGGTACCATCAGATCAAGCTCAAAGAGGAGGATCCCCTTTGGAGCCTACTGTTACACTATGACTTTTGGATTGAAGAATGCCAGAGCAACTTATCAGAGGTGCGTCCAGAATTGCTTCCACGATCAGATTGGGCGCAATGTCCATGCCTACGTTGATGATGTTGTTATCAAGTCTGAGAAAGCCGGGTCACTCATTGATGACCTGAGGGAAATTTTTGCTAACTTGCGGAGATATGACATGAAGCTTAACCCGACCAAGTGCGTGTTTGGGGTTCCAGCCAGAAAACTCCTTGGTTTCATTGTCTCTGAGCGTGGAATCGAGGTAAACCCGGAGAAAATTAGTGCCATACACAGGTTGAAGAAGCCAGAGGAGTTGAAAGATGTCCAGAAAATCACGGGTTGCATTGCGCCCTGAGCCGGTTCATTGCGAGGTTAGGAGAGAAAGCCATACCATTGTACCGGCTCTTGAAGAAAATAGATCACTTCGTGTGGGATGTAACATCCCAAATTTATAAGAAGTATTATAATTCCAAAAAAATGTGGGCCAACAAAAACTTTTGCTATTTTATGTGTGTTGATTGTATATTGTTGCTTGTGATGTGTTTGCTCTAATTAAAAAATTGAAGAAAAGAAAAGAAATAAAACAAAAGTTAAAACTAGAAAATCATGTGACAAGTGTCACACCATTTCTCCAAGTGAGAAATTATTTTCCTTCAAACAAAAATTCAGTGAAGTGATAATATGAGCACTCCCATTTTATTCTCACCACTTTTCCCTCTCAAATAAATATTTCCAAAAAAAGCCTAAATTGAAATTCTAATTCTTTCTTTATCTTCTTCAAATCACAAAATGTGCTATGATGCACTTGCCAAATAAATTCCAACACAGCACAACAAATCATGGTAAATATGAAGGAAGCAAATTATGAAAACAAATTGCAAAAATATGAATTTCTATCTGGGTGAGGACACGGTCGAACACCTGGTGGCAGGCCCGTGTTCTTCCCCAAATCGAAGATCAAATCGATCGAATCCGAGTTTAGTTCGTCAAATCCCTGGCACCAATCGATCCCTCTCACTCCACTCCTCTCACCGCGCCCGTTGGAGCCGAAGAAATCGGCAGGGAGCAGCCGTCGTGGTCGCCGCCAGGGGACAGGCGCTGCGCGCCCATGCCGCCATGGTCGCCACTGTGGAGAAGGAGGTGTCGACGCCGTGGAGGCCCAGCGCCGTGCCCCCCTCTCTCCCTCGCTCTTCTGCTCCCTTGGACACGAAAACACCGGCCAGACCGCGCCCCACTCGCGCGCTTAGCACGCGTCCGTGCTCGCCGTTCGCCATGGCCGACCCGAGGACATCGCGGTCGACCTCGGCGCGCCACTGCACCCCATGCCGCGTGGCTGCGTCCAGCCACTCCATAGCTCACCTGCGGCCCCCCAGACAACCTCCGCCGATCTCTCCCACTCTCTGGACACCGCGTGAACCTCGACCACCATGCATCGAGCTTCGGCCTTATAAGCCACCCGAGCTCTCACTTCCTCTCCACCCCGCACCACTCCCTCTCCCTTGCTCCACATTCACTCGTGCACCGCCAGGAGGGCGGAGCTGTAGCTGCAAAGTTGCTGCAGCCCGTGACCGTCTCCGAGCTCGACCGTGCCCGAGGTAGAAGACGATCACGGCCGTACCGTGCTGTTGCCCCTTTCTTCCCTCTGACCCCGCTACGTTGTTGCTCAAGTTCACCGCACTCACATGCACTTTTTCCCCCTCTGAATCGTGCACAGAATCGTCGCCAGGAGCTCGCCGGAGTTGGTGCCGTGGCCACGGAAGCGGAGCTGCTCGCCGCCGTCGATTGGAGCCGTCCCAGGAAGCACAACTCCTCCAGCAAGCTTCCCCAGGCCGCCGCGTTCGATCTGCTTCACCTGCACGTCCTCCCGAGCCCCTAGGTGAGCGAATCACCGACCTCGCCGTCGCCAGAGCCACGGCGCCACCCGTTTTAGGTCGTCGCCGATGCGCTTGATCCTCAGCCGTTAGATCTTTAATCTACGGTAGCATACCGTTTCGTTTAGATGTGTCACTGACCAGTGGACCCCACTGTCAGTGTTTTAAACATTATAGCGCGCGCGAGACGTTTTTGGTTGAGTCACTGATGAGTGGACCCCACCCATCAGAAATCTCAACATTATCCAGAGCAGCTAGTTTTTCTAATTTAAATCTCTCTGAAATTTCAGTACTAGCATCAACTTTAAAATTCAATATCTCGAGATTTACAAATCCAAATAAATCAAATCAAAATGTTCTGGAAAGCTTATGAAATTGTTTAACCAACCCAAGTATTTTAATTTCATTAAGATTAATAATAAAAGTGTATTATGAAAAATGCCACAGAAGGTTTAAAACCTAAACTTGTTTGTTTCTGATACTCTATTAACCCAAATGATTCCAAACCAATTTTGTTAGCTTGGTACTGTGATCTATTAGCTTCCCTAATTTTGGTAGAATTAATTTTTCAATTGTAATTGTTTAGTTCAAAGTTGAAATTAGAAAACCCTTCTGCACCAAAACAATTATAGATGGTTAATGTTTAACCCAAATGATTTAGGACCAATTTTGTTAGGTCACATTTAGTCATGGTTAGTTACCCCTAAAAGATTTAATTTTAGGATCAACAGAACTTGATTTGCAGCTAAAACTTGATTGTTAAGTTACTGGATTAAAACAATTATGTAGGGAGTTTGGTAACTCCAATTAATCCAAATCAAATGGTGTTGTCTTCTACACATCAGTAGCTTTCTGTAGAATTTTAGTTTGTATTTTTGTGACCAACAGAACTTGAGTTGTGCAATTAAACATGTTCAACTAGTTTCTGCCTTAATTAAGAGCTAAGTAAATAATGATTAATTCAATTAAATTGAAACCAAATTGTGTTGCTTGATGTGTGCAGTGGCTATTTATAGCATTTAGGATTGCAATGTGGTGATATTGATTGAGGAGTTTAGTGATTGTTTGTATTTGTTTGTTTATTAATTAGACGAGAGCGTTGTCGGATTTATCGAGGAAGGAGAATTTGTTGAACCTGAAGATCAAGACCAAGGTCACTTTGTCGAGCAAGGCAAGCTACTCTCTGAGCTTGCACCCCAAATATATGCATCTACTTTGATAACATGATTTACTCTTAAGGCAAAGATTTTAAAAACCTTTTCAAAAAGGTATATAGAAACTATTTTGCCACCCTATGTAGAAGTATAAGATAGTTTATATAAAACTATAGGATGGGAATAAAAAGATTGTTTATTCAAAACTCCTTTGAAAATACTTGTGTGATTATGGAATGCCGAGATGTCGGTGTTGAAATGGAGAAATGGAGAATGGAGATGTTTATGAAAAATGCACAGTGTGTCCTAGTACTATGACGACCAATCTTACCCTGTGCGACCACATTTAGCCACATATGGGAAAGGGTTGAGTCATATAATTTGCTCATATTAGTATGGGATGCCTCATCTATGGAGATGACTCCGTTATGCATGAGGGGATGGTTTGGTGACCTACCCCTGACCTGGGTCCTCGCTCAAACTCTATGGAAAGATAAGGAGGAGGATAGAAGGATGTCCCCTATACACCGCCGGGCAAAACTATGAGTCCTCACACTTAGATTCCGACGGGCTGGGTTTAGTGTGATGGAAAGTGTCATATGGGCAGGATCCTATACTAGCATGAGCAAAGGACAGGCTAGGGTCGGTGACTCAACTTCGCATACAACTTGTATGGCGGGACGTGGCTGACACGATGAGTTACCGGATGGATGTGGGAAAAGCGTGCTACCTCTGCAGAGTGTAAAACTATTCGAATAGCCGAGTCCTCGGATATGAATAGTTGGAAGGCTGTACTAAGACCATGTGCAAGTTTTGAAAAGATTTGAGTTTTAAAAGAAAAATGAAGTGGGGAATGTTTTATACACCTATACCAACGGATCGGTATGAGGTTGTTGGAGGCAAGTGGACCATGACGGGCTATAGTCAGAAAAAGGAGGAGTTTTGGAGAAACAGATAAAATGGTGATTTTATTCAAAGATAGTTAGAAAACTCTTCTTACCTTTTTCAATAAAGATATAGAGATGTTTTAAATAAATAAAAGTCTGAAATTAAAATAAAACTAGTGCATACTCATGTTGGGGTAGTTCGGATTATGTGCAACGACAGACTGATCACGGGATCGTTGTGTTAAGCATAATCGGGTATTTCGGACGGCTAGTCCGGGGTCCCCACAAAGCTGGTATCAGAGCCATCCTGACTTTAAGAGACCTTAGAATAGCATGGTCGCTAGATAGGTGTTACAAAAGTTAATTTCTAAAAATAAAGGAGTGAAGTATTTTCGAAAATTGCTTATCTCCAATCCTCTTACTTATACAAAATTCTACTCTCATTAAATATTACATTTTCCCTTGTATCCCTAAAATTTTGCACACTCGTCATCCCATTAAGCTTAAAAAATTTGCACACTTGTTGCCTCACTACATTTAAAATTTTGATACACTTGTCATCTCACTAACTTAAAATTTTGCTAAAAATTGTAGATGGCGATCCATTTCACCGAGATCGTTCAGCTTGAGAGGGACGGCAAGTTGATGTTTGAGAAGGACTTGTTCGAGTTGAGCAAGCTGTTAGGTCGCCCCGCTCCAGAGTTTATGGGAGCCCAGGTTGACACTCTCGGCAACGGGAACATGTGTTGGTTGGTCGAGTCGTCAGTTCGGGGGAACATCAAGTCTCCCGGATCCAGGACGCTGATCTTCACCACTATGGACGTCCACTGGGATGACGGACTGTGTCGTGCCATGCAGAGGCTGCTGGCCCGACTTTGTGAGGAGCACAAGGCGGAGTTGGTGAACTCCCGTTTCTGGTTCTACGGGAGACGCACTGATGATGGACACCCTATCCGATCCCCTCTACACCCGACGTTTGGAGAGTACATCCTGGACATGGAGATTATGCTCTTCCGCACCCAGGAGGATCTGATGTGTGCTAGACTTCGGTCTCGCTTCGAGCGCATCTCGCTCAGTGAGAGTCGCGAGAGCGAGGCGCAGCTGAAGCAGGAGAAGGTCGCTCTTCTCAAGAAGAGAACCCGGCTGAGGAGGACCATCGCCAAGCTCCGCAAGAGGGTGGCGGAGCAGGACGAGATGATTGAGGACATGGAGCACCAGGCGAACGAGATGGAGGAGGAGGGCGAGGATCTCCGCAAGGAGAACAACGCTTTCTTCAGTGACGATGACGACTTCCTGGAGGAGATGGACTATGAGCAGGAGGACGACGAGGAGGAGTTAGTTGACGAGGAGGAGGACCCACTCGAGGCAGTTCTTGAGGACGAGGAGGACCCGGAGGAGCCACCCTACCAGTCAGATGTTGACGCAGCAGAGCCTGAGGTTCCACCTCAGTAGGTGAGTGACTTGAGTACTACCGCATGATTAGGTTGACCCCCTATCGCTAGTCGAGTCGAAGTAGTGGTTCTTTTGGAAACCATGTATTATGTACATTAGATGTAGGGCGATGTTGTAAGCTTGATGTTGTGAACTCCTTGATGTGATGTTTGTGTTATATAAGTGTGTTAGTCTTGATTGATCTGTGTAAAATATTTTCCATATCATCCGTAATTAATCAACCATTTCGCTAAATCGTTTTTTTTTTCCCTTAGTCGAACCCTTTTGCCTTGCCTCTTATACCCGGTGTGCTTCAGGATGGCGAACACTCGTCGCACCAACACGGATGGAGGACCACCACCCCCACCACCGAACCCAACCCCCGCCCAACTTCTCGCGCTTATCATGGAGGAACGCCAAGCTGCCCGGGAGGAGCGTCAAGCTCATCTCGCTGCCCTGCAGCAGATCGCTGCCGCCCATCTCAACAACAACAACAACAACAACAATGGTGGCAATGGCAATGGCAATGGTGATGGAAACCAGCGATCCACTTTGAGCGATTTCCAGAAGAACAACCCACCTACCTATTCCAAGGGACTTCACCCACTGGAAGCCGATGATTGGCTTCGCACCATTGAGAACAACCTGGAAGTTGCTGCCGTGGGAGAACCTGAGAAGGTGCTGCATGCAACCCACTATCTTGCTGGACCTGCACGAGCTTGGTGGGAAGCTACCAAGGCTGTCCAGCAAGCTGGCCATGTTATCAACTGGGCTGAGTTCCAGGAGAAGTTCCGCAAGAAGCACATTCCCGGCGGACTCATTGAGAGGAAGAAGGATGAATTCCGCAAGCTGAGGCAGTGTCGTGGTGGGATCACGGCAGATGCCATAGGTATGGCTAAGATGGGGCCGAATGGTCGTTGGGGGAATCCGGGGAGGGTTTATGCACTCAAGAAGTGCACACGCAAGAACACGCAAGAACACGAACAAAGAACCAAGAAAGCAAGAACACAAAACACACCACGATGTACCCTGCTTCGGGGCCCTCTTGCGGAGGTAACACCCCTACTGCAGCACTATCCTAGTCAGTGTATAGCTCAAAGTGACAAGTACAAGCTGCTCCTCGAGCTGTATGATGATACAATGGTGAGAACTCGTGGTGGAAGATGATGCTACAAAGAGAGGAAAAGGCAGTCCGAGCCTGAACCGAGGTCTCTCCGAGGTATTCCGAGCTTCCTCTCTATCTTTCTCTCTTTATCTTCGATCCTCAATCCGTCCGTCTCTCAGCAGGAGGGGGTGAAGCCCACTATATAGGCCAGCCGGGTTACCATTGTGCCCCTCGCAGAACACTGTTGCCATGCCTCTGCAACGGTCACCACCGTACCACCGTACCTCGGTCGGGGACAAGACGTGGCTTGCCCATCTCCTGTAGCCTACGGCAGAGCAGCATGTCCCCTCTGACCGAGACAGGACGTGGCCTGGCAGAGCTACCTCGTAGCCTTTTCCCAGACCTCGCGTGGTCAGCGGTCGGAGACGTGCAGGCCCGCCGAACCCGGAGCACGCCTCTGCCATGCTCCTTGACAGACGCTCCCGTGTCAGGCGCTCTAGTACCCGGCTGGAAGTGACAGGAGCATTGACTCCGGCCCGACCTACAGCCCACCACCTCGGTTAGCTCGACACGGATGTGACGGGCTCCGTACCTGGGTCTTGCGCTTAATATCTTTTACTAGCTCGGATCTTACTTCCTTCCCACAGCTTCTCCTGCACCCACAACGCAAACCACCGCACTGAGGTAGTTAGGTCGGCAGAACATAGCTCGGACTGTGAACCTCGGCCCTGGCCACAGTATACCTCGGACCCCTCTGGGCCAAAATAGGTCGGCCTGTATTCTCCAGGTCAAGATGAAGCTCGGACCTTCCCAGGCCCAAACAGGTCGGCCCTTTCCGTACCTCGGCACAACTTGGAACACCACCTTATGCCAAGCCTTGACCCTACCCGGGGATACTCCCCCGACATTAGTCCCCGAAGCTGGTGCGGTCCTACGACCTCGGAAGGAGGGCCGTAGCAGGTTCAAAACAAGCCTTACACCACCTCCTAAACCGACCTCCAACATAGTCATGCCGAGGTACCTCCCATACACCACCATCCAATCCGAGGTAGATATGCGAACTGAACTCTCCGAGCTATCTGACTCAGCACCAACTTGCCTCAAGATTTTCCGAGGTACGTGGCGAAGAATCTCTGCCCGGGCTTCGGAATCCGGACCTCTGCCAAGCAGATTCTGACCACACGCCGCCCTCGTCAGCCGGACCCACCGAACAGCGCACCTGCGCACTCAAGTACTTGACCGCCCACGACCCCTCGATTTTGTGCTGACCAGCGCAGGAAATCCGGGGTGGGCGGTTGCCACTCTGCGGCCCACGATGTGGCCGATCGTGCGGCCGCAGACCGCGTAACCGTGCGCCCACTCGCACACGATCCCGCGCCTCCCGATAACCGCGCGGTAGTGGCGCAGTTAATGCGGGCAGTTACCGCGCGCGGCTATAAGTAGGGCCCCACGGGTAACTTCGCCATCTTCTTCCTCCTTCACTCGCCCTCTCGCCTCCATCGCCACCAGTGCCGCCGCTTCCGGTTGAGAAGAAACACGTTCCCGCCGCCGCCGACGAGCAGCTCCTTCGTCGCCGCTGCGACCGCGTCACCGGCGCCGCCCTTCAGCACCTCGTTTTCACGGTATGTACTCCCTTTCCTGATACCCTAGGCATTGCCCTAGGTTTCTTCCTCTTTGCGCTGTGGTTCTTCATATGTTCTTGAATAAAACTCTATTTACCTCCTCCGGTAGATCTTACTTGCATACTTTTTTGGGTAGTAGCGAGTTTCATACCTCGGATAGATGCTCGCCTAGCATAGATATGCCTCTATGTATATTAGATAGCCGTCCAACTCCTCCTGAGTTAGCCAGATATAGCCTTAGATTCCAGATTCACTTTTTCTTTGCTAAACTTCTGTGCATTCTTCTGCAGATTGATTCTGCCGAGATGTCTCCTCCTGAGACTTCGGAACAAACCGAGGTTCCAGACCTCGAACTGGAGGTCGGAGAACGAGCCGGCTGGGAAGGTTCGGATGTAACTCCGGACGAAATCCAGTGGCTCAGGGCGACTCGGCGGATTCCCGCCGGGGTAGAGTGTCGCCTGCCAGAGGGCGAACTCGAGCCTCAAGTCAAGGAAGGGGAACGGGTGGTCTTCGTCGCGCACTTCCAGCGCGGCTTCGGACTGCCCGTTAGTGATTTCTTCCGGAGCTTCCTCGACAAGTTCGACTCCAGGTTCATCACCTCCCCGCCAACGCCATCACCACTCTCTCCTGCATCGTTTCCTTCTCTGAGGGATACCTCGGCCTCAAAGCCACGGTAGACCTCTTTTCTCGCTACTTCCAACTTAAGCGGCAAGTGATCCCGGATCCGAAAAACAAGGATCTGCCCAAGCTACTAACCGCCTGCGGAGCAGCCATCATAGCTCCTCGCCGAAACTCCATCTTCCCACGTATCGCTACTCCGGACACCGTTCGCAAGTGGCTCCGGACGTGGTTTTACGTGAAGAACTCCGGCGAAGAGGACTTCCTCAATCTGCCGGTGTTTAACCTCAGCCCTCCTACCGAACCGCTCAACTGGGACTACACTCCCCCTCTCACCAGCGAAATCAAGTCCATCCATGGGTATGTTGCGAAATGGCAGGACCCGGAGGACCCTGCGAACGACGGGAAAGTCCTGACGGCTGACGATCTGGCCTGCACATTTGTGAAGCGCAGGGTCTCCCCTCTCCAGGCGAGGACTCACAAGATCTGCCACATGAGCGGTCTTTATGATCCAACCCGCCATACGCATGTTGCACTGGACAACGCCGCTGTAGCTCGGCGAGTCCGAGCTATCACCAAGTCCAAGATATCTGACGCTTGGACATGGGGAAGGGAACCCCACTACAGGACCAAGCCACCAAAACAGGTACGCTGTTCCGACGTTTTCTTCGGTACTCCTTTACCACCGAGGTCTTGCTACCGACGTTCATCTTGACCATTTTCTTCCTAACTCCTTTTCATATGTCTGCCATATAGCTGTTCTCCCGCCAGACCGCCGAGGATGGAGTCCATCCTGCGGACCACTTCGGCAAGGATCTTCCTGTCGAGGACCCACCATCCAACGAGGACCCTGACAACGAGGATTACATGCCCATTGCCTCGGCCCGCGTCACCACCGCGGGTAAGCCTCAAGCACAAGCTTCAGTTCAAGAGATTTCGGATGACGAGGAGGGATTTCTCGTCATGGAACCAATAAACGCGGTACCTATCTCCTGCCTTCCTCACCTTCCGAACTTTACTCCAGCAACCAGCCGGAAACGCGCTGGTGCCGCAACTTCGGCCGCCGAACCATCCGCCACTGGAGCCTCCGGACCCACTGCGGCTCCGGTCAAGAGACGTCGGCTGAAGAAGTCCGGAAATCCTCCTCATGCCCGAGGGGGCAAGAAGTTTCCTACTTCGGATGGGTAATGCTTTGCTTCTATAGCCAACAAAGTTTGTTGCTTAAACTTATCACCTCGGTACTAACACTTGACCATCTTCCTTCGTTGCAGTGACCCCATAGAAGTGGATCAGGAGGTATCCTCCATGACTGCACCCGTTGGTGCCTCTGAAGCCACGACCACCCCGACGAACTCTCGCCCCGTATCTCCTCCACCGAGGTCTGGCCCGGCCTTGGAGAAATCTGCCCCCACCCGAGGCCAGAGTTCTCCGCGTCCTCAAACGGATGCGGGGACCAATCGCGCCAGCACTCCGGCTACCGCCTTGCCGGAGCCTCGACTCTCCCCCCGCAGCCAGACTGCCCGCAACCAACACAGCAACAGCAGAAGCAACAGCAGAAGCAACAGCCCAAGCACAGCCCAAGCAACAGCCCCAAAAACCAGTTCGCCAGACTACCTTGCCGTTGGAGAAAGGCAAGGAGAAAGAGAAAGAGACGGTGAAGTCTAAGGTCACCCCCAAACCAACATCTGGGTCTGGCACCCTGACTATCTCTTCTCCTTCAAGGATGCACCGAGGTCTCCTCCCCGGTGACACGCCGAATTCCTCCATTTGCCGCACCCGTTGATGAGACTGCTCCTCCGGCCGACGAATATGCTCGGAGGACATCTCTTATACTGGATAACCGGCCTGCTTCAAGCTCCGAGGCTGCTCAAGCCTTGGAGGCCTCGGTTAGGGGCATCGAGCAGGGCGGACCGTGGGGATATCCTCCTCTGCGCACTGACAGTGACCAGAGCCTCGGCTCCTTGGAACACTACAACGCAGACTGGAATTCTGCAGACGAGGTCTCCTCGGCCTCCCTAGCTGCTCCGGTAGGTGAGCACCCTGCGGGAAACAGCGCCTGCGGCCGAAGCGTCACGACCTACAAGTCGCTGCCCTGCGTGCTGCTCAAAACATCGACGTAAGTCCTATTCTCTTTACTTTCATGCAGTATCTCATCTAATATCCACCATTCCCAGTCCCCGAGATTCGAGGTAAACTATTGACGCTCCGCCGGAGTTAAAATTGTTTGGCTTGAATCTCAACTTTCAATTTTCATCCTATCCAAACCATTTTACCTTACTTTATCATGCACCTCGGGTACGAGTCCCCGAGACTCCTGTCGAGGCATACCCCGGCAACATTTTCCAATGATTTGACTCCGAGTCCCCGAGACTCTTGTCGAGGTATAGCCTTTCTAACCGAGCTATGTTTTTCTTCCTTGCAGAATACTATGAACGTCCGCACGGACATCTTCCATACCCTCTGTTTGACCACAAGAAACTCCACGACGAGCACAAGGCCGTCCTTGCAGAAAAGAACTCTTTGGACGAAAAGCTCCAACTAGAGAAAGCCGAAGTAGCTCGTCTGGTAAAGGAACTGAAGCGCATCACGAGCTGCGGACGTCGGAAAAGAGCAGCTGCAGGCGGAAAAGGCCAGTGTTGTTGAAACAGAGAAGAAACTTCGGGAGGATGCCGCCAAGGAACATGAGAATGCGCTCCAGTTAGCCGAGGCCCGCGCCACCTCGGCCACCGAGGCTTATGAAGCCCTTCAAGCTTCGGTTAACCAGCTCCTCCCGACGCTGGAACGCATCAACAAAGAAATGGACGGTAAGCTTCTTGCCCCCCTTATCCTTGCTTTGTCCTCAACAGTACTGGCTCTTTGCCGAACTGTTTCTTTCATTATTAACAGGCTATCCTTCTGCAGAGCACTTCACCTACACCCAAGTTTCGGCTCGCAATATCACTGATCAGCACAGGAAGAGGCGTAGCGAGACGAACCCCGCCTGGACCATTGAGGACCACATCGTGGCCATCAAAGCTCGGATCCATCCCTTGAAAACCATTGGGTCCGAACTCCTTGATGCAGGTGTGTCTGCTTTCCGAGCCTTGTGGCCTCTTGCCGATGCTCCCAATACTACGCCTGAGCTCGCCGCCAAGCTTCGTGAAGCCGAACAAAGACTTCGAGAGTGGCGCTCATCCTCGGCTCGCGCTGGAGCTGATGCCGCTCTCAAATTCATCATGACTTGGTGCGAGAAGCTCGACCTCGAAAAGATGGACACTCTTCGCCGAAATTCGCCCTGGTCCACGGACCCAATTCTCATCCAGCGGCGCGAAAAGATGGCTCCTTCTTCGCTGGATATGCCAACACCAAGAACTTGAGCGAGGGAGACACCTACTCCGACGCCGAAGATGACGAGCCAGAAGAGGATGAATACGAAACAGAATCCGACGTCGAAGCCGAGCAAGGTGACGATGGTGACACCCGCGAAGCAGAAACCGAGGCTTCTCCACAAGCTGGTGCCGAGGTTACTGCCGACGTTGCCAGCACCTCCCAGGCTACCTCGGCTGCTGCCGACGTAATTCCTGATGCCTCGACCTGAACTCTGTTACTATCATGCTTGGCCAAAAAACTTCATTAAATCCCCGGTATGCCGGGACGCAGATGTAATCAAACTTAAGTAGTTCCTTTTGCTACCTCTGTTACTATCATGCTTATCCGAACCATGCTTTTCTAAGCTTTACGTCGAATCCTTTTGAATGATTGCTCGAGTTTACTTTCGTGTTTACTATGTTTGGCATTCTTTGCTCTTGACTACCTTTTAGGCAGATGCCAGTCGAGTCACAAGATTGTTGTTCATAGCATACAGTACTTGGTAAATTCCGAGGTATGTTTCAAAGTCATCCGACATAAACGAAAGGTAAAGACAGGGGTTAGTAAACGACACATGCCGAACTATAATTTTGGACCGAGTCCCCGAGTTCATTTTCATGTCTCCCACGTTTTTTCCTCTTTGCTCTTGACTACCTTTTAGGCAGATGCCAGTCGAGTCACAAGATTAGTTTCATAGCACACATTACTTGAAGTTTGAGACGAGGTTCAAAATAGTTCGGCATATGAACAAAACTGACAAACAGAGATAAAACATAAGCACAAGAGCGAGGCAGTCCCCGAGCTTTACCTCGGAGTGCCGACATTTTTATTAAGGATTAACCGAGGTACATACATTGCGCCTTTCATGAGTAGAAAGGTCGGAGTAGAGCTACGTTCCATGGTCGCCTGACCTCTGACTCGGGGTTGTCCAGCCCATCTTCCCTTGGTTCCTGCGCATCTATAAGATAGTAGGAATCATTGAGCAGAGCTCGGCTCACAACGAACGGTCCCTCCCATGGAGGTGACAACTTGTGCCGGCCTTTCTTGCGCTGCACCAACCTCAGCACCAAATCTCCCTCGTGAAACACACGAGGGTTGATACTCCGGCTATGATAACGTCGGAGACCTTGCTGGTAAATTGCTGACCGAGATGAGGCCAATTCTCTCGCTTCCTCAAGCAGATCTACTGCATCCTCCCGAGCCTCTTTTGCCTCGGCTTCAGTGTACATTGCCACTCTGGGCGCATCATACTCGATGTCAGTGGGTAGCATAGCTTCTGCCCCATAGACCATAAAAAATGGCGTATAGCCAGTCGATCGATTTGGCGTGGTCCTTAGACCCCACAGTACTGCTGGTATCTCATCTATCCAACACCCCGGCGTTTTCAGCAGTGGTTCAATGAGCCGAGCCTTGATGCCGGCCAACACTAGAGCATTTGATCTTTCCACCTGTCCATTAGACTCCGGGTGTGCCACCGAGGCTATGTCCAGCCGGATTCCCTTGTTCATGCAAAACCGAGCGAACTCTCCAACAGCAAAGTTAGTGCCGTTGTCCGAGATAATGCTATGGGGGTAGCCATATCGCAGAATAATCTCCTTCAAGAAAGTCACTGCTGAATGACCATCCAACTTCCGGATTGGTTTCACCTCGATCCACTTGGTGAATTTGTCCACCATCACCAATATGTGTGTCATGTTACCTCGGGCTGGTTTGAACTCTCCCACCATATCCAAACACCATACCGCAAACGGCCAAGTGATAGGAATTGTTTTGAGCGCCGAAGCGGCATATGCGTTTGCTTGGCAAATCTTTGGCATCCTTCACATCTCCGGACTATGGCCTCTGCATCAGCAAGAGCAGTGGGCCAATAGAACCCATGCCTAAACACCTTGGCCACCAGAGCTCTTGTGCTGCAATGATGACCACATTCTCCTTGGTGGATCTCCAAAAGCATCTCCTTGCCTTCAGCTGGCTCAACACACCGTTGCAACACCTCGGTTACGCTTCTTTTATAGAGCTCCTTGTTGATGATGGTGTACGCCTTGGCCCTCCTTTGAATCCTCCTAGCCTCGGTTGTGTCACTTGGCGTGCTTCCCTCCGTTATGAACTTCATAATTTGCTCCGCCCACTCCGGCACCGGGTGCAAAGGAAAAAGTTCCTCATCCACCTCCATTGGCTCGGCCACCATAATCTCCTCCATTATTTCCTCCACCATCCTGCGACCAGTCCCCGAGTCTGGATGAGCAGTCCCCGAGGTTTGGTGTGCAGTCCCCGAGCTCTGCCACGCAGTCCCCGGGTCCGACCAAACGCATCCGACGTCTACCTCCATTGGAACAGGTCCGGGCTCTTGCTCCGCCGGGATGAAAATAGATTCGGATTCAGGAGAAGGTTTGATTGAAGGAGTTCTCAAGTGATTCAGGGCTACCCCTGGTGGTACTGCCTCTTTGATGAACCGAGCTTTGACAACACGTCGGCAGCATCATTTTCTGCCCGAGGTATATGCCTGTACTCACACCCTTCAAAGAACCCGGATATCTTTTGCACATGGAACCGATATAACGCCATGTTGGCATCCAGAGCATCCCAAGTTCCAGAAGATTGTTGCACCACCAGGTCGGAATCGCCGAAGCACTCTACACGCCGGATACCGATCTCCTTTGCCACCTTGAGGCCATGGATTAAGGCCTCATACTCCGCCACATTGTTTGATGCTGAGAAATGAATCTGCAGCACGTACTTCAGCTGATCTTGCTTTGGCGAGGTGAGGACTATTCCAGCCCCCAGCCCGATCTTTGTTTTGGACCCATCAAAATGCATTTTCCAATAATTATAGTCCGGCCTGGGTGGCTCATACTGCATCTCGGCCCAATCACAAAAGAAGTCCGGCAACGCCTGGGATTTAATTGCGTCTCTTCTCTCGTAATGTGGTGCATATGGAGACACCTCAATCGCCCATTTGGCAACTCGGCCAGTTGCATCTTTGCACCCGATGATCTCCGAGATTGGAGCTTCGCACACCACCGTCATGGGATGCTCCTGGAAATAATGCTTCAACTTCTTGACCGCCAGGTAAACACCATACGTCATCTTCTGGTAGTGAGGATAGTTCTGCTTCGAGGTAGAGATCACCTCGCTCAAGTAATACACCGGTCTCTGCACCGACCTGCCACCTTCTTCGCGCTCCACCACCACTGCCACACTTACAACTCGGTTTGTGGCCGCAATGTAAAGTAACATCGGCTCATTGTGCAATGGTGACGCTAACACCGGGGCAGTGGACAACATCTTTTTCAGCTCGCCAAACGCCACGTCGGCCTGCGGGGTCCATGTAAACCCGGTACTTTTCTTCATGAGCTGGTACAAAGGTAAGGCTTTTTCTCCTAGCCGAGCTACAAATCGGCTCAACGAGGCTAGGCACCCTGTGAACTTCTGCACATCTTTCAAACACTTCGGTAACTTCATGCTCTCAATAGCTCGGATTTTGGCCGGGTTAACCTCGATACCTCGGCTAGACACCAGGAATCCGAGCAACTTTCCAGCCGGGACACCAAAGGTGCACTTGTCCGGGTTAAGCTTCAACCGATACTTTCTCAAATTCACAAATGTCTCCTCGAGATCCTCGAGGAGAGTATGTTTCTCCTTAGTTTTGATGACAATATCGTCGACATACACTTGCACATTTTTGCCCATCTGAGAGTGCAGGCATTTCTGCATACACCTCTGATAAGTTGCCCCGGCATTTCTCAGACCAAAACACATGACACGATAGCAATACGCCCCATACGGGGTAATAAAAGCGGTCTTTATTTGATCCTTTGGGTTCAGTGGTATCTGGTGAAAACCAGAGTACGCATCGATGAAAGATAACAGTTCACAACCAGCAGTGGAATCGATCACTGATCAATCCGAGGTAATGGAAATGGATCTTTTGGGCACGCCTTGTTGAGGTTAGTGAAGTCAATGCACATGCGCCACACCTTGACCACGGCTGGCTCGTCTTTCTTCTTTTCCACCAGGACCGGATTGGATATCCAGTCCGGATGCAGTACCTCCATTATGAACCCGGCTGCAAGCAACTTAGCCAGCTCGTCCAGCACCACTTGTCTCCGGTCGTCTGAGAGACGACGGGTCGGTTGCCTCACCGGTTTCACCTCTGGCCTAACAAATAAAGAGTGCTCTGCCAACTCCCTCGGAACACCTGGCAGGTCCTTAGCCGACCATGCAAAGATATCCCGATTCTCACGGAGGAAGTGACAGAGCTCGCCTTCCTATTTCTCGCCTAGCCCGGTCCCAATGATGGCCACATGCTCTGGGTGCTCCGGGTCAATGGGGATCTTCTTGGTCTCCTTGGGTACCTCGAACGCCGCAGTTGAGTCCGGGCTCATCAGTCCGGACAGGCCGAGCTGTGTTGACTGCGCCATTGCCACCACTTGATGCAGCTTCTTCTTCTCGGCTGCGATCACCAAAGACTCGGCTAGGTTAGATCCCGCCGAGGCACACTGAATTGCTCGCTTGTAGTCACCCGAGATGGATATGATCCCATTAGGCCCTGGCATTTTCATCTTCAGGTATGCAACATGGGTGGAAATCATGAACTTGGCCAAAGCCGGCCTTCCAAGCAGTGCATGGTATGCACTCTCCAAGTCCACCACCTCGAACTCGATACTCTCAACTCGGCAATTTTCCTTGGTTCCAAATGCTACATCCACCCATATCTTGCCCATGGGTGCACAGGAAACGCCGGGCACAATCCCATGAAAAGTACAACTGCTTGGCATCAACTGATTAGGCGAGATGCCCAATTTCACCATTGTGTCTCGGTACATGATGTTGATGGCACTGCCATTGTCCACCAGAACTCGGGTGAACCTCACATTGTTGGTAGGCCCACACAACGTTGGATCTACCACCAGGGCATACTTTCCAGGACTCGGCATGATCCGAGGTGTGTCCTTTCTGCTCCAAGTGATCTCCTGCTCAGACCAGTTCATATAGGTCGGCACCACCGGCATTACTGCATTCACCTCCATGGCACGCCTCTGCACGCTCTTCTTGTCAGTTGGCTCGGTCACAAAGACCACATAGCTCGCATGAACCTCTCTATAGTCATTTCCGGGGTATTCATACTGCTGACTTGGTCCGGCACCATTGTTGTTGTTATTACCTCGGACATTCACCACATTCACGGGTCTTGCTGCTGCAGGCCTCGGAAGAGGTGCAGTGGTTACCGGGGTAACATTTGCTCCGGACAGATTAGGGTGGGACCTCGGCTGAAATCTCTGAGGTGGTGGTCCTGTTCTGATTCCTCCGGCCCTTGCCCCCTCTTCTCTGATTCTGCGGTTCCAGCTGCACTGCCGGGTTGAATGGTTGGCTGGCTTGCGCGGGTCAGTCGTATGGTAACAGCACGGACCATCTATCATTGATTCATAGGTCATGGGTGGCTCCTGGTTCGGACTAAATGCCGGACCATTGATTTTTGGCCTCTGGACACCTCCAGCTCCGGGCTGATCCGGGTTCACCGCTGCAACTTGGTTGGAGGGTATGGATAGTCCGGCTCCCTCCTCTTCTGTCCGAACTCCTGACGGTCATTACACCTTGGTCCGAGCCGGTTGTTTATTGGCTCCCTCCTTCTGTTACGTGCTCCTGCCTCTGCTGCTGGCTGCATCGGATCACCCAGGGCATAAGAATCTGCAACCCGGATTGTTTCTGCTAGGGATCTCGGCATATCTCTCTGGAGCCTCTGCCACAGCATGCTGCCATGTCGACAGCCATCTGCAAACCAGGAAATGGCCTGGGCCTCTACCACTCCTTCACAGGAATTCCGAACATTGCTCCACCGAGTTAAGAATTCTCGGTCAGTTTCATGATCATCTTGCTTACATGCCGCCAGGAGCTGAGGTCGGTTTGGCCTCTTGTATGTACTAGCAAAGTTGCTGTTAAACGCCAGCTCCAAGTCTATCCAGGAGTTGATACTATACTCCGGCAAATTATTCAGCCAGATCCGAGCTGGACCTTCCAACATGTGCGGGAGATACCGGACCGCCCATCGGCGATTGCCCCCCGCAATGTGCACCGAGGATACATAATCTGTCAGCCAATCTTGTGGCTTGGTGCTCCCATTGTATGGCTTGGTGTTCCGACCTAACTGGAACTGAGATACTGGTGGTGGTGGCTCCTTCATGATCCGAGGTCCAAAACACGCCGGACCAGGAGGGCCTTCCTCCTCCAGTTGCTCAGACAAGTAGAGTCTATCCAGCTTGTTACGGACATCGCCTGGAGCTAACATCCGACCTCCTATCCGAGGTCCCAACGCCCCATCCACTCTGTGGTATCCAGCTCGTGCCATGGCCGAGTCTCCATCATCATATCGGTCATCGCCTTGACCGACGTTCTGAGGTTGCTGAACATACTCCGGCTCTCGCTGATACTGCCCCTGCTGCCGAGGTTGTTGCTGATACCTCGGGGGCGGAGGTGGTTTACCTCGGCCAGCCGATGCCGCTTGACCGCCGTTCTGATTTCCCTGACCGGAGTTACCCTTAGCCCGGCTCGCATTGCCTGGGCCGGGGTTTCCCTTAGCTCGGCTAGCATTGCCCTGGCCCGCCTTCTGCTTTGCTGCTAGGACTGGATCATACATCTGCAGCTGCTGGTTCTGACCCGAGGTGACACTCCGGGCTCGATCGGCTCCTCCGACGAGTGGAGACGAGGCTTGCCCCTTGGACACCTGACTGACTGGCCTAGCTGAATAAACCATCTCTGAATCACCAGCCCCGGCATTTGCTCTGCGGAGAGCCTCATTCTGCTGGTTAGCCACATATACTAACTCATTGACTCGCTTCTGCTGCGCACGCCATGCATCTCCAGATAATCCGGATAGCTCGGCCCTGCCTGCCTCGGCAGCTCTGAGGTTCTTAGCAGGGGAACTATACACCGGCCTTCCAGTTGACACGCGACTCCCACTCCTAGCCGAGGTGGTAGGTCGAGCCTCCCTGTTTAGCTCATCATTGAGCCCCTTGCCTCTCTGCCGCACCTCGGCTCCCCTATGTGTATCAACCGCTACCGGGGTGAAGCCATTCGCTGCATTGTACTCGCGCAGATCTCTATTGAACTCATCTCTAGCTGTTATCATTGCTACAGCCTCCTTCTGCAGCAGGACACGCTTTGCCTCTAGGTCGGCCACAGTCACTACTATGTCCACCCTGGATTTACTGGGTCTGCCAGCGTATCCACTATCTCTACCAGGGTCGCACCTCGGCCCCGCAGCTCTGGGGTGCCAGGCAAGTCCTTCTCTAGCCTGGGCTTTGCAGATCTCACCTTAGCAACCTCGGCTGCCTTGGACTGGCTGGCATCTACTTTGCCAGCGGCGTCAACCGGACCTGTCACCATCACCTCTACGCAGCTCTCGGGGCGAGTGATGCGCCGACCTAAAGCCGCGAGGAGAGGAGTTTCGTCGTCCACGAGCACCTGCTCCGGGTACCCGCGAACAACCTCGACAGCAACGTACGTGACGAAGCTGCCGAGCATCATGGTGAAGCCGTGCTCGGGGAAGGGCTTGCCGGCGAAACACCCCGCGTTGTCGCTGATGAAGGTGAACTCTCCGATCTTGGCGACAAGCCCGGAAAGAACACGCTCGCCTGAGCCCGTCCGGATGAAAACTCCCTCCAACGCCTCAATCTGCCCCACGGTGGGCGCCAACTGTCGTGGTGGGATCACGGCAGATGCCATAGGTATGGCTAAGATGGGGCCGAATGGTCGTTGGGGGAATCCGGGGAGGGTTTATGCACTCAAGAAGTGCACACGCAAGAACACGCAAGAACACGAACAAAGAACCAAGAAAGCAAGAACACAAAACACACCACGATGTACCCTGCTTCGGGGCCCTCTTGCGGAGGTAACACCCCTACTGCAGCACTATCCTAGTCAGTGTATAGCTCAAAGTGACAAGTACAAGCTGCTCCTCGAGCTGTATGATGATACAATGGTGAGAACTCGTGGTGGAAGATGATGCTACAAAGAGAGGAAAAGGCACTCCGAGCCTGAACCGAGGTCTCTCCGAGGTGTTCCGAGCTTCCTCTCTATCTTTCTCTCTTTATCTTCGATCCTCAATCCGTCCGTCTCTCAGCAGGAGGGGGTGAAGCCCACTATATAGGCCAGCCGGGTTACCATTGTGCCCCTCGCAGAACACTGTTGCCATGCCTCTGCAACGGTCACCACCGTACCACCGTACCTCGGTCGGGGACAAGACGTGGCTTGCCCATCTCCTGTAGCCTAACGGCAGAGCTAGCATGTCCCCTCTGACCGAGACAGGACGTGGCCTGGCAGAGCTACCTCGTAGCCTTTACCCAGACCTCGCGTGGTCAGCGGTCGGAGACGTGCAGGCCCGCCGAACCCGGAGCACGCCTCTGCCATGCTCCTTGACAGACGCTCCCGTGTCAGGCGCTCTAGTACCCGGCTGGAAGTGACAGGAGCATTGACTCCGGCCCGACCTACAGCCCACCACCTCGGTTAGCTCGCACGGATGTGACGGGCCGTACCTCGGGTCTTGCGCTTAATATCTTTTACTAGCTCGGATCTTACTTCCTTCCCACAGCTTCTCCTGCACCCACAACGCAAACCACCGCACTGAGGTAGTTAGGTCGGCAGAACATAGCTCGGACTGTGAACCTCGGCCCTGGCCACTAGTATACCTCGGACCCCTCTGGGCCAAATAGGTCGGCCTGTATTCTCCAGGTCAAGATGAAGCTCGGACCTTCCCAGGCCCAAACAGGTCGGCCCTTTCCGTACCTCGGCACAACTTGGAACACCACCTTATGCCAAGCCTTGACCCTACCCGGGGATACTCCCCGACAGGCAGGGAAGTAAAGATGTGGTCGGTTATCTGGATGAGTTACCGACGTATCTCGGTATGCTCCTGATGACACCGACACAGAGAAGAAGAAGATGGAGCATTTCCTGAATGGACTTCATGATCAACTGCAGTGTGCTTTGGTTATCCATGACTTCTATGATTTGTAGTCACTTGTGGACAAAGCCATCCAGCTGGAGACCAAGCGCAAGTCTATGTTTGAAGGTCGTAAGAGGAGGATGAATGCTCAGGAAGGTTCGAACAACCAGAAGCCTCGTATCTTTCAGCAAACCCCCAAGCCTGCCTATCGACCACCACAAGCTCCACGCCCCAATTTCCCTAACCGCCCAAACAACTTCAACCGCCCCAATGACAATAACCGTCTCGGAGGAAACTTCAACAACTTCAACCGCAATGCCAATGTTGTCTGCTTCGAATGCGGCAACAAGGGTCACTACTCCAGAGAATGCCCCAATCCTAAGAGGAATATTCAGCGCCCCAATGCACCAGCACCGAACAATGGCCAAGGCCGTAATGGAAATGGCAAGAACGCTGCACCCCACGGAAATGTTGCTGTTGCCAAGGGCCGTCTGCACCACATCAATGCTGAAGAAGCCCAGGATGCGCCAGATGTTGTGCTGGGTACGTTCCTTGTCAACTCAGTACCTGCAACTGTTCTGTTTGATTCTAGTGCCACCCATTCCTTTGTTACCCAAGAATTTGTTGCTAAGGGAGGTTTAGTCGGGAGTCTTTTACCCAAACCCATGGTCATCCAAATCCCAGAATCCACCGTAGAGACCAAGTTGTTTTGCCCCGACGTTTCCCTTGAGATCAAAGGAGAAAAGTTCCCAGTCGACTTAATCGTTCTGAGAACCCAAGGCATAGATGTTATACTTGGTATGAACTGGCTAGCCAAGTACCGTGGTCGAATAGACTGCGCCAGAAGAGCTGTATCCATCACCACCGACAAAGAGGTAGAAGTGGAATATGTATCCAAAGCTAGTCATTCCCAACCAGGCTGCCATGAGGGCATAGCTCGACCCACCTTAGATGAGATCCGTGTTGTTCACCTATTTCGAGATGTTTTCCCTGAAGAATTGCCTGGAATGCCGCCAGACCGGGATATTGAGTTCATAATTGAACTTATCCCAGGAACAGCCCCTATATCCCAAGGCCTTATCGGATGAATCCGGAAGAACTGGTTGAGTTGTAGAAGCAGTTGGCTGATATGCTCAGCAAAGGTCTTGTTTCGCCCAAGCGCTTCACCTTGGGGATTACCCATCATTTTTGTGGACAAGAGAGACGATACCACACGCCTGTGTGGGATCGCAAGCTAAATGACGTGACCATTAAAAACAAGTATCCTCTTCCCAAGATCAAGGATCTGTTCGATCAGATGAACGGAGCCCGAGTCTTTTCCAAGATCGATCTTCGGACAGGATATCATCAGTTGAAAATCCGAGAGTCAGACATTCCCAAGACCGCTTTCACCACTCGTTACAGTTTGTTTGAATACACCGTGATGTCCTTGGTCTGACCAATGCCCCAGCCTATTTCATGAATCTCATGAACAAGATTTTCATGGAGTACCTCGACAAGTTCGTGTAGTTTTCCTCGATGACATCCTTATTTACTCGAGACCGAAGAAGAGCACGCTGAACACCTGCGTCTAGTTTTGGAACCCTTCGAAAGCACCAGATGTATGCCAAGCTTAGCAAGTGTGAGTTTTGGCTTAGTGAAGTGGCATTTCTCGGACATGTTGTGCCTGCTGGAGGAATTTCTGTTGACCCCGAGAAGATCCAAGCCATTGTTGACTGGAAAGCCCCCACCAGTGTGACTGAAATCCGAAGCTTTCTCGGACTAGCGGGTTATTACCGCAAGTTCATTGAAGGATTCTCCAGTATGGCCAAACCCATGACCCAACTGTTGAAGAAGGACAAGAAATTTGAATGGACTCAGAAGTGTGAAGAGAGTTTCCAAGAATTGAAGAAAAGGCTGACCTCAACCCCAATCTTGATTATGTCAGACGTCACCAAGAGTTTCGACATGTATTGCGATGCATCACGCCTCGGACTTGGTTGCGTTCTGATGCAAGAAGGCAAAGTTGTGTCGTATCTATCCCGACAGTTGCGACCGCATGAAGAGAATTACCCAACCCATGACCTGGAGTTAGCTGCTGTTGTTCTTGCTCTTAAGACGTGGTGTCCATCTTGCGGGACATCGCTGCGAGATCTATATGGATCATAAGAGCTTGAAGTATATTTCACCCAGAAGGAGTTGAACCTGCGACAGAGGAGATGGATGGAATTAATCAAGGATTATGATATTGGAATCCACTATCACCCCGAAAGGCTAATGTAGTTGCCGATGCCCTTAGTCGCAAACCTTGCACCTTGAATGCCTTGATCCAAACCAACAGCCAGGCTTGTTCAAAGAGTTCAAAGATTTTGGACTAGAAATTTTTAGCCACGGATATCTCGCCAATTTAGAATTAGCCCCAACCCTGGTGGATCAAATCAAGGAAGCTCAAAAAGATCATGAAAGTATTGAAGGAATTAAAAAGAAAATTTCTCTCGGCAAAGCACCCGATTTTACCGAAGATGCTGAAGGAGTGCTGAGATTCAATGGTCGTATCTGTGTGCCCAATGTCGTGGAACTTAAGGAGTTAATCCTGAAGGAAGCCCATGAGACCCCTTATTCAATCCACCCCGGCGGAACCAAAATGTACCAAGACCTTCGTGAGAGATTTTGGTGGCACGGAATGAAGCGAAAGATTGGTTCTTTCGTAGCCAAGTGTGATATTGTCAGCGAGTCAAGGCTGAACATCAGCGACCCGCTGGATTGCTTCAACCTTTAAAAACTCCGAGTGGAAGTGGGATGAAATTGGAATGGATTTATTACCGGACTTCAAGATCCAACCAAGGCCATGATTCAATCTGGGTCATCGTTGATCGACTGACCAAGGTTGCCCATTTTATTCCTGTCAAGACCACTCACACCGGAGTTCAGTTAGCAGACTTGTATATTTCCAGAATAGAAAGCCTGCATGGCGTGCCTAAGAGGATCGTATCTGATAGAGGCACGCAGTTCACTTCAAGATTCTGGAAATCCCTTCACGAAGCCCTCGGAACCAAGTTAGCGTTTAGCACAGCTTATCATCCCCAGACCGGAGGCCAAACTGAGCGAGTGAACCAGATATTGGAGGACATGCTTCGCGCATGTGTTCTATCCTATGGTTCCAAATGGGAAGATTGTCTTCCGTTTGCAGAGTTCTCCTATAACAATAGTTATCAGTCTAGTCTGCAAATGGCCCCTTTTGAAGCACTTTACGACAAGAAGTGTCGTACGCCCCTGAATTGGTCCGACACCGGAGAAGGCAAATTGTTTGGACCAGATACCCTCCGTGAAGCTGAAGAACAAGTTCAACTTATCCGCGAGCTTCTCAAAACTGCCCAATCCCGTCAGAAGAGTTACGCTGATCCCAAGCGTCGCGATGTCACTTTCAGTGTCGGAGATTATGTTATCTCCGAGTGACACCACTTAAAGGAATGCAGCGTTTCCATGTCAAAGGAAAATTAGCGCCAAGATATATTGGACCTTTCAAGATCATTTCTCGTCGAGGAGAAGTATCTATCAACTAGAGTTGCCCCAAGAGTTAGCGGATTATCACGATGTCTTCCACATTTACTTGCTCTGGAAATGTCTTAAGTTCCCGACCAGTCTGATGTTTTCAAAAACATCGACCACCTCTCCATCGACCTGAACCAAGACCTAACTTATCGTGAGAGACCCGTCAAGATTCTTGACGAAGATGTTCGTCTTACCCGGAGGCGCGCGATCAAGTTCTACAAAGTCTAGTGGACTAACCACTCTGAAGAAGAAGCAACTTGGGAATGCGAAGACTATCTTAGAAGCGAATTCCCAAAACTCTTTAGTACCTAAGCCTAGCAAATCTCGGGACGAGATTTATTTTAAGGGGGGAAGGATCTGTAACATCCCAAATTTATAACAAGTATTATAATTCCAAAAAAATGTGGGCCAACAAAAACTTTTGCTATTTATATGTGTGTTGATTATATATTGTTGCTTGTGATGTGTTTGCTCTAATTAAAAATTGAAGAAAAGAAAAGAAATAAAACAAAAGTTAAAACTAGAAAATCATGTGACAAGTGTCACACCATTTCTCCAAGTGAGAAATTATTTTCCTTCAAACAAAAATTCAGTGAAGTGATAATATGAGCACTCCCATTTTATTCTCACCACTTTTCCCTCTCAAATAAATATTTCCAAAAAAAGCCTAAATTGAAATTCTAATTCTTTCTTTATCTTCTTCAAATCACAAAATGTGCTATGATGCACTTTCCAAATAAATTCCAACACATCACAACAAATCATGATAAATATGTAGGAAGCAAATTATGAAAACAAATTGCAAAAATATGAATTTCTATCTGGGTGAGGACACGGTCGAACACCTGGTGGCAGGCCCGTGTTCTTCCCCAAATCGAAGATCAAATCGATCGAATCCGAGTTTAGTTCATCGAATCCCTGGCACCAATCGATCCCTCTCACTCCACTCCTCTCACCGCGCCCATTGGAGCCGAAGAAATCGGCAGGGAGCAACCGCCGTGGTCGCCGCCAGGGGACAGGCGCCGCGCGCCCATGCCGCCATGGTCGCCACTGTGGAGAAGGAGGTGTCGACGCCGTGGAGGCCCAGCGCCATGCCCCCCTCTCTCCCTCGCTCTTCTGCTCCCTTGGACACGAAAACACCGGCCAGACCGCGCCCCACTCGCGCGCTTAGCACGCGTCCGTGCTCGCCGTTCGCCATGGACAACCCGAGGACATCGCAGTCGACCTCGCGCGCCACTGCACCCCACGCCGCGTGGCTGCGTCCAGCCACTCCATAGCTCACCTGCGGCTCCCCAGACAACCTCCGCCGATCTCTCCCACTCTCTGGACGCCGCGTGAACCTCGACCACCATGCGCCGAGCTTCGGCCTTATAAGCCACCCGAGCTCTCACTTCCTCTCCACCCCGCACCACTCCCTCTCCCTTGCTCCACCTTCACTCGTGCACCGCCAGGAGGGCGGAGCCGTAGCTGCAAAGTTGCTGCAGCCCGTGACCGTCTCCGAGCTCGGCCGTGCCCGAGGTACAAGACGATCACGGCCGTGCCGTGTTGTTGCCCCTTTCTTCCCTCTGACGCCACTACGTTGTTGCTCAAGTTCACCGCACTCACACGCACCTTTTTCCCCTCTGAATCATGCACAGAATCGTCGCCAGGAGCACGCCGGAGTTGGTGCCGTGGCCACGGAAGCGGAGCTGCTCGCCGCCGTCGATTGGAGCCGTCCCAGGAAGCACAACTCCTCCAGCAAGCTTCCCCAGGCCGCCGCGTTCGATCTGCTTCACCTGCACGTCCTCCCGAGCCCCTAGGTGAGCGAATCACCGACCTCGCCGTTGCCGGAGCCACGGCGCCGCCCGTTTAAGGTCGTCACCGATGCGCTTGATCCTCAGCCGTTAGATCTTTAATCTACGGTAGCATACCGTTTCGTTTAGATGTGTCACTGACCAGTGGACCCCACTGTCAGTGTTTTAAACATTATAGCACGCGCGAGACATTTTCGGTTGAGTCACTGACGAGTGGACCCCACCCGTCAGAAATCTCAACATTATCCAGAGCAGCTAGTTTTCTAATTTAAATCTCTATGGAATTTCAGTACTGGCATCAACTTTAAAATTCAATATCTCGAGATTTACAATCCAAATAAATCAAATCAAATGTTCTAGAAAGCTTATGAAATTGTTTAACCAACCCAAGTGGTTTCATTTCATTTAGATAAATAATAAAAGTGTATTATTAAAAATGCCACAGAAGGTTTAAAACCTAAACTTGTTTGTTTCTGATACTCTGTTAACCCAAATGATTCTAAACTAATTTTGTTAGCTTGGTACTGTGATCTATTAGCTACCCTAATTTTGGTAGAATTAATTATGCAATGTAATTGTTTAGTTTAAAGTTGAAGTTAGAAAACCCTTCTGCACCAAAACAATTATAGATGAGTTAGGACCAATTTTTTAGGTCACATTTGGTCATGGTTAGTTACCCCTAAAAGGATTTAATTTTAGGATCAACAGAACTTGATTTGTAGCTAAAACTTGATTGTTAAGTTACTGGATTAAAACAATTATGTAGGGAGTTTGGTAACTCCAATTAATCCAAATCAAATGGTGTTGTCTTCTACACATCAGTAGCTTTTTGTAGAATTTTAGTTTGTATTTTTGTGACCAACAGAACTTGAGTTGTGCAATTAAACATGTTCAACTAGTTTCTGCATTAATTAAGAGCTAAGTAAATAATGATTAATTCTATTAAATTGAAACTAAATTGTGTTGCTTGATGTGTGCAGTGGCTATTTATAGCATTTAGGATTGTAATGTGGTGATGTTGATTGAGTAGTTTAGTGATTGTTTGTATTTGTTTGTTTATTAATTAGACGAGAGCATTGTCGGATTTATCGTGGAAGGAGAATTTGTTGAACCTGAAGATCAAGACCAAGGTCACTTTGTCGAGCAAGGCAAGCTACTCTCTGAGCTTGCACCCCAAATATATGCATCTACTTTGATAACATGATTTACTCTTAAGGCAAAGATTTTAAAAACCTTTTCAAAAAGTACATAGAAACTATTTTGCCACCCTATGTAGAAGTATAAGATAGTTTATATAAAACTATAGGATGGGAATAAAAAGATTGTTTATTCAAAACTCCTTTGAAAATACTTGTGTGATTATGGAATGCCGAGATGTCGGTGTTGAAATGGAGAAATGGAGAATGGAGATGTTTATGAAAAATGCACAGTGTGTCCTAGTACTATGACGACCAATCTTACCCTATGCGACCACATTTACCCACATATGGGAAAGGGCTTAGTCATATAATTTGCTCATATTAGTATGGATGCCTCATCGACGGAGATGACTCCGTTATGCATGAGGGGATGGTTTGGTGACCTACCCCTGACCTGGGTCCTCGCACAAACTCTATGGAAAGATAAGGAGGAGGATAGAAGGATGTCCCCTATACACCGCCGGACAAAACTATGAGTCCTCACACTTAGATTCCGACGGGCTGGGTTAAGTGTGATGGAAAGTGTCATATGGGCAGGATCCTATACTAGCATGAGCAAAGGACAGGCTAGGGTCGGTGACTCAACTTCGCATACACCTTGTATGGCAGGACGTGGCTGACACGATGAGTTACCGGATGGATGTGGGAAAAGCGTGCTACCTCTACAGAGTGTAAAACTATTCGAATAGCCGAGTCCTCGGATATGGACAGTTGGAAGGCTGTCCTAAGACCATGTGCAAGTTTTGAAAAGATTTGAGTTTTAAAAGAAAAATGAAGTGGGGAATGTTTTATACACCTATACCAATGGATCGGTATGAGGTTGTTGGAGGCAAGTGGACCATGATGGGCTATGGTCGGAAAAAGGAGGAGTTTGGGAGACACAGATAAAATGGTGATTTTATTCAAAGATAGTTAGAAAATCTTCTTACCTTTTTCAATAAAGATATAGAGATGTTTTAAATAAATAAAAGTCTGAAATTAAAATAAAACTAGTGCATACTCATGTTGGGGTAGTTTGCGAGTACAATCAAATGTACTCATATTGGTTTCGTCCCTGGCTATTGTCTTATCCAGACTTCGAGGAGCACTACGCCGAGGAGGAGTATGGCGACTTCTACGCGAACTAGGGATCTCCATAAGTCAGCTGCCTGTCGGGTCGTTTTTAGGATATGATGTCTACTACACCGTAGCTTCCGCTGATTATTTTGGTTTGGCCCATGAAGGCACCTATGTAAGACTTGGTCTAAATGACCATTTATGTAAGACTTTAATTTGGTACTGTAATAGATGTAAACTTTGGTATTCAGTTCGGATTATGTGCAACGACAGACTGATCACGGGATCGTTGTGTTAAGCATAATCGGATATTTCGGACGGCTAGTCCGGGGTCCCCACATGGGATAAGGAAGCGGATGATGCGTTTGAACTTTTGAAGAAGATGCTCATAGAGGCGCCAGTTTTGGCGGCTCCCACGCCAGAGGAACCCATGTAGTTATATGTTGCTGCTGGGCCACGAGCTGTCAGTGCTGTGGTTGTGGTAGAACGCAAGGAAGAAGGAAAGGAATACCCGGTTCAAAGACCGGTTTACTATGTCAGTGAGGTTCTAACCGAGTCAAAGCAGCGATATCCACATTGGCAGAAGCTAGTCTTTGGAGTTTTCATGGCAAGCCGAAAGTTGAAGCATTATTTTCAGGAACACCCAATCATAGTGGTGAGTTCAGTTCCGCTGGCAGAAATTATCAGGAATACAGAAGCCACTGGGTGCATTGCCAAGTGGGCAATTGAGATGGGGCCGTATCACATTGATTATACACCCCGCAACGCTATCAAGTCACAAGCCCTTGCAGATTTTCTTAATGATTGGACAGAAAGTAACGCGCCTCCTGCAACCCCAAGCACCAAACCTTGGGTTATGCACTTTGACGGGTCTAAATAGCTTGAGGGCTCAGGAGCCGGCGTTGTCCTCACTTCACCCAAAGGCGACAAGCTGAGTTATGGTTTACAAATCCACTTTGATTGCTCCAACAATGTGGCTGAGTACGAAGCCCTGTTACATGGTTTGCGTATTGCAAAGGAGATGAACATTAAACGAATTTTATGCTTGGGAGACTCGGATCTAGTCTCCCAGCAGGTATCAGGAACATGGGATAGGAAAGATGCCAATATGGCGGCTTACAGGAGAGAGGTGGACAAAGTAGCCGGGTTCTTTTCTGGCTATCAGGTGGATCACATTGACCGTAGAAAGAACGAAGCTGCAGATGCTCTGTCAAGACGCTCTGTCAAGACTCGGCTCTCGCCGAGAGCCGGTTCCACCTAACATTTTCTTAGCTGAGTTGTGGAGTCCATCAGTCAAGATACCCACGGAGGAAGAAATTGCTTATCCAGACCCGGATTCAGAGGAGTTGGTAGCCGCCTTACATGCAATCCCAGAGTGGACTGAGCCATATCTGGTGTATCTTTTGCGTGGAGAGCTGCCAAGTCAGGAAATCATAGCCCGGCAATTTGTGCGCCGGGCCAAGGCATACGTGGTCATAGAAGGCGAGTTATTCAAACGCAGTACCTCAGGTGTGTTTCAGCGATGTGTTTCACCAGAAGAAGGCCGGAAAATACTGAGAGAAATACATGAGGGAGATTGCGGGCATCACGCATCAACCCGGTCTTTGGTGGCAAAGGCTTTCAGACATGGATTTTTCTGGCTCACTGCGTTGGCAGATGTAGAGCGCATGGTGAAGCGATGCGATGGATGTCAGAGATATGCCAGGCAAGCACATGTGCCGGCTCAGGAGTTGAGAACTATACCTTTGGCATGGCCTTTCGCAGTTTGGGGTCTTGATATGGTGGGACCCTTCCAGATGTCCCCTTGCAAGAAAACCCACCTCCTAGTTGCTATTGATAAGTTTACCAAGTGGGTCGAGGTTATGCCAGTCACAAATTGCGAAGCAGCTACAGCAGTAATATTTTTGAAGAGAATCATATATCGCTTTGGTTATCCACACAATATAATCACAGATAATGGGACCAACATGTCACTGGGAGAAGTAGCAAAATTTTGTGGTAACAATGGAATCCGGCTTGACGTTGCTTCAGTGGCTCATCCTTAGGCCAATGGGCAAGTTGAGCGTGCAAATCAAGAGTTACTCAAAGGATTGAAGCCACGACTCCGGGTCCCGTGCAAGAGAGCCGCCGGAGCGTGGGTGGAGGAGTTGCCCTCTGTTGTTTGGGGCATCAACACGACACCAAACAGATCAACAAACCTCACGCCGTTCTTCATGGTTTATGGTGGAGAGGCGGTGTTGCCCAGTGACATTATTCATGACTCGCCTCGTGTGGCGGCTTACGTTGAGGCAGAAAACGAGCTAACCCGGCAAGATTCATTGGATGTGCTAGAAGAAGTCCGGTAGCAAGCCCTGGAAAGATCAGCAATTTACCAGCAAGATTTGCGCCGTTATCACAGCCGCCGGGTCAGGACTCTCTCTTTCCAAGAAGGTGACTTAGTCTTACGCCTGGTTCAATCACAAGCTGGGATGCACAAATTATCACCTCCATGGGAAGGCCCTTTTATCGTAAGCCGGAACCTACACAACGGGTCATATTATCTGGTGGATGCAAGAGAGCACAGCAAAGTATCCTACAACACAGATCATACTACCAAGACATTGGAGGAGCGACAGCGGCCATGGAATATTGCCCAGCTTCGCCCCTACTACACTTAGTATCAGACTCAGTTTATCAGATGTAAAACACGATGTAAACAGGCAGCAGGTTTCAGACGCGCTCTTTTCCTTACCAGGGTACCTACGGGGACTGGAAGGTTTTTAGTGAGGAGGCTTGCTGACCTAAAGTATGAATAAAGTGATGCTTGGCAGAAAAATTTTATTGTCTCTTTTCAGCTTTTACTTTATAGTTTTTTATACTGCTTAGTTATAATTTTTGTTATATTTATAACCCGGTACCTCCAATTAGGAGACTTGCTGAGGTTCTTGAAAGATCAAGTATCTATTTTAGGTCTTGGGGGCTGATCGCTTGAATAGCGCAGTTACAAATTCAAGACCCGGTAAATAAGCCACTTTGGTCATGGGGGCTGATTACTTGTGAAAAAGTACAGCTGCAATCTCACGACCCGGCCAATTCTATGAGCCATTATATTTTCTTGGTTGTCTAACTTAAGCTTGATGCGAGCCGCAATTATATGGCCTGATTGCGTGCCTGTAAATTCAATCAGTCATGAGGCCCATTGGGACTTGACTGGCCATGTTTTTCACAGTGATGTCGCAACAGTGATAATCCATGCGGAAGCCAGCTTACAGCTTATAGAAACCAAACGGGTCATCAAAACCACAAACTTTGCAGAACAAGCGAAAGCTAAAGTTCATTACATATCAAGCATAGTTTCAAAGTGCACAGGCGCACTATCAAAATATGAGGCTCAAAGTGTTAAGTTATTACAAACCCGCCCAGTAGGGCCAAATCAGACATTGTTTTTTGCAGAGAGAAAAGCATCTGCAGAGATAAGTTAAGCCCTTGTTTCAGGAGCCGGGTCTTCTGTTCCAGCGGTGGTGGAGTCCTTTGCGGTAGCATCCGGGTCATTCCCTGAGGTGGGAGCCGGGTTCTCTTCCATCGCCTCAGCTGCAGTGACTTGGGTCTTGGGGGCTCCAGTTGCAAGATTTGCCATAGTCTTCCAAGTCACAGACACAAGGGACTCGAAGAGTTCCGGGTCTTCTTCTTCAATATTAGCACGAGCCGGAGGAACGATACTAGGAGTTGATGAGCTTGGGGTAGTAGATTGCTGCGCTTGGGCGTTCCTGTAGCTTTGGAGCAGATCCACGTGGGGCGGCTCGTCCTCAGCAATTTCTTGGCCATCTTTGTCGTACGTGTTCTGAAAGGCAGAAAGTTTCAAGGAACTAGCAATCTTGGAGGCAGCATATCGGGTTTGCCTCGCAACCCGGGCATATGACTTCTTGTCAAACAAACTACCATCAGTGTTGAATTGAGGAAAACCCTTGATAAGTGGAACCGAGTCAAAGCTTGGATGGTACGCCTTTGCGAGCGCAAGTCCTCGCATAACGCCAGTTCTACAGGCAAATCTTTTCCATTGTTCTAGCCAACCGGGTGTGGTGGAGAGTTGGCCAATGACCTCATGGATAGTACTTGGTGGATTTTCCCAGCCCCGGGTTGCCTTGATAATTTCACAACTTCCAAAGTACAGTTGGCGTATGTATAAGTACAGCTCTTTCAGCTTGGTTGCAGTAGCTTTGGGCACGTGAGCATCACGCTTGCCTGTTGCAAGAAGTGTGGTTAGAATTGCATAGTCCGGGTTATAGAAAAGACGGGTTAAACGAAAGCGAGGTACGCAGTATTTACTTATCAAAGCAGTCAAGGTTTGAGTGATCATTTTCTTTAGGCCAGTCAACTCAACCTCAGCAGTTTCCAAGCTATCACAAGATTTTTTCAACTGTGCTTTCCACACTTCCTCCTGATCCTGCATGCTGGCCTTCAGCTCGGAGTTTTCCTCAGATAAGTCATGTATGGTTTTTTCGAGTTGTTCCAGCTCAGCCTCTGCTGCAATCCGACCTTCTTGTTTAGTTTTCAACAACCCCTTGAGTCGGGAAATTTCTTTACCGGCTTTCGCGACATATTCCTGGGGTAAAAATATTGCAAAGTTATGAGATACAGAAACATAGAGTTTGAAGGATATCACCCCACGTCGCTGAGGAAAGGTAACACGGAACTTGGGGGCTGCAGAGCAGAGTTTAGTTGCAATTGGAGTATTGAAGTTATATATCGTGGAGTCCCAGGTTGCTGCAGGCAGTTAACCCGGCACTTGGGGGCTACTACTTTGAAGTTTTGCAAGTAATATAAACAAGTTGTTAAAAGGCGTACAAGATTTTTTAGTCCCGAGTTGCTGCGGACAGCTAACCCGGCACTTGGGGGCTACAGTATTTGAAGTTCAGAATTTCTTTCAGAGGAACAAGGCTCAAATGTTAACATGACAAGTATGGTTTTAGTCCCAGGTTGCCGCGAGCAGCTAACCCGGCACTTGGGGGCTACAGCCTCAAAAGTTTTATATGTTTAGCACCAAGTTCATTAACAAGCTATAAACTTAGCGCTTGGGGGCTACAGAGTATGAGGATAAACATGCAAAAGGTATAGATACCTTGAGCAATTACCTCGTGGCCCTTCTGCATCATGGTCACCAGATCGCTCTCAAAGCTCTTGTGTTGAGTAAGCTGGGTAAAGTATTCGTCGCGCAGGTCCAGCATAGACATGGATTCCAAAGCCGGTAATTCCGAGTAAGAAACTGGGTCTTTGCCACGCACATAAGGAGTTGGCTTAGTTTCTGGGGCTGTCACCTTGGCCAGTACATCAGGGATGTCTTTAACTGGAACGTGCCAAGTTCCCATAATTTCCACCTCATCTTTTTTTGTACCGGATCCTTGTCCGGGTGATTGTTCTGCTCGGGCGGGTTCTAGTTTGGCAGGAGGAGAGCGTGCTGGAGAGGCAATGGGCGTTGGGATATTTTTCGGCTCATCCATCAAAGTTGGCTCGTTGACATGTGCCTCCGTTTGAGAAGGCGCCGTAACGGCAGCTGGTGGAGATGCTTGAGGAGGCGAGTCCGGGTCGTCATCCAGCATAGCTGTGGCGCTGCAAAGAAAAGTATATGTGTTAGCATCAATCATATGCAAAGAAGTAATCAAATAGCACAAAGGTAATACAAAAGAGAAAGCAATTTACCCGGTGTTAATTTGGAAGTCAACCGGCGTGGTCACGCTATCTGAAAAAGAAACTGACAAAGACTGGGACTTAGCGACCCGGGTTGTGCCAGCTAAAGGAAAAGAAGCAGTGGGAGTCTTTGGATAACCCGTCTTTCGAGGCATGGCGGTGTTGGGAATCCCTGCAAGAAGTGGATCTGTGCTAGAGGATTGGCGGGTCCTAGGTTTCTTGGGAGCGTTTTGTTCTTTCTCCTGCACGGGTTGTTTTACATAAGAAGAGTATTTGGGGTCACTTATAAAGCGAGAATATGGCACCTTTGCTACGGTGGCACGAGTTCTCTTTCTGGGAGCAGGAGGATCGATGTCGGAAGCACTGGGCTGAGAAGTTTGAGCAACCGGGTTATCTTGTGGTTCTGGATTAGAAACGTCCGGGTAAGACAGTTGAGGCTGTTCTACAGATGTGTCATTGTTGAGAAGATTGAGGAAAAGCTGGCCGATGGAATCAAGCTCACCTTCATCAGAATCAGACCCGGCCTCCTCGTCTTCTCCTTCTTTCTCTTCAGCTTCCTCACCATCGGGAGTAGGAGGTGGAGTCTCAATTTTCCACCAGTCACTATCAGCCTGGAAAAGAAAGAAACCCGGATTAAGAAATAGGAAGTATAAGTGCAGAAGCAAATTCATAAGAGCTTGAAAGAGATAGTAAAAAGACGAGTTACCTTAGGAGCCGGGTTTGCGATGCAAAAGGATTGGAGACCATCTTCCTCGATCTCAGCTTTGGTTTCCCCAAGCTGGGTCTTGATGGCTTTGATTAGTGATTTCTTGGGGAATTCTGCAACCGAGTATCGGAGGGAATCAGTAAGTTTGCCAGTATATTTGCAGAAAAGATTGTCTCAGACACTTAGGGGTTGAATCCTCCAGCCCATCCAAATTTTGATAAGATATGTGCCCTTTAATCCGTGAGCCACGAGCGTGTTGATCTTGTAAAGAAGGGGTTGCAACTTAACCCAGTCCTCGTCGAAAGCATAGGAGTTTTGGTTATCATTTAGAGCCAGCTGGTCTATAGAGTAACCCGACAAGCGAGGCCCCTTGGCGGGTGAGGTATCCTTACAATCGAAGAAAGGTTTTTGCCAGTCCTTAGTATGGCTAAGGAGTTTCATGCTCGGCATGGGGCTGTTTCGGCGGCGTTGAATAGAAACGCCACCGCATTGCAACAATGGGCCATCAGTGTGCTCACGCTGGGGTTTGCCGTAGAAAAGCTCGAGGAACAGATTAAAGTCAGGAGGGATTTGCAAGTATGATTCACAGAGGACAGTATAGTTGCTCATGTTGAGAATGGAGTTGGGGCCTATGTCTTGGGGCCTAAGGCCGCAGTATTTAAGTACGTTACGGAAGAACAGAGAACCCGGGGGGCGAAAACCCCGGGTTATGTGTTCGGTGAAAACTATCACCTCATCTTTCTCGGGCTGAGGATGGATCTCCTCGGACGCACCGCGCCAGTGGATCACATTTTGTTGGGGGGGGGACTTGAGCCGCCACCAGTTCTTGAAGTTTTAAATCCATGGCCTTGGATCTGCCCCAGTTTGCTTTAATGGACGAGGATGGCCGTGGCTTCTTCCCCGCCGCCGGTGTAGCGACGCCGCCATCTCCTTTATTCTTGCCCCCCATTTTTGGAGCAACTTTTGGAGCCATGGAGATCTAAATCGAATAGATGCAAAACAAGAGAGGATTGAGGAAAAGAAGATGCAAAACCATGGCGGAGCACAAATGCGTATTGATTTAATCCAAGAAGGGCAGTGGCCGTACCTGGGACGCCGGATTTGGAGCGGCGCGGTGGCGCGGCCCGTGAGCTTCCAGATCTACGGTTTCGAGGGCGGCGCGAGGTTGAAGATGAAGTGGATGGGGATGGGGAAAATGAACCCATTCACTGTGGTGCGGTATTTATAGCCAGGGTAAAAAAACCTAGGGGTAACATAGTAAAAATTATTTGGATAAGGATATTTGACCAGCGGTCAATGACAAAAAGATGAGACAAAAAGAATATTCCCAGTCAAGGTTTGAACTCGAGATTGGTTAAGTTTTTTACTAAGTATTGAAGCCACGAGTGTGACCCGGGAAATGATGGCCGGTTACAAAAAGAATGGCAAGAGACATTTCAAAGAAACAAAGCAAGTTTTATCTAAACATTAACCTTTCTTTGAGTATTTCTTATTTTCAGGAGGCTAACCCGGACAGCAAGGACAGCGGCTCGCTCTGAGAGAGGAAATTTATATCTAGATGAGGAGCACGCAGACCTGGCGTCCGAGTTATCCTGGGGGCTACTGTTGGGGGATCATAACCCGATAGGCCCATGAAGAGGGAAGCATGACCCGCCAGGCAGGGGGCCGGGCGAGGCCAGCTAACCATCATGATGGGTCGGGTTACACTAACGGGCTGGTGAGCTTGTCGGTAACCCGGCCGGTACAAGGAAGGTTCCAGAAGACTCGGAGGCGGTGCGTCTCACGGAGTCCAGGGCTTGGAGTACACGCAAGACTAGAGGACATAGAGTAGGACTCCTTGTACGGGTGTAACCCGGCTTTACCTTGTACGCGATCAGGAGATCTGGCAGCCTTTATAAGCCAGCTCCTAGGTCATAGATAAAAGAGCGAAAAGTTAGTTGAGACACCCTGTAGCCTAGACTTGTAACTCGGCGATATCAGAGCCTGGGTTACGAGATCTTCAATATCAATACAGACAAGCAGGAAGTAGGTCTTTATCTCCAATGGAGAGGTTGAACCTGGGTAAACCCTTTTTCGCCGTGGAGCGTGACAATCTTCCGTACACCAGAGCCGCCGTAACCCCCAACTCAAGTTAGCCCCTGGTAACATCTGCCGTGACAATCCCACGACACCTATTTTTTGGGATTCTGGCCTTAACACAAAGCTACCGCCGTCTAGTTATAAGTTTGAGAAATGGTGGTTGCTTAGAGTTGACTTTAGAGACCTTATCGCTAAGATCTGGTCCGAGCTAGTCAAGGGGGCTACTCCAATTGACAGATGGCAGAATAAAATTAGGAAGCTAAGGAGAATTACCAAAGGTTGGAGCCGTAACATTGAGGCTGAGCTTAGGAAGCACAAAGTAGAGCTCATGTCTGAATATGACGTCCTTGACATTAGGGCCGAAACCGAGAAGCTTTCCTTAGAAGAGAAAACTAGGCTAAGACAGATCAATGCAGAGATGCAAAGGATCTGGCTTAAAGAAGAGACTAAAGCTAAGCAACGCTCTAGAGATAAAGATATCAAAGAGGGTGATAGGAACACGGCGTATTTTCACACTGTAGCTAATCAACGGAGAAGGAAAACTCTAATTCAGAGCCTGAAGGGTCCTGATGGAGAGGTTTCTGAAACCCAGGATATGTTAGGAGTAGCTACAGATTTTTATAAAAATCTTTTCAAACAGGAAGATAGATACGGTGTCTCGCTTAGTGAGGACTTTTTCACTCAGAGTGAGAAAGTCACCGTGGAGGAAAACATTGCTCTCCAGGCCCCCTTTCCTGTTCTACCAGCAGTTCTGGGAGATAATCAAGTTAGACTTGATGAATATCTTTAATGATTTTCACCAGAACAAACTGAAAGGATCGTATGACACCTAGAGGGGGGGGGGGGTGAATAGGTGCTACTTCAATTTTAGTACTTTTTCAAATTAGGCTTGACACAAAAGGTAAATTCTCTAGATATGCAACTAAGGTGAATTTACCTATATGACAAGCAAGCAACTAAATAAGATATACGAAGTAAAGACTATAAACAAGGATAGAAGTAACCGGAGTGAAAGCACGCGGAGACACGGATGTAATCCCGAGTTCCTCATTTTTAGGGGAGTACGTCTCGTTGGAGAGGTGTGAGCTACCACGAAGGTCAAAACTCAACCGCCACAAAGGCGCCACCTTCTTCTCCGATGAACCGCGCCACAAAGGTTTGGTTCACCTTCCACTATCGGAATCCTTCAAGGCGGAATCCGGAGCCCTTACAACAACGATCCGGGGCACAACCCACAAGAAGATTGGCGGCTCCCGAACAGCTACAAATCTGTCACAAAGACAACAAGTGAGTACAACAAGAAGCTAGGTTTTCCTAATGGAAATCCTAGCCAAGGGGACCTCAAGTAAATGAGGGGGAAATGAAGAACGGCTTGGTGAAGATGTAGATCCGGGGCTTCTCCTTCAATCCTCCAAGAATCAACGAGTTTGGGTGGAGGGATTGGGAGATCTATCAAATCTTGAGCTTGCAATTAATGGTGTTCTTCAATGTGGTCAAGCTGTTGTCCAAAGGTTGGTGAAGAGGCATTTATAGTCCCCTTCAAAATATTGCCGTTGAAAGGGCAAGTGCCGATGCGCAGGAAGCAGGGCCGGCCTGGGTGCCGGCCTGGGCCGCCTGAGGGCCGGCAGGGCAGCCGGCCTAGGAACCAGCCGGGGCCGGCCTGGGGGCCGGCTGGGGGCTGGCCGGGCCACTGAACAAACCGGCCTGGGTGCACTTCTCCCTTCACCTTCTAAGATCCGACAATATGCATTTTTTCCTTTTTGCATAGAGAGAGATACACTAGCATCCTTTTGATTTAGACAATCATAATTCCTGTGGACACTTAGCGGTATGTTAAATACTTCCAAGTGTTGTGATCAAACGTCGAAACAAGATTAACGGACTATGTCCTTTCAATCTCCCCCTTTTTGATGTTTGATGACAACACAAGGATTTGCAAAAAGATATCTCATCTAAGCAAGGCAAAGTTTTTGAGGGAAGCTCCCCCTTAAACTTATAAGCCAACAAGATATACAAGTAACATAAGCTCAAATGACAACACGAAGCAAGCACAATATATAGACTATGTGAGTAAGGGATATGTGACAATTCTCACTATAGACATCATGAGTGTAGAGCGATTTTCTCACCATAGGTTTCAAATAGATATAATCTTGAATAAAATCACCTTGTAATGGGCTCCAAAATAATAGAAGATAAACCGGGGAAGTCCTTACAATAACATAAAGGGGGTCCATAATATCCTTACAATAACCATGACACAAGTTTCATAGTCCACCACAAATAGAGTTCACTTAAAAACTTAAAACAAGTTCGATGCAAATGAAACACGGGAAATAAGAAAGCGCAAATGGATGCAATGCAATGCAATGCAAATCCCCGGAGATCTCTCTCCCCCTTTGGCATCAAGACACCAAAAAGGGAGAAAGTGAAGTGAAGGCTCATGATCACTCATCTTCATCCTCATCAAAGTCCTCGCCATCCTCAGCATCATGAGCAGCTGGACCGGCGCTAGACTGACCGGGGTCGCCTTGCCAATATGGAGCAAGAGAGGAGGCATCATCACCAAACCAATAAGTGTACTTGTTCTGGGCCATGTAGGTGTTCTCTGAGACTTCAACTGAGCTGTCTGGATAGGAAAGATTAAGCTGGGTCATGATGGCACGTTGATTGCGGTTGTAGACCTTCTGCTTGTGATAAGTCTTGTACTCGGATTTGCGTTTGCGTGCAAAGAAGCAGTTCATCCTCTTGAGTGCTTGAACTAAGCCACCTTTCTTCTCTTCCTCATCATCTTCTTCATCAGAATCTTCCTCAGGAGCATCACTAGGAGGCGGCCAAACAGGATCACCCTCGGGCATAGGACGAAGACCAACAAGAGGAGGATGAAACAGCTCATACTGACTAACCACATCATCAGGCAACTTGGTGTTGAAGAGAGTCTGCAGAAGCGAACCATAAATGGGAATCTTGCCTTTGACAACCACAATTTGCATCTCATGCCAAAGATAATCAAGCACATCAATTTGCTTCTTCCTGAGATAAAGATCATAGATGTGATGAAGGCAATTGACCATCCTGTCACGAACCAAACCCTTCTCTCCAAACTTGCAGGCAAGACAGTTTCTCAAAATGTTGTGAACAATTCTCCAGAAAGGATACATATAAACTGTATGAGGAATCTTCCCACGAAGGCCGCTCTGAGGAGGATAACAATGGCGAATCCACGTCTCAGCTGGAATAAGCTTAGAGAGATGGAGACGAACATAGCAAGCTGCAACGGGAAATTCCTCAAGACCAAACAATGCCCCAAACTCAGCCATAGACGTTGAACACACAGTATCTGCACTCATCCATGTCAAAGTCCTCTTACCATGCTCAGTGGAGAAATGAACAGTAGCATATAATTGCTAAAGCAAATCTGGAGAATATGGAGTGTAAACTGTCATGAGCTTGGAGATTTGATGAAAATCCATAATGTCCATCACATCAGGCCATGTATCTCTAGCTTGGACAAGGTTGAAATAATCCACGGGTACATGAGCATTCTTTTTTACTACAATACTTTGATGAAAGATTTGCTGGTGCATCTTGCAATAGAATCTACTATCATCTAGGCATGTGGGCTGTCCAAAGGCATAAGGGTTGAAAGACAAACGATCTCTCTTGAATTCACTAGGTTTCACCTTGACCCAAGACACACGTACCGGTTCCGCGGGATTGACAGGAGGCTGGGCAGTTCTCTTGGCAGCTTTCTTGCTTGTAGTACCCTTGACCCCAGCAGCTTTCTTGAGTTTCTTGGCCTTGGGCATGGAAGAAGAGTCTGCATTGAGATCATCAACAATGTCATCCAGCCCATCAAAGGTCTTGCTGGACTTGCCGGCCCTGCTAGACTGAGGAACCTCCTCTTCCCACTCATCATCCTAATGGTTCATCTTCAACCTTGAGAGGATCTTCAAGAAACACCAACAATGGATGAGATCTCCCCAAATTCGTCACCAAGGGAGAAACTATGTGGATAGGATAGAAGATCGGGTGAATCCCCTTCGAATCTGTGGAGAGGAAGGAGTGGGGAGAGGCTCAAATGGTGGGGGAGGAGGAGCTCGAGATGGGGTGGGAGGCGTCCATGGAGGAGGGCAGCACGGGAAGAAGAGGCAGGGAATAACTGATCGGGCTGCCTCCCACGCAACATAAGGAAGAGGCACGCCGGCCCTGGAGCCAGCCTCGGCCGGGCGGGAGGCCAGGCGGAAGCCCGAAAGAGCCGGCCCTGGAACCGTCCTAGGCCGGGCGGGCGGCCGGGCGACGACCCAAGCCAGCCGGCCCTGGAGCCGGCCTTGGCCGGGCTGACGGCCGGGCGACAACCCGAGCCGGCCGGCCCAGGAGCCGGCCTGGGCCAGGCTGGGGGGCGGTTAAGGCGCTGAGCAGTGCTTCTCCAGATGCTGTCCCTCTTTCTGTCGACGACGATTTTGAACTCCTTTAAAGGAACTATCGTGGGGTAGATAACACGGCAGATGTTACACGAGGTAACTTGAGATGAGGGCAAGGCGACTCTGGTGTTCAGGAGATGGTCTAGCTCTACGGGGGAGAAGATATTTTTTACCCAGGTTCAGGTCCCCTCGGTGGAGGATCCCTACGTCCTGCTATAAATCACTATATGGTCACAGATTACATGGTGCGCCAATGGCGATCGCCGGGTTTGGATGACTCCGGCGTGGGAGATCTCTCTTCTGAACTCTCTCTATCTTCTCTATCTTATTCGGCTTGTCTCTTTTCTCTCGGATCTGTTTCTCCCGGATATGTCTATCTATGACCTAGGAGCCTGCTTATATAGATGGCCAGATCTCCTAGTCGTACAAGGTAAAAACTGGGTTATACCCGAAATAAGAGTCCTAGTCTAAGTCCTTCGTGATCTCCAAGTCTTGAGTCTCCAACTTGTACAAGGATTCCGGGTCTTCCAGAATCTTCCTTCTATGACATCTTTCGAGACCCCTCCTGAAACTGGGTCTGACTCCAGAAACCGGGTCTGCCTCCTGGCCGGGTCTGACTCCTTGGCCGGGTCATCTCCTGGCCGGGTCTTCTCCTTAGCCGGTCATCATGTTGGCCGGGTCTGAATGAGCCTGCTGGCCCAAGTGAAACCCAGCCCATGTGGGGTGTGAGGTAACCTAGCCAGGCCTCCTGCCTGACGGGTTACGCTTCGCTCTTCATGGGCATACCGGGTTATGATTCCCCCATCAGTAGCCCCCAAGTTTAAGCTGGATTCGGGCTTGTCTTGCTCTCCTTCATAATCTTGATCTTAGGCATCATGTTTCAGGTGAAGCAGTGAGCTCGATCATCCAGGTTAAACTCCTGAAATAAAACAAATAACTATTTAAAGGGATAAAACCCGGGTTAGACTTGCTAGGCCAGCTCGTTTTGGCGGTCCATTTTATAACCAAGCCTTTTCCTCCTGGGTTCATATGCCTCCAGGTTTATCTCAAGAACATCCCGTAAATACTGCCAGGAATATTTCCACATTTTCTTTTGTGGGTCCTCTGACCCGGTTTTTTATAGAGCCTACTCATACAGAGGCTGTGCTGAAGGATGCTCCAGATTCTTACGGTCCGGACTTGATGGAACCTACTCACCTGGAGGCTGTCTTTCAAGACCCGGATTTTGAAGACCCAGCGCGAATACCTCCAGCTTTACCGGTTTTCAAGAATATTAACCTCGATTTTTCTCGTGTATATAACCTGTAGCCCCCCAAGCTCCGAGTTTATCACCTCGCGATAACTTGGTGCTTGATGAATGGATATAAAACTTCGAACCGTGTAGCCCCCAAGTGCCGGGTTGCATGCCTGCAGCGACCTGGGACTTTTGCATCTTGTACTTCTGAGAGAATTTTTGAACTTCAAATACTGTAGCCCCCAAGTGCCGGGTTGCGTGCCTGCAGCGACCTGGGACTCACGCTTTTTCCTTCTGTAACCTCGTAAAATTTGAAGTACTGTAACCCCCAAGCGCCGGGTTGTATGCCTGCAGCAACTCGGAGCTCATTCTTCAATATTTGTATCACCTAGAAATATTTCAACTCTTATAACCCAAGCGTCAGTTTGTTCGCCTGTAACAATTCGGGACTCAGTTTATAAAACTCTTGTCTTTCAGCTTCAAATACGGCGACTCACATGTCTGGAGATTGATCACAGCGCTAGCTAAGCCGGCCGTGAACACAAATGGCGAGGACTCGGCCATGCTGGGCAGAGCCGGCCAGGCTGGGACGAATCATAAGCCGGCTGCTCCCCTCTTTTTTCTTTCTCTTCATTGGATACGCAATGACATTTGATTGACTTGTATGGACTAGTACCATTCAACTTGTATTTCTCCTTCCTATTTTTATTTTCACTTGACATGCTTTGATTACATGCATGCATGACCACGTGACGAGGCAACACTCCATCTGATCTCTATTCAACCATGTTCGATTGGTACTGCAAAAGCTGCTGTAGCGTGATTACTTCCAAGTCCAGATTTCCTTTTGCTTCACAACATTGTCTTTCCGAATCACCGAATCGTTCCGCTGCTGATTGTTTGGTATTGAACAACACCGAATAAATTATCTTTTTATCTGCTTGACGAGTCCAGTACTTCCGTGCATCTTGTGGCGGTCTGGCGAGTCGGCAGGCTTCAGAATCCCAACTCCTGTGAGACCCGGATACTTTGATTCTGGAGATTTGATTAGCCGCGCACGAGGGTAGTCATGAAGTGGGGACCTCTGAGTGCCGGGTTATCTTGCTTGAAACCACTCGGAATCTCTCTTTTCCTTTAAATCAAGTGACGAAGAATTATCTCAACGGGACAATTGTGATATCCGGCCGAAGCCGACCGCGGCGACTCTTCGATGGTCGCGAAAAAATTGAAGCCGGCCTCTGCATGCCTTGGCCGATGAATTGAGCTGATCACCTCATCCTCTTTCTTACTACTGTGAGCTGCTTTCACTGTATTCATAGCCATGTAACGAGCTAGCAACATCTAATTTAATTGATTTCTTTCCTTGTCCTTCGCGAAAACTGCATGCATGCTTTGGCTTGCGTGCATCGGTACTGGCTACATGACGTGCTTGCATGCGTGATTCTTCTTTTCGACCTTGAGCTAGCTTCAGACGAACTTGCATGTGCCCAGCAACTTGACCCGGCTGATGGACTGCTTCTATTTCTCATATAAAGGACACGGCCTAAGTGGTACTATAGCTGCCAAATCCTTTTCTTACTCAAATGCACGCGCATGGTTTGGTCTTCTCATTGCTGTGGTGGTCTTAATCTCTCTTTCTTTTTTCATTCCCTTGACTGATTGTGGGAGTCGGCAACTCCATCCGATTTTTTTTCTTTGGCCTTCACGTAACCAACCTTGGTCCATGTTAGCTGCTAGTAGAATTCCGATATAATTTTCTGAACCGCCTGTTGCTGCAACCATGCATGCTTCCTTTTATTTTTTTGGAGACAAGATCGCGTGGTCTTGCTGCTTTCACGTGAAACTTTTCTACCTTCCCAGGATGATGAGCCGACTTTTGCTGCCGGGTTATATATCGATCCTGCAATTTTTTTCCTTAGGCACAAAATAACATTATACATCATGATAAGCTTGTAAATAAATCAATAACTTATGATTATCTATCTTGATGGTGTATGCACACCCTGAGAATTTGCTTTTTGCACTGAACGTGATATGCATATCTGTCTGTCTTTGGTTTAGATGACCCTTTTGATTTCTTTAACTGTGAGTTGGCTTTCGCATGGATACCCTGTTGCAACCTCTCTGATAAAAACAGGGTCGAACCAAGTCCCTTTGGGCCTCATGGTTGATTGAATTTTCAGGCAAGCAATCAGGCCATATAATTGCGAGTCACATCAACTCAACAGTAAGATAATCAAGAATAAAACTGGTGGCATAAAAGCCGGGTCTTGGGATTGCAGCTACAGACTATTTAAGTAAGAGCCCCCAAGACCGGGTCAATGTTCTGGAAAGTAATGGCTTAACTCTGCACATTTACCCCATTGACCCACATACTATTGCAAAGCACTCTTGGGCACGCTAACCGAAGTTGCGAAACACTCTTGGGCTTAGCTCAATATTTTGCTGCGAAGCACTCCTGGGCACACTAACCGAAGTTGCGAAACACTCCTGGGCTAAGCTCAATATTTTGTTGCGAAGCACTCCTGGGTACGCTAACCGAAGTTGCGAAACACTCCTGGGCACGCTAACAATTTGCAAATAATCGAAGCTGGGAGATGTTTCATGGATTTCCCCCCCGGTAGGGTCCATGTCTTCAACCCAACAATCGATAGCTCGAAATAGGTAAACCCGGCGTCCCGGACTCACCCCTCCGAGCTATTTTAGCACTCTCATCTGTCTATTTTAGACAACTGGTGTGATATTGAACTTTTTTTCTCAACCGAGCGAAGCACGGTAGTCATATGATGGTCTGAAAAAATTGAAGCCGGACCCGCAGCCGGGTTATTGATGTTTTTCATCCGCTCTTTTTTTTTTATTGGAACGCCTCGAGCCAGTCTCAATGACGCTTGCATGCTTTTCTCCTCAGGACTTAATATACGATTCTGTATAGAACTTGGCCATGACGTGAGCACTAGCTGCACTTGACTTGCATCTTTTTTGCTTGAAATGCTACGCGCATCATGACGCCAGTCTTTTTCTTCCTTCGTTGGCCGGCTCTTGCCGGCTTTACTTATACGCTTATCTGATGGGGATGCTGACGAGCGAACGATGGCGGCATCTCCATACACAGAATCATACTCAGCTTCATCGATGATGGGGGTCGTAACCCGCACCATGCCGATGAAGATGTCGAGTGAACGATGGTAGCGTCTCCAGACACAGAATTATACCCAGCTTCATCGACGATGGGGGTCGTAACCCGCACCATGCCAACGAAGATGTTGATCCGCCCGACCGGGATAACGTCACCGGTTTCTAGCGAATCTGACTCCGGCTTCCAGCCAAAATCATCCACCACACGATTTCCCTGCTGCTGTACGCACAAGGCTACTAGCCTTTTTTCTTTCTTTCTATCTTTTTTCAGTTCACGTACGTGAAATTCATGGAACAAGATAGCAAAACTGGCTGCTTCAAATTTTCTTTCTCGGTACTTGACCCAACGATGCATGTGCTAGTAAAAATAGAAGACTGGAATTGTGATTTCCTTGTACTGGCGATGCACCGATACCAGCTCGCCGACTGACTCGGTTAAACAGCTGATTTTTACGCTTTCCTTCCACGTGAGGTGAATCAACTTGCTTTTCTCCTCAATACGTGTAGACTTTTCTTTTACCTTTAAGCTCTGGATACTCGACCACGTGATTACTCCTCTTTTCCTTCATTATTTCTCTTGGAATCCGAGTCTCTGTTTTTTACTGCTTTGTTGTTGGAGTGGAACACGATTCTTCTCTAGCTTTCGTATGTGAAGTCCACACGAGCTAGCTGCTCAAGATTTTTTTTTTCCTTGCTACTTGCTCGAACGATCCGTGTGTAAATCAAGTACTCCAGTACTGATTGGGACTTGGATTCCCTTGTCGCGATCCGCTGATGCAAGCTTGTCTTTACTGCTTCTGCCGTATACTGCTCATGTTGGGCAATCCTGGCGTAACTTTCCTTCTGCGGACTGCTAGAGGAGAACCCGATCTGGCCAGCTCCGTACGATCTCGTAACACCTTGGTATACCAGGCCCAGCTAAACGTGGCCGCGTGTGACTCGGGCGTGTCTCGTGCAAAACTCGCGAGCTATGCAGGATCCGGGCGCCGGCGACGCTTGACGTGATTTTGACGATGACCGATGTTGAGATTTCTGCTATTGCCGGCTCTTCCAAATCTGGCTTCTCGATGGCCGGCTTTCTTCGTAGTCAGCTTTTTCTCTCTTCCATTGAATTTTGCTTCCGGGTTTGGCTTGAAATTATGAACGATGCGATCTTCTTGCTGGTTGCTGATGATCTCGCCGACGGATTTTCTCCATCCCTCGCAGCGCTTCTCCCTTGATGAGGACACACTTGGACGCAGGCCCCACGGTGGGCGCCAACTGTCGTGGGGTAGATAACACGGCAGATGTTACACGAGGTAACTTGAGATGAGGGCAAGGCGACTCTGGTGTTCAGGAGATGGTCTAGCTCTACGGGGGAGAAGATATTTTTTACCCAGGTTCAGGTCCCCTCGGTGGAGGATCCCTACGTCCTGCTATAAATCACTATATGGTCACAGATTACATGGTGCGCCAATGGCGATCGCCGGGTTTGGATGACTCCGGCGTGGGAGATCTCTCTTCTGAACTCTCTCTATCTTCTCTATCTTATTCGGCTTGTCTCTTTTCTCTCGGATCTGTTTCTCCCGGATATGTCTATCTATGACCTAGGAGCCTGCTTATATAGATGGCCAGATCTCCTAGTCGTACAAGGTAAAAACTGGGTTATACCCGAAATAAGAGTCCTAGTCTAAGTCCTTCGTGATCTCCAAGTCTTGAGTCTCCAACTTGTACAAGGATTCCGGGTCTTCCAGAATCTTCCTTCTATGACATCTTTCGAGACCCCTCCTGAAACTGGGTCTGACTCCAGAAACCGGGTCTGCCTCCTGGCCGGGTCTGACTCCTTGGCCGGGTCATCTCCTGGCCGGGTCTTCTCCTTAGCCGGGTCATCATGTTGGCCGGGTCTGAATGAGCCTGCTGGCCCAAGTGAAACCCAGCCCATGTGGGGTGTGAGGTAACCTAGCCAGGCCTCCTGCCTGACGGGTTACGCTTCGCTCTTCATGGGCATACCGGGTTATGATTCCCCCATCAGGAACATTAAGAAAGACACTTTTCATATCCATTTGTTGCAATTTAAAGTTATGATGTGATGCATATGCAAGAAGGATACGGATGGACTCAAGGCGAGCCACGGGTGCATAAGTCTCTCCAAAATCAATGCCTTCAACTTGAGAGTACCCTTGTGCAACCAATCTTGCCTTGTTCTCACAACCATTCCACTCATCTTGCTTGTTCTTGAATATCCACTTTGTGCCTATAACATTGCGGCAATCTTTTGGCTTCTCAACTAGATTCCACACTTTGTTGCGCTTGAAGTTATTGAGTTCATCATGCATAGCTTCTAACCAATCCGGATCTTCAAGAGCTTCAAACACTTTCTTTGGTTCCACCATGGAAATATGAGCTTGATGTTCACTAAAGCTTGCCAATTGCCTTCTTGTGGTAACACCTCTCTTGTGGTCACCAAGGATGTTTTCTAGACGGTGACTCTTTATTTAAAGTCTTTTAACTCTTGCTTTACGACGGGCTTCGATATCTCTATTGCATCTTGGAGGTATCTCTTGATCATCTTGATCATTTGAGTCCCCGTCTTGACCGGAATGTTGACCTTGATCATCTTGAAGCACATCTTCAACAATGGAAGGAGAGGGTTGATCTTGGTCATGACCTTGGCTAGCATCAACAATAGGAGAACTTGGTTCTTGCATAGCAACTTGGTCAACATGAGGAGGGTCTTGAACTTGTTCTTGGGGTGGTGCATCATTTGCTTCCATGATAGGCGCCGTTTCAACTTGTGATGAAGAGGCCTCCACTTGAATGGAGCTTGGACTTGCTTGAGGAGACTCGTAATGAATCTCAACGGGACGATGGAAACCAATGCCCATTCTTCTTATAGCATCTTGAGGCTCTTCATTATCTACATCACAAACATGAAATTGCGCCACTTGGGAGCCGTCATTCTCATCGAACCTCACATCACAAGATTCTATGACTTTCCCAACGGTTTTGTCATAGACTCTATAGGTGTGAGATTCGGCACCGTACCCAACAAAAACACCCTCTAAAGCTTTAGATTCAAATTTAGACAAACGAACACTTTTGTTCTTATAGAAACACTTACAACCAAATACTCGGTAGTAGGAGACATTGGGCTTGTTGCCGGTGAGCATCTCATAAGATGTAAACTTCTTGCCAACTCGAAAGAATAGCCGGTTTGATGAATGACACGCCGTGGAGATAGCTCGGCCCATAAAAGAGTGGAGACTTAAACTCCGCCAACATAGACCTTGCCATATCCATGAGAGTCCGGTTCTTCCTTTCGGCTACACCATTTTGTTGAGGGGTATATGCAGCGGAATATTGATGACGAATCCCCTCTTCACTAAGAAACTCATTTAAGGTGTAGTTCTTGAACTCGGAGCCATTATCACTCCTAATGACCAATATAGGGACATTGTGTTGGCGTTGAACTTCATTGGAAAAGTCGATGACGGCTTGTTGGGTCTCATCCTTCGTCTTGAAGAAATAAACCCAAGTAAATCTTGAATAGTCATCAACAATCACCAAACAATATTTCTTCCCACCAAGACTTGGTTGAGGCACGGCACCAAAGAGATCAACATGAAGAAGTTCCAATATCCTCTTTGATGAAATGATGGTCTTGCTTGGATGGGGAGAATCATGCATCTTTCCTTCAACACAAGCCCTACAAAGACGATCTCTAGAAAAAGAAACATTGTCTTTTAGTCCAAGAATGTGGCCACCCTTGTGAAGACTTTGCAAAGTTCTCATGTTGACATGGGACAAGCGGCGATGCCACAACCATCCCACGTCGGCCTTTCCGAATAGGCATATTGCTTGAGTGTTGGTAGACCCCGAAAAGTCCACCACGAACAACTCATTTTCAACATACCCAACGAACATGACCTTTAGAGTCTTGCTCCTCAAGAGTACCACCATATCAATAGTAAAATGGACATCAAAATTCATCTTATTAAGTGCACGAACGGACATAAGATTGTAACCGAGGGACTCGACAAGCATGACATTTACAAGGGTGATATCCTTTGCAACTACCACCTTGCCGAGACCCGTTACCTCCGCTTTTGATTTATCACCATAGGAGACGGATGCTTGATTTATATTTGGTCCCAACTCCGTCATGATCTCCTTGCTTCCGGTCATATGACTAGTGCATCCACTATCAACCACCCATTTAGACCCACCGGAAGCATAGTCCTACAAGAAATCATTGCTTGGTTTTAGGTACCCATTTCTCAATGGGTCCTCTTTTGTTAGCAACAAGGGTCTTAGGAACCCAAATAGAATAAGCAATGTAACCATCATAAGGACCAACATATTTTGCATAAACATCCCATAATAATCAACATAAAGAATGTAGTTGGGATTGTTATGCCCCGCAAAGTCACTACGAGTGGTCTTGCCCCTAGTGGCATTACCACCCGCAATGGAGTCTTGGCTTGTGCGGGCTTGGCATTGGTGTTGCTCTTCTTCTTCTTTGCCTTGGCCACATAACCAAGACCCTCCTTCCCTTTGTGTGGCTTTTGCTCAAAAATTTGAGCAACAACCTTTTCTTTACCTTTAGGAATAGAGGTCTTGGCACTAGTGGCCTTGGCAAGCTCAACCTTCAACCTAGCATTTTCCTCAATAACATTTGCATGATCACAAGAGGGAGTAGAGTGCTAGGTGAGTTAGATTTAGAAAGTTGAGTTTGAAGTTGCTCATGAGACTTGACTAGAAGAGAGTGGGTACTTTCCAAGGCCTTGTGAGCCTTGTTAAGTTTCTCCACATCCTCAAGGAGTCTAGCATTAGCAACCACAAACTCGGCTTTCTCCTTTTTAATCACTTTATATTTAGCAAAGACATGGTCTCTATCCTTAATGATTTTAGCAATTATTTCATCATTTTTATCATCAAGAGACTCAATTCTTTCCTCAAGAGAGTTCTATATTCACTCTCTTCTTGAAGAGAGGCATTCAAGGATGCAATGGTGAGAGAATCCTCTCTCTCAATTTTTCCCTTGTCATCAAGGATTTCTTCGGCCGCATCAAGTTGTCTCAAGAGAGACTCAACATATGCCTTAGTTTCACCTTGCAAGTTAGCCACAATAGTATCGGAAGCAACAAGTTCTTTCTTAATCACAAGACTAGTTTTATCATCTATTTCATGCATAGTCTTGGGAGTAGAAGATGATACCTCGGTGACGTGAGCCATGAGGCAACGAGCGGTGTTGATGGAGAGGTTCTCATTGGGGGATTCGAAGAGAGAAGGAGGTGGAGTTGATACAATGGCCAAAGCGGCCACCTCACGAGTGGGTTCTTCTTCTTCTTCGGAATCCTCGGAAGGATACTCTTCTTGAGTCATCAACACAATTCTTGGTGCTTTCTTGAAGAATGGCTTCCTCTTGACAAAAGGCTTCTTTTGTATCATGTTTGATTGGCCCTTGAGGACAAGCCTTCCACCGTTTTGCTCTCTATTCTCATATGGACAATCTTTGATGAAGTGATGCTTGTTATGACAATTGTAGCAAGTCTTTATCCTATTAGCAAACTCCTTCTTCCCGCTTGGATTGTTTGCATGATCAACTTGAGCCTTTGCCTTGGCCGGGTCACGCCAAAAAGTCCTTGTTGCAAGAGCTATGTGACCATGGAGGGCTTGTTCAAGATCATCGGGAGGAAGGTTGTTCGGGCATGCTTCAACTTCATCATGTTCATCAAGGCACACAACCTTGGCCTTCAAAGCAAGAGAGGGACCTTGCTTCATTCCCATGGCCCTAGCACGGTTGTCTAGAGCATTCTTGGTGGCAACCTTGGAGGCTTGCATCTCTTGCATAACTTCATTGGATGTCATCTCAAGGTAGTTGAATTTTCCTTGAAGGGCCTTCAAGTCAACGGGCTCGAAGGGCATGAGTGCATTCACATACTTCCTCTTGATCCAAGCATCATCCACATAGGTTGCCCCAACATTGAAAAAGGCTTGGGCAAGAATCTTGAGTCTTGCATACATCTCTTCATGAGTTTCACTATCAAGCATGTAGAAGCCTTCGGCTTCATTGTTCAAAGCATCAAATCTATTCCTCTTCATGCTTTCATTTCCAAGAACACCTCAAGGCACTCCCAAGCTTCTTTGGCGGTGGGAGATTTTGAATGTGATGAAGACCACTTTCTCCAACGGCAAGTTCAATCATGTGGAGAGCGGAAGCATTGAGTTGTTTCTCGGCCACTTCTTCTTGTCAAGTTGTTAGGATTCACGGCCTTGTATCCCTCTTGAATGATCCTCCAAAGCTCGATAGAGGAACTGTTGATATGAGATTTCATTAAGTGTTGCCAAGTAGCAAAAGCCAATGCATTAAGTTTAGGAGGTGGACCCAAAGGGTTTATGCGAGTATGATGGATAGGTGGGTCGGGAGAGTACACAAAGGGAACCCATGGTACTCCGGCTTCCCACCTTCGGGAGTGGTGTAGATGTGGAAGATTTCTTAGGGTCGGTTTCTTATCTTCAACCCCTTTCTTTTCCTTTTCCTCCTCGGTATCACCGTCATGGGAGGTAGCGGAGTCCTCTAGTGGGGTGGTCTCCTTAGGAACCTTGCCACTTGCGAGTTGCTTGATCAAGTCACGCATCTCGGCAAATTTGGTATCCATGGACGATATCAAAGATGTCTCCATCAATTTGAGATCGGCCATGGATGCCGTAGTGGCTTGGTCCTCCACGGGATCACCTCACTTCGTGTCATACTTCTCTTAGGCGGTTAAGCCCAACAAGAGAGCCGAGGCTCTGATACCAATTGAAAGGATCGTATGACACCTAGAGGGGGGGGGTGAATAGGTGCTACTTCAATTTTAGTACTTTTTCAAATTAGGCTTGACACAAAAGGTAAATTCTCTAGATATGCAACTAAGGTGAATTTACCTATATGACAAGCAGCAACTAAACAAGATACACGAAGTAAAGACTATAAACAAGGATAGAAGTAACCGAAGTGAAAGCACGCGGAGACACGGATGTAATCCCGAGTTCCTCCTTTTTAGGGGAGTACGTCTCGTTGGAGAGGTGTGAGCTACCACGAAGGTCAAAACTCAACCGCCACAAAGGCGTCACCTTCTTCTCCGATGAACCGCACCACAAAGGTTTGGTTCACCTTCCACTATCGGAATCCTTCAAGGCGGAATCCGGAGCCCTTACAACAACGATCCGGGGCACAACCCACAAGAGGATTGGGGGCTCCCGAACAGCTACAAATCTGTCACAAAGACAACAAGTGAGTACAATAAGAGCTAGGTTTTCCAATGGAAATCCTAGCAAAGGGTCCCTCAAGTGAATGAGGGGGAAATGAAGAACGGCTTGGTGAAGATGTAGATCCGGGGCTTCTCCTTCAATCCTCCAAGTATCAACGAGTTTGGGTGGAGGGATTGGGAGATCTATCAAATCTTGAGCTTGCAATTAATGGTGTTCTTCAATGTGGTCAAGCTGTTGTCCAAAGGTTGGTGAAGAGGCATTTATAGTCCCCTTCAAAATATGGCCGTTGAAGGGGCAAGTGCCGATGCGCAGGAAGCAGGGCCGGCCTGGGGGCCGGCTGGGGTTGGCCGGGCCACTGAACAAACCGGCCTGGGTGCCGGCCTGGGCCGGCCTGAGGGCCGGCGGGCTGCCCGAGGCGACCGGCCTGGCGACCAGCTTGGGCCGGCCTGGGGGCCAGCCGCCCTGCAGTGCGCTTCTCCCTTCACCTTCTAAGATCCGACAACATGCATTTCTTCCTTTTTGCATAGAGAGAGATACACTAGCATCCTTTTGATTTAGACAATCATAATTCCTGTGAACACTTAGCGGTATGTTAAATACTTCCAAGTGTTGTGATCAAACGTCAAAACAAGATTAACGGACTTTGTCCTTTCACAAACTATATATTAGAAGGCTGAATTTTGCTATCTTGACTCTAGTTCCGAAAGAACAAGATGCAAACACTATGAAGAAATTTAGACCCATTAGTCTTTTAAACTGTATTTTTAAAATCTTTACTAAGGTTCTCACTAATAGGTTAGCAGCTATTCTGCATAGATTAATTGCCAGCATCCAATCTGCTTTTATCAAAGGCAGATATATTTTGGGGAGCGTGGTTACTGCACATGAAGTGCTTCATTTAATTCACAGCTCTAAAGAAAAAGGTCTGGTTCTAAAATTAGATTACGAAAAGGCTTTCGATAAAGTCAACCTCGATTTCTTAGAAGAGCTACTTCGAATTAGAGGTTTTAGCCCCATGTGGATTAGAATGATCATGGACATAGTTAGAAACGGCTCAGTAGGTGTTAAAATTAACCAGGTTGAGGGACCATTTTTAAAAACTGGCAAAGGTCTCCGTCAAGGAGATCCCCTCTCCCCTCTTCTGTTCAATTTAGTCGTAGATGTAGTAACTAAAATGTTAGGAAAAGCTGCTGAGCAAGGTCTCATTCAAGGTCTTTGCCCTGAAGCAATCCCGGGAGGTGTCATCTGCCTTCAGTACGCAGATGATACGATCATGTTCATTCAAAACGACCTAGAGAAAGCGACTAACCGGAAAACTACTCTCTCGCTTTTCGAACATGTTTCTGGGATGAAGATCAACTACTCTAAAAGTGAGTTGATCCCCATTGGCATGGAGGAAGAGGAATTCGCTCCTTTTCCTGACATTCTAGAATGCAAGGTTGGGGCCTTTCCCATTAAGTACTTAGGAGTACCTTTACATTATGATAAGTTGCGAAAAGAGGATATCCAACCCCTAATTGATAAAATTCTGAAGAGAATGGCTGGCTGGAGAGGGAAACTTCTCTCTTATGTGGGGCGCATCCTCCTCATTAGAACCTGTTTAGCTAGTATCCCTGTTTATTTACTGTCATTTTTCAAATTCCCCAAATGGGCCCTAGATCTAATTAATACCCAGATGGCTCACTGCCTTTGGAGTGACATGGAGGGTAATAGGAAAATCCATCTAGCCAATTGGGCTCTAGTCTGTACGAAAAAAGATTTTGGTGGACTTGGCATCCCAAACCTTAAAGAAGTAAACATGTGTCTTTTAGGCTCTTGGCTGAAAAGATACATTCAGGACGATGGGAAGCTTTGGAAGACTATCATCGACCATAAATATGATAATAGAAATCCCAACATCTTCGCCTGTAACTCCCAGAATACTTCTCGTTTCTGGAAAGGAGTGATGGAGGTAGTCAAGGCCATAAAATTCGGCTTTAGGTGGGTAGTAGGCAATGGCAAGAAAATTAGAATTTGGGAAGATACTTGGTTCGGGAACTCGCCTTTGACGGTCCAGTTCTGGGAAATCTACACTCTCTGCAATGAGCAAGGAGTGACAATCTCAGATGCCTGGGATGGTGAAGTGTTAAAATTCACCTTTAGACGTAATTTTAGTCCTGGTCTACGTAGACAGTGGGAAGAGCTGGTTGAGATAGTCAAAAGCATTCGCCTCACTGAGGTAGACGATGCTCTGCTCTGGCAGCTAGACAACAAAGGAGTTTATTCAACGAGCTCCCTCTATCATGTGATCAACAACAGAGGAGTTTCTCCCACGTTTATTCCCAGCCTGTGGAAGCTCCACATCCCCCTAGAGTTCATATTTTTCTCTGGTTGCTCTCTCATAACAAGATTATGACCAAAGACAACTTGCGAAAACGACAGATTTTTAAACCTGAAGAATGGCTCTTCTGCTCTGAAAAAGAATTTGTTCATCACCTGCTTTTCGGTTGTTTAGTGGCTAAAAACATCTGGTCATTAGTTTCCGAGGTTTTTGCAGTTTCAATTGGCGCCTCTTATAAATCTGTTGCTAGATTTTGGGTGGCTAATGATAAGCATGCCGCTTTAAATTCTGTATGTGCCGCTGTTATGTGGAATATATGGAAACTCAGAAACGATATGATCTTTAATGGTGTTGTTTGGCTAAACATTAAGCAGGTGATATCAAGAGTTCGATCGTCGGTTCAAGCCTGGACGATCCTGCTCAAGGAACAGTCACACCCTCAGGTGGACAGCTTCTGCCAGTCTCTGAGCAGGATGTTGCTGAAACCCTGGAGTTGGAGAACGGCTGAAGCTACCTGCATCACACCCTGAAGCTCTTCCTGCTGATGAGCGAAGGCCGACTTCGCCTTCCAGCCCTGGAGGTTTGGGCATCAAGAAGATGACCTCTCTCAGCCCGGCGTCACCACTTGAGTGCTGGTCGCCGAACCCTGATGACAAGCCGCTGAAGAAACTGAAGCATGCGCCTACTTCACTGGTGATCTAGATGGGCGACCTGTCAGTGATCTGAAAGCACTGCTTAGTCGTCACTTTGTTCTCACTTGCTAGTCTTGACTTTCTGCTTTAACACAACCGAATAGCTTGGTTATGGAAAATTTTGTTCTTATTTATCACTGTACTTTATTATGGAAAATTTAGCTTGGTTTGATCAAATAGGTTTAACACAACCGAATAGCTAAGGTGAAATATTTCTCTGTTTATTTTTTACGTGATCTTTACTCTGTTTTGCTATGGAGTGGTCATCTGGTTAACGAACGAAACAGCCCCGAGTGAGTATAAAGCACAACAGCATACTACAAGTACCAACATCCCTAACAGGAATACACGTGAGTATCTGGACATTATTACAGGTTGCAACCATCCTCAGTCCCCCCCACATATCCATGATGGATAGACATCCAGTAGACTATGATCCAGGAGATTTATATTACTCACTATATTAAGGAGGGTGACTTTCTCGCCCTCTCAGCCACCCGAGCACTGTTCCTGGAACAGTGCGGTACTGTTGTACACTGTTCACATGATCAGTGCTCATCTCATCTGCGGTGTCGCTATAGTGCCCGTGGTACTGTAGCACTTTTTTTTTGCAGAAAAAACGCCACGTTTTTCGCGTCGACGAACAGATTTCATTCCCGTGATCGGTTTCGAATTTTGTTCACTCTAGCTTCTTAATTTGTGATCCAAAATTGTTAACACATTCAACAAATTTTGTCACTCGCGACGGCACTATAGCTAGCTACAGTACTCGCTATATTAAGGAGGGTGACTTTCTCGCCCTCTCAGCCACCCCGTGTTGTACACTGTTCACATGAAGAGTGCTCATCTACAGTGCTCATCTCTTTTTTTTTTGCAAATTTTTTCCCCACAAATTTTTTTATTTTTTTTTCCAAAAATTATATACATAAAATCTATGCGCGTCGACGAGTAGGTTACATTTCGATGAACGGTTTCGAGTTTTGTCGGCTCTAACTTCTTAATTTTGGATCCAAATTCGCACAAACATTTGTCAATTTTTTTGCAGAAAAGTCCCCGTGTTTCCCAAAAATTACATACACGAAACTTATGCGCGCCGACGAGTAGGTTCCACACCCGTGATCGGTTTCAAGTTTTGTCGGCTCTAACTCCTCAAATTTGGATCTAAATTCGCACAAACATTTGACGAATATATTAAGGAGGAAAGAAATCATGCTCCCACAGCGAGCCAGCGCGATGGGCACTGTAGCTAGCACAGTAACGCGAGTACTGTGCCGCTACAGCGCCCGCGGTACTGTAGCACTTTTTTTGGCAGAAAAAAAAACCGCCGCTTTTTCCGCGTCGACGAACAGATTTCATTCCCGTGATCGGTTTCGAATTTTGTTCACTCTAGCTTCTTAATTTGTGATCCAAAATTGTTAACACATTCAACAAATTTTGTCACTCACGACGGGCACTGTAGCTAGCTACAGTACACAAGTACTGTGGCCGCTACAGTGCCCGCGGTACTGTAGCACTTTTTTTTTTGCAGAAAAAAAACACCGCGTTTTTCGCGTCGACGAACAGATTCCATTCCCGTGATCGGTTTCGAATTTTGTTCACTCTAACTTCTTAATTTGTGATCCAAAATTGTTAACACATTCAACGAATTTTGTCAAATTCGTCGCGCTCAGTCATCCGTTTAAATTTTCCTTTCACGAGCAGACGCATATCACCCTTCCAAACAACTCTCATGTTTTAGCCTTTTTATTTCGACAGACATATAGATATGCATTTCTACAGCGCTCACCATTTTTTGCAGTAAAACCCTCATGTTTCCCAAAAAAACATAAATCGGCCCTCTAGAATAATTTTGTTGCATCAAAAGTTCCCGCACACCGCTTTTTGTGGAAAAGACCTCGCATTTCCTACAAAAAAGCTCCTTACCTTTCCAACATTTTAAAAGTTTCTATTTTTTCCATCTTTACTCATGAATCACGATTTCCAACAATTTTCTTTTACATATAAATGACAAAACATCCAAACTTTCCACACAAAAATTGCACCAAAAAATAAATTGTGCACAACATAATGCAAATAGTCCAAAATTCAACATAATACATCCCTCTAGAATAAAACTTTTTGCATCAAAACTCACCGCACGCCGCTTTTTGTGGAAAAGACCTAGCATTTCCTACAAAAAGGCTCCTTACCTTTCTAACATTTTAGAAGTTTCTATTTTTTCCCCTCTCTACTCATAAATCATAATTCTCAACAATTTTCTTTTCCATATAAATGACAAAACATCCAAACTTTCCACACAAAAGTTGCACCAAAAAATAAATTGTGCACATCATAATGCAAATAATCTAGAATTCAAAATAATACAAACAATATATCGAAATCTTCTAGATTTAACAAATTTTCAACCTTTCCCCACAAAAATACACCAAAAAATAATTTGTGCACAAAATAATGCACATAACATATCAAAAAAAAATTCTAAAATTTACCAAATTCTCAAACTTACCGCACAAAAGTTGAAAAAAAAAACATTGTGCACATTTTACAGTTCAAGAAATTTCAAAATTTAAGAAAATTTCAAACCTTTCACACAAACTAACAAATAATTTTTTTTTTGTCACCACGGGTGCGGCGTGTCGCCGCACCGCATTTACCTAGTAGTTACAAAAGAGAGTACGCGATAAACAGTGCGTTCGAGCTCAACGCCCTCATAAATCATCATCTTGGTTCAAGCTCCGTGAGCGACACCTCGTTCGGCGACATGGCCGTCGGCTTGCTGTCCCGGGTGGACTGGGACCTTGATTCCTCTGGGTACGCTTCGGAGTACATGTCAGAGTAGCCCTCCATCTCGCCGACGCAGAACGTTGGCCTCGACGGTACCTGCAGTGTAGTATCCGATCTATGATTGGATCGGAACTACAACAGAATTGGCACAGAAAAAGGAAATAGGGGTGAGATGCAGACGAAAGGGAGGATGAGATTTAGAGAACAAAGATGAGATGTTCAGAGACGTTTTCATTCAGCATATCCGACCTTGGAGTGGCGTACAAGCTTAAGTAAGTTGGCCCGACAGGTGGGGCTCACACACAACCCGACGGGTGGGTCACACACACAGCTAGCTATCCAGACTCACACCTAATCCATGTCCGACGACCGATTCGTTAGGTGAGCTGGTGAGGGAGGCGTGACATTTGCCCCTCCTAGAGACGAAGGCCCTTCCCAGATGGTTGCAGTAGGGAAACGACGCTGCAGGACATGCAAATCTTCCCAGGTTGTTGCGGTATCAGGCAGCGTCGACCACTTGACCTTGACCTGCACGATTGCTTTGCTTCCTTTCTTCACCATACGGTGCTCCAGAATTTCAGTTGGTTCAGGGAACCTCGCAGTCAAATCCACAGTGGTAGGCAGCTCTGAGTACACCGGTGCATAACTGGGTGTAAATGGCTTGAGCTGAGAGACATGGAAGACAGGATGAACAGCACTGGAGGGAGGCAATTCCAGCTTGTAAGCGACGGCGCCAATGCGTTGCAGAATCTTGAATGTGCCGAAGAACTTGAAAGCAAGTTTGGGATATGGGCGGTTGACCACGGACGTCTGAGCATATGGCTGCAGTTTCAGCAACACTTGCTCGCCCACCTGAAATTGCCGCTCGGAACGCGATTGATCTGCATAGATCTTCATCCTGTGCTGAGCTTTCAGTAGATTAGCTCTCAGCATTGCAGTGTATGTCTCCCGATCTTGCAGAACTGCAGCAACTTCTGGATCGTCAGTTGAGACAGGATTTGGAAAAGCACCGAAACTTGGTTCAATTCCATATAGGGCCTTGAAGGGTGAGCGATCCAATGCGGTGTGATGAGAAGAGTTGTACCAGAACTCCGCCATGGGCAGCCATGCTCTCCATTTCTTAGGACAGTCGTGCACAGCACACCTCAAATACATCTCCAGGCTTTGATTGACGCGCTCGGTCTGGCCGTCGGTTTGCGGGTGGTACGCCGTGCTGTAATGCAGAGTAGTTCCAGTAGCCTTGAACAGAGCACGCCAAAAGTTGCTCGTGAAGACTCGATCACGATCCGAGATGATGGTTTTAGGTCCTCCATGGAGCTTGACGACGTTGTCAGTGAACACCTCTGCCACCCGTGCCGCGGTGAATGGATGTTTTAGCGGAATGAAATGTGCGTACTTCGTGAGTCTGTCCACGACAACTAGAATGACATCATAGCCGTCAGACTTGGGGAGCCCCTCGATGAAGTCCATGGTGATATCATGCCAGGCTTCTTTAGGTGGCGGAAGAGGCTGTAGCTTGCCTGCTGGTCTGGAGTTCTCATGCTTTGCTTGTTGGCAGGTTTGGCACTGATGCACAAAATCTTCCACTGCTCTTTTCAGTCCCGTCCAGGCAAATAAACTTTTGACGCGTTGGTAAGTGGCCTGGATCCCGGAGTGACCACCCACGGCGTTGGCATGCATGGCTGCAATGATCTTTGTATGTAGAGCTGAGTTGTTTCCAATCCAGAGTCGTGTGTGCAGACGAATTGTGCCGTCTTGGAGTGAAAATCCCTGCTCGTCAGGACTGTGCACTGCCAACCTAGCCAAAAGAGCTTGTGCATTGGCGTCGGTTGTGTACGAGTTAGTCACTTCTTGCACCCATGCCGGTTGGCAGACGGACAGAGCGGCACACTCCATGTGATGGCCTACCCTGGAGAGCGCGTCTGTGGCGCCATTGTCCAGCCCGCGCTTGTACTTGAATGAGAATTGCAATCCACCCAGCTTAGCCATGGCCTTGCGCTGCACATCTGTCTCGAGTTGCTGATCTTGCAGCGAACAGAGGCTCTTGTGATCGGTGAGAATGGTGAAGGGACCACGCTGTAAATAAGGTCGCCATTTGGTCACTGCAAGCATAACAGCGAGAAACTCCTTCTCGTAGACTGATAGCTGTGCATTCTTTGGTCCCAACGCCTTACTGAGAAACACAATTGGGTGGCCATCTTGAGCAAGTACGGCTCCAATTCCCGTGTCACATGCATCCGTCTCCACCGTAAATGGCTTCTCGAAGTCCGGCAGAGCTAGAACAGGTGTGCATAGCATGGCAGCCTTGAGTTGATTGAACGCCGCTGTGGCCTTTTCTGTCGACACGAACCCCTTCTTGGTGAGCAGCGCGGTCAGTGGCTTTGCGATGATACCATAGTCCTTGACGAACTTGCGATAGTAGCCGGTGAAGCCGAGAAACGTGCGGAGCTCCGTGATCGACATAGGAAGCGGCCAATTCTCCATGGCCTTGGTCTTGTCAGGTTCTGTGGCCACGCCTGCCGTGGAGATCACGTGGTCGAGGTAGTTGATGCTGGTGCAGGCGAAGGAGCACTTGGACAGCTTGACGTAGAGCTTGTGTTGGCGAAGCAGCGACAAGACGGTGCGCAGGTGCTCGACGTGTTCTTCCAACGTGCGACTGTAGATGAGGATGTCGTCGAGGAAGACGATGACGAACTTGCGAATTTGGTCAGCAAAGACCGAATTCATGAGGCACTGGAACGTCGCCGGCGCATTGCATAGGCCGAAGGGCATGACGCGGAATTGGAAATGCCCGTGGTGCGTCTTGAACGCCGTCTTTGCTTCATCGGCCTCGAGCATCCGGATTTGGTGGTAACCCGCACGGAGGTCCAGCTTGGAAAAGTATTTCATGCCTGCAAGCTCGTCTAGCAACTCGTCGACAATAGGAAGAGGAAATTTGTTTTTGATTGTTACCGTGTTCAACCGCCGATAATCAACACAAAAGCGCCAACTCCCGTCCTTCTTCTTGACCAACAGAACCGGGAGGCGTATGGACTCATGCTTGGTGAAATCAATCCGGCATTGATCATTTCACGCACCTGGCGCTCGATCTCGTCCTTCTGCTGGGGAGAATACCGGTAAGGGCAAGCGTTCACAGGTGTAGAAGATGGCTCCACTGGAATGGCATGATCGTAGACTCGATGGGGAGGAAGAGAATCAGGCTCTTTGAACACATCCTGAAACTCATCTAGCAGAGACTGAACTTCAAGTGGTGCTGTCATGGTTACAGTTACTTGAGGTTCAGATGCACACACATCCACAATGGCATAAGCCCATATGTCATTTCCGGCCTGGGACTTGCGCATCTGCTCCAACGTGAGTGGTAGCAATTGAGGTTTAGCTGCTGGTATCACTCCTTGTAGTATAACACGCCTAGAATTGTGGTCGAACGCCAGTGTCTTGTTATCCCAATGGCAATCCATGGGACTGTGCTTGCGAAGCCAGTCCATGCCCAACACACCGTCGTATGCTCCAATGTCCAGAACACGCATGTCAGCAGCAAACGTGTGGCCTTGCATCCACCACTGTAATTGCGGTACCCATTGATCACAGATCAGTTGCTGTCCATTCGCCACACGGACGTTCACTGGAGGAAGTGACTGAATCTGATCAGACATGCCCGCAGCAAATTTAGCACTGACGAAGCTATGGGTACTGCCGGAATCTACCAACAACAGCATCACGCGATTCCCCACAAGAGCACGAAGTCGTATAGTACCAGGAGCTTCAGTTCCAGCCAATGCATTCACCGAAAGCATACAGCAGTGAGGTTCCGGTGCTTGGTCCAACAACTCCAGTGCACGAACAGTATCATCAGAGAAAACTTCACCAAATTCGCCAAGCTCAATGGTCATCAGAGATGCTGGTTTCTTGCACTGGTGCTCGCGAGAGTACTTGTCACCACAACGGAAACAAAGGCCGCTGGCGCGCCGAAAATCGCGCAGCTGCCGCTCCCGAGTCCCGAGCGAAATCATCTGTGGCAGCGCGTTTCAGCCACTCTGCCCTGGGCTGTGGAGCTCCAATTGCTGGAGCCGCTGGTGGCGCTGGCTTACCGGCCAAACCTGGATGTTGACGCTGGCGCGGCAAAGTCTGCTCCAGTTCCTCCTCTTGGATGCGTGCAAGTGCAGCAGCTCGAGCAATACTCGCTGGTGCCTGTATGCGAACCACCGCTCGAATATCATCACACAGACCCAACACAAACTGAGTGACGAAGAACTTCGTGTTGAGAGAAACATCCAGTGTCATCAGATGATACATTGCCGTCTCGAACGCCTTGCGATATTCACTGACAGTGCTTGTCTGACGGAGTTGTAGCAGTTTGGCCATCTGCACATCGTACTCATCCTGACCAAACTCATCTGCTGCGTCCAGCCCGTGATCGGCTGCCGCTGGCGTTGCGCGTTTAGCCACAGAGCTGCGTGACCCTCCATGTACAGCGAGGCTGTGTCCACCCAACTGTTCACCGGCGTGCGATACATGTCGAAGTAGGTCCGGCACCGATCCAGCCAGAGGCGCAGTAAATCTCCACTGAAACGCGGAAAGTCATGCTTGGGTGGCTTGGTGTAGCCCGTGGGCTCCGCTTGTGTGAACGCTTGGACGTGTCGGTGAGGATGGGCGCGTCTCGCCGCGGCGTGGCTGAGTCGGGGGCCGCTCCATGAGAGGCGGTCCAGTCTCTTCCCCCAGTCCAGGTCTCTGCTCCTATCAGAATCTTCCAACGAAAACAAATTTCAGAGCCAGTGAATGGTAGGTAGTGTTCCAATTTCTGAGATCGAAACGAACAGTGCTAGAACGGTACCGAAGAGGACGGTGTCGACTGTCGAGGCTCCGGTTTGGCATGTATTCGTACACGAGTAGCTTCTCCTGTCCTTCCAGGCAAACACCAAGGAGCCTGACGAGGTTCTTGTGCTGAAGCTTAGCGACTAGAACCAGCTCTGTTTTTAGCTCTTCTATTCCTTGCGTGGAGGTCTGAGAGAGCCGTTTCACCGCTAATACTTGACCTTCGGAAAGGATTCCCTGTGAAATCAAGACATTTCTTTACTCCCCAACAACGATGTGTACATTACAACCAACAAATTTGCATAATATGATTGGAACCTTGTAGACCGCACCGAACCCCCTTCCCCGATTTTGTTGCTTTCAGCAAAATTATCTGTTGCAGCCCGCAGCGTCGACAGGTCAAGGAGAAGGGAATCGATGCTCTGGATGTCATCCTGGTTAGCTGAATCTGTTGCAAGAGGACAGGCAAGGATCAGTGTACAAGTACAATATCAAACCCAGACAAGGAACCAATATCATTTCATGGGGGCAGTCAGTTGAGCATGAGCGATTCCAACAGGCAAAATGTTTTGTTTTTCAGGTAGTGCGATTCCATCATTGGCTGAATGGCTGGTGTATGTTTGATTAATTTCAGAAGATCATCATGAAAGTTGAGTAAATTCGGGTAACCAGTGAACCATCATTCCTCTGCTGATCTACCAATCCAATCGTTGACCGTGTTGACTGTGATGTTTTTTTTAGCAGTGACAGTGATGTTGTAAAGGGTTTAATGTCCTTAAAACGTGAAGACGAGCTTACATGGTACTGACGGCTTTGTTTCTGCCTGTTTTCTCCTCCTCCAAAGGCAAACGCACGTTGCAACGAGAAGTAGTAATGCAGCAGCTATAGGCAGTGTAATGGCCAAGACCAACCCTGTCCTACGTCTTGTTCTTCCTGCAATAAGCAAATGATGTAGATTTCAAATCAGGAGCATTTTTTGACAACCAGATAAGGCGCCCATTCAAAGTTTTCTCGATACCAATCAAACAGTAATGATTTGTGTTACAGAAACTTAGCTTCTCCGGTCGCCGCTGGCGCTGGGGTCGGTGCAGGCGGTAGAGGGCCCGTGAGTTGCAGCAACGGGCGGCCAGAAAAGAAAGAGTAGGTTTCGAACCGGAAGTTGCACCGCACGCCGAAGACTCTCCCGCCCGGCTTGCCGACGAAATACTGTGAAGTGAACCGGGCAATGATGTCCCCGAGGCAGCTCTGGCAGTCGGCTGCCGTCATGTCCGGCGTGCACTGCGCCAAGGAGTAAATCTTGGGGTAAGTCTCGTCGAACGCCTCCTCCCCCGTGCCGAACCGCCTGCTCGGGTCTTTCACCGCGTAGTCGGCGGTGGCGTTGACGAGACGGCTGGAGGCGGCGTCGAACGCCACAGCCGCCCCCGCGCTGACGTTGTTCGAGTTTGCCGCGAAGAACTTGCCTCTGTTGTCGGTGACGTTGGCGAGGAAGTCCTGGCCGGAGTAGCGGAGGATGCAGGGGTCGTCGAACATGGTGGCGTGCCGGTTGAAGGCGCAGAGCTGCTGCGCGTTCCGGAAAGCGGCGGCGACGCAGGCCGCGCAGGAGGAGGCGTTGGTGTCGCCGCGGCAGAGCGCGAGCGCGTAGACAACGTCCGGCGCCGTGCCGACGGCGCCCTTGGCGAAGAGGGCCGGGGACGCGGATGCGTTCTTGGGGAAGCCGCGGGCAAGGACGCGTATGTTGGCCTGGTAGGCGCTGCCCTCCGTGTAGTTCCCGGCGGCGGTGTCGCAGAGCTGCCACGGCAGCGGCTGCGCGTCGGTGAGCGGGGAGCTGAAGAACGCGAGGAGGAGGAAGGCTGCGGCGAGGTAGTTGGAAAGAGCAACACGGCGTCGCATGCTCATTGCCGCCATGGAGTTGAAACCGATCGAGGAGAGGTTACGGGGCCGGGGCGTGCTAGTGCGCCGCGGACGCGCCAGTAAATAGAAGAGCGGCAGAGAACTGTGGGTTGACAGGCGACAGCGACGAACAAACGGAACCGATCAAACTGTTGCTGCCTTGGAGGAGCTGATGGCGAAAGGAGTACGACGAGCGAGGTCGTGATCACTCAATCACTGATCACTGGTCTGGGAGAAAATTCAGCGGGTGCAGTTGGGTCGCGTGGCACCTGTGATTGGTCAAGCGAGGAGGCTTCTGCATTTATTTCCTTGTGTTTTTTCTGCGTGTCAGGTATTCTGGTACAGTGTACCGGTGGCGATGGATAGGTATGGCCTGACGGGGTGTCAACATCAACAAAGAAAACTGGGTGCCACGGCGAAGTAAACTGTACTAGGATGACTCTCATGAAGAATTTTATTTCGATAAAACTCCCATGAAGATATGTGGCTCACCATTAGCCGCCGGTCTTCAGAAAACACACGGCTTTCTTCCTGACACACGCACTTGTGCCCATTTTTCTTCCTCCGGGGCCGTGGCATTCAACTCGTTCACTTCGGTCTTCACTCCCTTTCTCCAATCCACCCGATTCATTACACTGTCCTTTGCCCCTCGACACACTAGGTATGCCGCATTTCAACTTGGTCTCAGTTGTGCCATCTTTTCAAGGACATCACAATCTCTCGTTTCCTTTTTTTCGCCTGTAAATATTTAACTTTAATGTGTATGAAAATATAGCATAGAACAATTGTTCGACTGTCCTTGCCTAAAAAAAAAACATCGCAATCTCTCGTTTCTCGTGATCGAATGTGTCGTGATATTTTTCCGACGATAGGTTTATTTTAGGTTGGTTCGCTCGCTAGATCTATATGGTAACACAGAGGAGACATAGTCTATCTATCTATCTATTCTATATATAATGGCGCTGCCTTTCAGCGATCGCTGAAGGTGGCCACGTCGCGGTACTGTAGAAGTGCTACAGTACCCGCACTTCTACACTTCTACAGTACCGTACTTCAACATTTTTTTTTTGCGATTTTTTTTAGTTTTTTTTGTTCTCCCAAAAATTATATACATGAAATGAAATATATGCGCGTCGACGAGTGGGTTCCATTCCCCTGAACGGTTTCGAGTTTTGTCGACTCTAACTTCTCAATTTTGGATCCAAATTCGCACAAACATTTGACGAATTTTGTCAAATTCGTCGCACTCATTCATCTGTTTGAATTTTACTTTCACAGGTATATGTATATCACCCTTCCAAACAATTTTCATGTTTTAACCTTTTTATTTTAACAGACATATACATATTTCTCTCTAAACTTCAAATTCGTTGTATTTTATGCTGTAAAAAAAGACAAATTTCTGACGTCACGCGTGTTTTTTTCAGAAAAGTCCCCTCCTTTTCCAGAAATTGTGAATCGGTTCTCCGTCATAAAACACACGCGCGGACCCTCCACTTTTTGCAGAAAAGTCACCACGTTTTCCCCTATATTTTTTTGCAGAAGAGTCTCCGCGTTTTCCAAAAATTATGAATCAGTCATATATCAGAGCGGACCATCTCAGCGGCATGTCGAGGCGCCCACGTCACCCCGCACTGTAGAAGTGCAATATCAAAGCTGAACGTTTCAGCCTTCCCTGAAGGCACCCACGTCACCCGGCGTTGTCCCTGAGTGAATTATTTTGGTGCTACAACTTTTATGTTAACAGATTTTCTATCCATTCAAAGACATTTAGAATGTTAGCACATTGTTATATGCAAGAGGTGCATGGTTTGTTTTGTGACATTGTCGAAACGGAAACTACAAAGAAATCGGGATATCACCTTTATGTTAATGTAAGGAAATCATGCCTCCTTTTTTTCCTGCCAAGCAAAGTCAAGTAATGTTATTTTGATGGCAAAGATTCATGTTATTTCTATGGCAAACACAGTTGATTCATGTTATTTTTTCCCTCAAAAAAGATGTCGATGTCCTATAAAAAAAATCCTTAGCATGCAGATTAGTTCATTCCAGTTATCTATTTATTTTTGCTCCAAAAACACTTCTCATAGAATCAGGATGATGAAATCTTTAATAGTCCTGAAGTGTTCACTTTGTTGGTTTTGGCATGCCGTCTATGTTGCTGTTGAGAATATTTACCGAAATATCATTCGATTTTCCCTAGATTGTAAGGTGCATTTGATTGCCCAAGATGGGTCTCATAGAAGAACTGAATACCCATCCAAATTATTTTGGTACTACCATTTAGATTTACACAAAATGATAATGTTTCCATCAGTGTGATTTTCTAACACTATAGTTGATGTTACACTTCTACAATAAGATGTAAAAAGTTTCGAGTACTCACAAGAATGTACTGCATTGGCATTAAGATCTATGCAGCTCTTATATGCTTTACTAGGTCACTTTATGATACTGTAGGTGTTACTGTCTTCTTGAAGGTAAGGTGAAAAGAAACTAGCATTCAAGAGATGGGTTATTTATGTGTTTTCTTCACCATACGTTCATCTACAGAATGTTATTTCAGTTAATGGTAAATAAACATCAAGTGATGAGTACCAGAGTGCAGGTAGTGCATTCTTCCTCTTCACCTTCGTCCGTGAGGTAATATGATACCATTTTTGTGCGTCTTTTTCTTTTCATAATCCCAACACGCTCCACACTTATCCAAATTTACTGCAAGATTGACTTCTTAATACCTTCACAACCAGGTGGATAGTTTATCGCTGGACTCCGCAACCACAAACTGTTACAGCTATTTGTTTTTTCGTAACTTACTGTATTTAGAAAATTTCTTCAATATTTACCATCTGCTACTTTTTGAATTAAACTTGCTACTTTTTGAATTAAACTTCTATATGTGGAACGAAACAATTACAGAGCCTTCTTCACAATTGCAGCTATATGACCATACTTCAGAAAGAACACTTTACGAACCGTCATAAAATACACTTCAAATTATGCAGCAAAATTAACACCACGGGCGCGGCGTGCCGCCGCGTCAATTTTCCTAGTTTAGACAAGTTCGAGCCTCGAAAACATGTCCGATTACAACCCTGTTTTCTGTTTGTGGCGAGTTGTACTATCTTCGATGCTCGCAATCTCGAGAGATACTCAATCTCGTCTATGGTGGTTGTGGTGTATGATGATGCGATGATCGACCGTACTTCTTGGCAGCGCCCCATACCCACTTATATACACGGTGAAAATTAGAGCTACATGTAGAAAATATTGAAACCCTAATATTGTGTGTCATATTGATCTGACCCTCGTGGGGATTATATAGGAGTACAAACTTGGAGGGCAAGAAACCTAGGAATACAAGATAACTCCTAATCTAACTCTAGTCGTACACGTACGTATTTTAACATTCCTCCTCAGTCGTAGCGGGAATGAAGTGGACGATTGCGACTAGATTTGAACTCTTGCGCATTCGTCGTTCCTCCTCTCCGTCATCATCAACTACGTCTCTGATGCTCTTCCTCTCTTCCCTCCCGCAGTCACAGCGAGAGTGGCATGGACGCAAGTAAAGACGCGGACGCTGCTGACTGGAGTTGTTGCCGATGTGTTGTTGTAGATGTTGTTGTTGATGTCGATGTCAAAATATCCGGTCGTGATGTAGCCATGGTCGATGTTGTTGTAGAGCGCCGGAGGCGCAAAAAAATGCGTGGTGTTGTACGTATTATCCTAGGTTTTGTGCGGCGGCGGCAGGAATCTTAGTCATAGTGCGGCGGCGGCGGATTTTTTGTGCGGCGGCGGCAGGTTTTTGGGTCATGCGGCGGCGGGTTTTTGTGCGGCCGCGTCGGGTTTTTGTGTCATTGTGCGCGGCGGCAGGGATCTACGACGGCGGTGGGTTTTTGTGCGGCGGCGGCAGATATCTGCGGCGGCGGCGTGTTTTTGGACGAAGGCGGCAAAAAACCACATGGATGTAGACCTTGGCAATAATTGTGTTGGCGATGTAGAACGCGACGAAGATGTTGATGTAGTCGTACAACTCGATGTGGAGATTCGGCTCGGTGTAGTTCGACTTGATGCAGTGCAGATCGGTCGGTGCAGTAATCGTGGAGGAGGCGCGTGTCTCATATCCCGACAGTCCGGGTGTGCTCGTGGCGCCGATCATGTCGGTGCCGGTCGTGGGACGAGTCGATCTTGACAACCAGCTGGGATTTGCCGGAGCGAAGGAGCAGACGTCGTCGCCCCGGTCTTGATCCTGGAGACTGCGTGGAGCTGGCCTAGGGATTCTAGTGACATGCACGCATGCGCATGCATGTGCCAGGCACCGCTGTTTTGCATGTGCCAGCAGTTTGGGCCTCGGTTTTGCCTCCTCTGCACCGCGTATGTAGAGGTAGTAGCGTGTTGATCCTGGTGCTGCAGCTCGGCAAAGGCCAGAAAACCGTCGACGTACAGCCCTCGGCTTAGCTGCTTTTGCCATCGGCGTATTAAATGTTGTCGGCGTAGCCTATGCCGACGGCCCTACGTCGACGGCGTTTTCAATTTTTTTAACTTTTTGAAAAAATTGAATTTTTTAAATGTCTTTTAAGCATTTTTTTTTGAACTTTTTAATTCTATTTTATTTCTATTTTGAAATTTCCTACTTAGTAACAAACTTAATCTCTAATTGCACACTTAATTATAGGTCAAAATAATTACCCTGGTCAAACTTCTCATTCGGTCACCCATCATCAAATTGCTCCAGCCCAAGCACGCTTAACTTTTTGAGTTCCTTTCAAATTAGTTGTCAAATGAGATGTTAGAACTTACTGATATTAGTATCCTATCAATCATATTAAACCCTCGGTTACGATTTTACACTTTTTCATTGTTTAAATTTTAAAATTTGTTTGAATAAGTAACAATGATTATGTAATATTATTTTGAATAAATAACAATAAATTTATTTTACATTCTTTTCTCCTTTTTACATTTAATATGGAATAATTCATATCTTTAAACCGTAAATCAAAATTTGACAAATAAAATGTCTAAGTCGATTAGAAAAATGAGATGAATTCAAATATGCCATACGTATCATCTTTTGCATCATGTATATGACTTTTTGCAACATATTTTTGGTACTTGCTTAATAAAAAATCATTTTGGCACTTAAAAAAATGGAAATATTTATAAAAATATTTTGAAAAAACTCAGTTCTGCAACATTGTTTGTCATACCAAGATATACCTATGTGTCAAATATGGGCACATTATCATAAACTATGGCACGGGGATGACCATATACCTTGGTCATTTGACTCGAAACTTATACATGTTTATAGATGATTGACCTTTTTGTGAAGAAATTTTTTATAAACTTTGTCAAAACTCAAGTTTACCATTTATCCTAGCAACTAGTACACATAAAAGTACTCCATGCCAAAGTATTTTATTTTTTGACTATTTTTTCACTTTCTTTTATTTTGTTGAAAAAGGTCAAAATGACCACCGTGCCTATTCATCAAGAGGGGTTGCATTTTTTAAAACTATCAACGGTTCTGTGATATAACCAGTACTGGTGTATCTTAAAATGAATTTTGTAAAAATTTCAGAGAAAACTATCACACACTTGTAGTTCAAAATTCAATTACTTTCGGAAAATAGGCATAAAGTCATTTAAATAGGCGGAATTAGATAAAAACCGAGAATTTCCTAATATTGCTGGATTGTCCATAAAATATGGTCTACTTTGTATGATAATTGGATAGGTGCCATTTTTCACCATATTTTTTGTATTTGCTTCACAAAAAATGTCATTTTTGACAATTAAAAAATGAAAATAATATTTATAAAACTAATTTGAAAAACCTCAGTTCTGCAACATTGTTTGTCATAACAAGATACACCTATGTGTCAGATATGGGCACATTATCACAAACTATGCCACGGAGATGACCATAACTTGGTCATTTGACCCGAAACTTATACATGTTTATAGATGATTGACCTTTTTGTGAAAAAAAAAATTGTAAACTTTGTCAAAACTCAATATCATTTATCCTAGCAACTAGTACACATAAAAGTACTCCATGCCAAAGGATTTCATTCTTTGACTATTTTTTCAGTTTCTTTTATTTTGTTGAAAAAATGTCAAAATGATCACCGTGCCTATTCATCAAAAGGGGTTGCAATTTTCAAAACTATCAACGGTTATGTGATATAACCACTACTGGCGTATCTTAAAATTAATTTTGTAAAAATTTCAGAGCAAACTATCACACATTTGTAGTTCAAAATTTAATTACTTTCGGAAAATAGGCATAAAGTCATTTAAATAGGCGAAATTAGATAAAAACCGAGAAAATTTCTAATATTGCTGGATTGTCCATAAAATATGGTCTACTTTGTGTGATAATTGGATGGGTGCCATTTTTCACCATATTTTTTGTACTTGCTTCACAAAAATGTCATTTTTGACAATTAAAAAAATGAAAAATGATATTTATAAAACTAATTTGAAAAACCTCAGTTCTGCAACATTGTTTGTCATAACAAGATACACCTATGTGTCAAATATGAGCACATTATCACAAGGCACGGGGATGACCATAACTTGGTCATTTGACCCGAAACTTATACATGTTTATAGATGATTGACCTTTTTGTGAAGAAGTTTTTTGTAAAAAAATTCAAAACTAAATTTTATCATTTATCCTAGCAACTAGTACACATAAAAGTACTCCATGCCAAAGGATTTCATTTTTTGACTATTTTTTCACATAAATTCAATTAATTTCAGAAAATAGGCATAAAGTCATTTTTTCTAAAAATATGTTACAAAAAGTCATATACATGATGAAAAAGATGATATGGATGTCATATTTGGATTCCTCTCATTTTTATAATCAATTTAGACATTTTATTTGTTAAATTTCGATTTACGGATTTAAAGATATGAATTATTCCATATTAGCTGAAAAATAGGAAAAAAAATGAAAAACATAGCTATGTCGACGGCTTTGCCGTCGGCGTAGCCCTGTAACCTATGCCGACTGTCGGCGTAGCCCTATACGCCGACGGTTTATCTATGCCGACGACCAATTTGCTGCGCAGCCCAACTCAGCATCTACGCCGACGGCCCCGACAAATGGCCATCGGCGTACAGAACGGCCATCGGCGTATAGTCCCATTCCTGTAGTGCGAGTTGCGTCGATGTGCCGATGGCGTTGAGTCGCCGTGCGCCATCTTGTCCGGCGGATTAGCCTGATTTGGGCACCGACAGCACTGATCTTGCACTGATTTCGCCGGAGGATCGTCGTGGAAAATTAGGGATTTCATTTGGCTAAGCTGGATCTAATCTATGAAACTGAAAATTCGAAATAGGATCTAATCTATGGAATTGGGAATTTCGAAATTGAACTAAGATCTAATCTAAGAAACCAATCCGATCTCTTTGATCGTAACCGGGTGTTGCGCCCCCGGGAAGAGGAGATTAATCTCCCCGGGGCGGCGCGATGCGGAAGTGGTGGAGAAACCTAGGATCAGCGTCGTGATACTAACCGCTCTGATACCATGTAGAAAATATTGAAACCCTAATATTGTGTGTCATACTGATCTGACCCTCGTGGAGATTATATAGGAGTACAAACTTGGAGGGCAAGAAGCCTAAGACTTGGAATACAAGATAACTCCTAATCTAACTCTAGTCGTACATGTATATATTCTAACACTACAAAGAGCCGAGTAGTTTTACAAGTGGTTGAGATAAACGATAAATCCTAAAATGATATACTAAAGTAACTAAACCCGACATCGGTTACAAGAGATATCTGATGGAATTCGCATGTACATCTTGGCATGGCTTGCACTCCAAAATGGTGCATTTGGGTCACCGTCTGGGTCCGAAACCTTTGTCTAGGCCACCTCATGCCGAGTGGGTCTGCTTCGGCCTATGTGGGCCTACCTGAAACCCATGACCTCGTGAGTAACCCCTACCCCCGAGTCCATCACGATCGCAGAGAGTTTCGCCTTGGTTCGCTTGGGCTTGCCAAATGAAGATGTTGTCTTCCACACGCCGAGCGAAACTTGCCCGCGCACTGAGACTTCATGATGAAGTGAATGTCTCAAAGGAGTTTGTTGATCTCTTCAGTTGATGTAGATGCAGAGATTACCCTACAAATGTATGTCGACTGTCCACTAGTCCTTAATTTGTTGTGGATCGTCGAGTGCCCGGTAACCGAATCGGTGTTGGTCTTAAGATGGATCGAGACTGTTGCAGTCTAACCAGAGGGTATCCGAGGTCCTAATAATGTTCTGAGTAGTCCTAGCGATTGAGCTAGTAACATGGAATATCGGTAGCATCGGGTTGCGTTCAACCACCTGAGGCCAATGTGTGCCATGTCAAAGATCTGATTCTGCTAATACTTGCATCCTAGACGTCCGAGATAACGGACCGGCCAGTGCCCATCATGGGAGGACGCTTTCGAGATAGTTTCCGAACCAATCCTAGTCAGCAGGCTTTTGGAGCAGACTTAGCGTTGAAGCCAAACGAGAGACCCCAAGGGGGCGCTCCGCCGGCTGCGCTACACTCGATTCGATCTTACGTGGTTGCGACACTTACGGAGGCCTAGATCCCAAGGGGGTTACGCTGCAGCCGCTGTGAGACAGACAATTTTCCTTAGGTCGAATAATTTGGAAAGCGCAAAATACTTTCCCAAGCCGCACTGGAGTTCAAAGCGTTTATGCTATGTCTTTTCCATAAGCATACTAGCTAGGGCGCGGACGTCACAAGCTACTTAATAATTTCGAGGTCGTGATGAAGCCCATGCTAGATAGTTTCGTTTACCCGTTATGGGACGAAGATCTATATGAAACCCGACGAGGTCTACTACGAGTCACTTGATCTTTTTGAAGGAGTTGAAGAGTGGACTGCAACATCGCTTATGGGACTGAAGACGACGTTCTGAAAGCGGAATCTTAGTCAGGTCTACAAATCGTCGTAAGCCGGGCAGATGTAGTTTAACATCCGTAGGTTGTTGAACTATCATGGTATTTAGTATTGTAGTTCCCTTAGTTCTTTCTTCATGTAAGTTGTTATGTAATATTGAGACTTTTGTACACCTTAGATTTGTATTGTTAATATCTAAAAATTGACCTATAATGATTATATTGTACCACTCCAAGAGATTTAACATTTTAGAAACATTTTTTTTGTGAGTGTTATATTAATGACCGCCGCACAACAACATGATGTGTAAGGTCACTGCAACAACTCTCCACCGTTGAAGCACGTTGGTCAGTGACAATATACTATGGGGCTTTACCACACCTACTACCTCCAACATCCAGGTCTCTTACTCAAGACATCAGCAGCAGTGCCACAACTCCATTAGCAGGTAACTTTTTTCGATAAAGGGAATATATTAATATTACAAAGATACCAATTACAAGTAACGTCTGCACCAGCATGATGCCCGAAGACATCAAGCATATGCACACACAAAAAGAAAATAAAAAGGAGAAAAAAAGACCACGCCACGATGAACAATCACTTGCAACAACACTCTAACCAGCACCAAAGACATCACCCGGACTACAAAAGAGGTTTCTCCAAAAACAATGCCTCCAAGAAGTGAACAATGCACAAGTGTTGTCGTTGTCCGATCGAAATTAGATTTTTAACCTGGAGAAAGTTGAGTTCTCAAAACAATGACATCAACAAGGCCATTGCAAGGTACAACCAATAAAGGTCAGACCTTGGCTTTTCACCCTGAAAATCAAGACTCGGTACTCGAGAAGGACCACCAAAAATGAACTCCTCGAGTGCTATCGCCCCCGCTTGCCGAGGCCGCCGCTGCAAGTCACCAAACACAAGGCACACATGTACCATGTCCGGAATGGACAGAAACAATGCCCCGCATGCCAAATCCGTACAACAATATGTACAACATAATCTTCGTAGCATCCAATACACCCCTCCGCCATAACTTCAATTCCTTCAATCGCGCCATGACTTTCTCCTCCCCCTTTGCCAATACCGTTTGAATATAGACTTAGACATGTCCCATATACAGATAAGAAAGCGAAGATGTATAATATGGGCGCATCTGACCGGATCCATTCCTATACAGATATCATTAGCGCCATGCACAATCCGCGTAGATGTCCGATGGAGAATACCGCGAATCGTCGGCAGCCTGATCGAGGAGGCCGACATCAGGTAGAATGGCGGCTTGGTGTAAGAAGAGTTAGGGTCAAACCACCATTATTTTGTCAAAGCCAGCAGCCCCCATGCTGCTAGCCGGCTCCCTGCGGGACGGCCCGAGCCGCCATCCGCCATGGGAGTAACACCACCACCTTCGGGGTCGTCGCCCCGGCTCCCATTCTTCGTCGTTGCGATGCAACGCAACGACCAGAGAGCTACCCGTGGGAGAGAAGCCGCCGCGCGAGAAGGCAACTCTGCAGCGGCGACATCAGGGGAGACGAGGGAGAAAGGCGTTGGGGCAGTGGCGGCTAGGGTTTCGCCCAAGCCGCTCCGAAGAGCGATGCGGGACAATTGCTGTCTACAAATGCAAGTTGGATTCCGCCAAAATCCAACTTCTATTTTATATGAATATTTTTAGTTTAAAATTTAAACTAGATATCTCCAAATAACTATTAAATTTAAACTGGAAATCTCCAAATAAATTACAAGTAGCATTTTAGCGGGATCCACTTGTCACCTTACTGTTGTCATAGAAAAGATTTTTTTTGGCTTCGGCTGAAAAGTACAGGCCAGATCGAGGCTGCTTCCGATGTTTCGCGACAGTAAGAAGTCAAATGAATGCTTTGCTCCAGTCAACACCTCCGACCCCACCTGCTAATGATACACGGACACCGAACAACCCCTTCTCCTGACTCCTGAGTCCTGGACACAAGCCAGTGAGCCACCGCTGACGTCCGGCGGAGTGCCATGGCCAATCCCCACCACCGCTTCTCCCGGTACCTCGCGGGCGTCAGCGCCACCTTCCTCCTCGCCCTCCTTCACGCGCCGCTCACCGCCGCCGCAGACGAACCGCCTCCGTGGCCAACCTGCGGACCCTATCCCCCCAGCGGCAACTACACGCAGAACAGCACCTACGAGGCCAACATCAACCTCCTCGCCGCGTCCCTCCCGAGGAACGCCTCCTCCTCCCCGTCGCTCTACGCCACCGGGAGCGTCGGCGACGTCCCGTACATCGTTTATGGCCAGGCGCTCTGCCGCGGCGACGTCGCCAACGCCTCCGCCTGCGAGAGCTGCGTCGCGACCGCCTTCCGCGGCGCGCAGCAGGCCTGCCCGCTCTACAAGGACGTGATGATTTTCTACGACCTCTGCCAGCTCCGCTTCTCCAACCGGAACTTCCTCCTCGACGACGACTACATCGTCACGTCGTACACGCTCCAGCGCTCCCGGCTCGTGGGCGCGCCGGCGGCCGCGGCGTTCGACGCCGCCGTCGGGCTGCTCGTTAACGCCACCGCGGACCACGCGGTCGGGGACTCTTCCAGGCGGTTAGGCACGGGGAAGAGGGCTTCGACGACAGGAGAAACCCCAAGATCTACGCGCTGTCGCAGTGCGCGCCGGACAGGACGGCCGACGTCTGCCGGACTTGCCTTAGCACCATAATTGGGCAGCTGCCGGAGTCGTTCAGCGGGAGGACAGGTGGGGGATTTTCGGGGTGTGGTGCAACTTCCGGTACGAGGTGTACCCTTTCTTTTCCGGCCGGCCGCAGCTGCAGCTGCCGCAGTTCGTGGAGAGGCCGCCTGCTTCTGCGCCACCGGTGACCAGAGGAGGAGGTGAGCTGGCCGTACGAAGCGAAATCATTTACTAGTTTGTTCTGCAGTTATGCAATCTGGAGGGCTGTTTTATAGGTTGTCTGATGTGCAACACATAATTTGTTTGGCTGTAGAAGCGAAATCATTTAGTTTGTTCTGCAATTATTCAATCTGATAGCATGTTATTTTTGTAAGTATCTTTACTCCGACAGAGTAGGTGTTTGATGTGCAACACATATTTAAGAACGTGCAACTAATTTCTTGAATGTTGAACAAATGATTGTGTTTCTAGGAGTAAGGGGCGAATCCCGCTTCGTTTTCTTGTAAAACAAGAATTAACCATCGAAGAAATGATCAGCTTCTGAATAACGAAAGGCCTGGTTCCTTTCCTGCTCATGAGTCGTGCAGTGACTTCTCCATAGTGCTTCAGATGTCAGTTATACTTATAGAGTTGCTTGGCCGGAAAGAACTATATTTACTAATTACTTATATATATGTGCCAGTCTAGTGCATATATAGAAAGAACACGAGCCTTGAATACAGACAACCTTGCAAATGGTTTTGTGTGCTCTGAAACTAACAAGGTTTTCTTATAAAAGATCCAGTAAAGTTTTCCAGAAAATTATAGTATGTGCTACAAGATTCCGGTTGAACTTATTACTAAGAACTATAACTTCTGAATTTGGTGGTATATATTTACCTGCAGAGAAAACGAGAAATAGTACAGTTAAAGTTCTAGCGATTGTGATGCCTACAATTGCCGTGATACTGGCTATCGCGGTGGTATACTTTTTCTGTTGGAGGAAGAGAAGACCACAAGGAGATGCACCTTGTAAGACCTCTTAACCATTTTAAATTATGATATAGTGGCCAGTCAAGTAAATCAATTAATTGTCGAGCGGATAGACTTTGTTTAGTTTATGTTCATTCTGTTAAATCTTAGTACTATTTAATACCAAAGATTTTTCCTAGGTTAGAGCAAAATCACATTTCCGAAAAAACTTAATGTCTTATTTTATTCATCATTGTGTATTTTTTTCCAACATAATCAGCTGCCTCAGATGATATTCAACACATCGACTCGCTTCTTCTTGATCTAGCAACACTAAGAGTTGCCACAGATGATTTCAATGAAAGCAAGATGCTTGGTAAAGGAGGGTTTGGTATGGTTTATAAGGTACATAATCATACCATTATGTACCTTATGTTTCGAACAAAAATCATCTGTAGCTTTGACAGTCATGTTTTTTTGCCGAGTAGTAAGTATCTTTACTCCGACAGGGAGTCCTACCTGACAGTCAAGAAATAGCGGTCAAAAGGCTTGGCCAGACTTCCAGACAAGGAATAGGAGAACTCAAGAGTGAACTGGTTCTAGTTGCCAAACTTCACCACAAGAATCTTGTGAGACTTGTTGGTGTTTGCTTGGAAGAACATGAGAAAATACTTGTGTATGAATATATGCCCAACAGAAGCCTTGATACCATTCTTTTCGGTAAGATTTTCTCATTAGTAATACACGAGCCACCAAATTTACGGTACAATGATTTTCTTTTTTATCCTCAGATTTTGAGAAAAACAAAATTTTGGATTGGGAAAGAGGTTCAAGATTATCAATGGAATCGCTCGAGGCTTACAGTACCTACATGAAGAGTCTCAGCTGAAGATAGTTCACCGTGACCTCAAAGCGAGCAATATACTACTAGATTTCGATTACAATCCCAAAATATCTGATTTCGGCCTAGCAAAGATATTCGGAGGGGATCAATCAAAAGATGTGACTCGTCGTATCGCCGGCACATAGTAAGCATGTCTAAGTATATATATTTCTCTGACAAAAAAGACCAAAGCTATATCAGGTTCTGAAGCTCTGTTTCTATGACAGCGGATACATGGCGCCTGAATACGCCATGCGCGGTCAGTATTCCACCAAGTCGGACGTGTTCAGCTTCGGAGTGTTGGTCTTAGAGATCGTGACTGGGAGAAGAAACAGTGGCTCATATAACACCGAGCAAGACGCCGATCTCTTGAATCTCGTGAGCACCTGAAGCATGTCCATATACTCTGCACGACGCCAGATTCTGGAAACAATGTCTGAATATATTCCTGACCAAATTTGCTGCAGGTATGGGAGCACTGGATCCGGGGAAATGTCATCGAGCTGATCGATCCGTCCCTGAGAAACCATCCTCCCGTCGACCAGATTCTGAAGTGCATACACGTCGGGCTCTTGTGCGTGCAGAGAAAACCGGCGAGCAGGCCGACGATGTCGTCGGTGAATATCATGTTCAGCAGCCACACTGTCCGCCTCCCTTCTCTGTCCAGGCCGGCATTCTGCATCCAGGAGGCCAGTGTTGGTGAAAGCTCGACTGGTATTCGGAAGCATATCCACTCACGGAAAGTTCAACTGTGATGTCTTCAAACCATGTGTCGATCACGGAGCTTTCGCCGAGATAAGTCCTCAATATTTGGGAGCAGTTTGCTGATCCAGCTGTGTACAGTATTTTTAATTTCTGGAAATGATCGTGATAGAGAGTTGTATCAGTATTGCTTTTTTTTGGCAAGGGTATCAGTATTGCTTAATGTTGCACTGTGGATGTAAGAAGAATTGCTAAGCTGCTCCACTCAAAAACAAAAAGGAATTGCTAAGCTCCTATGCTTAGGGGCTGAAACTGGTGGGATTGTGTTAGCACTGCCAGTACTGATAGGCCGCTAGCCCATCAGGAAACCAAGTCCCACACAGCCCGCCCTTTGCGAGTTGGACACCGCCTCGCCCGCACAATCTCCGACATGGCCCAGCCCATTTAGGCTATTTTTTTTCGTTTTCATTTTTCTTCTTCTGTTCTTTTTCTTTTTCCTGTTTTCTTTTCTCGTCTCTGTTTATATTTTCTTCTTCTTTTGTTTCACTTCTTTCCGTTTTTCTTTTTTGAGTTTCTATTTCTTATTTTCGCTTATTTTGAAAATTGTTCACATTTAAAAATGGTTAATATTTTGAAAATTGTTCATTTTTTAAAATGTTTCATTTTTAAAAATGTTCATATTTTAAAAATGTTCATTTTCAAAATGCTTCAGATTTAAAAAAAAAGTTCATTTTTTAAAATGGTTGAAATTTTAAAAATGTTCAGTTAGTTGGTGTAAAACATGATAGATTGTCACAAATGTAAATTTTCTATACAAAATAATAAGTATAAATGCATTTGCAAACAAAAAAAATGTATATTGGAGGAAACCAATGGATCCGAATCTTTTATCCAATTCGTAGTCCAAGTTGGAGGAGACGGTGTTTTCTTACCCCTTTTGCTCCATTTTCACAACAACCTCCTTATAGAAAATCTTCTATGGCACCGACTGTTTTTTCGAGAAAACGCAAAGCTTGCATCCTGATAGAAAGAAAGTTTCATAACTATACAAATAGACTAGGCTGAAACAACCAAACACTCAAGACAATAAGACAAGCAACATAACCTAGGCAAACATTACAACAGACTACACCAAACAAATGTAAGGCCTCGGGTCAGCTGGCTCCGTTGCATGCCATGTTTCCAGAGGCCTCCTAATGATCCTTGTAATATAACAGAGACGACAAAGGCATGTTTATATACAAAAAATATATAATATAAAATGTTAGAAACTGCAATTTGTAAAAGGGATGTAGTGTTCCACTTCCTTCGAGCCATAGTCTAGATAGATCCAATTCAACGACAATTAATATGGATCGGGGGAGTAGAAAAAAATGTAAATAAGAGCGACAAAAAAAAACACCCAGTAGCCCAACATCCTCTATTTCGATTTTTTTTAGGGGGTCCTTTATTTCGATCTGACTTCAGGCCTTTGAAGCTTGCCATACAGATTGGATGAGGCGGGCCTTGGCTGAGTTGGATGCGATGCCTCCCGTGGCCTCCCATACTCCCAGTCCTACGCAATAAAACAAAAGACAGCAAAGGCATATTTGTAAAGGTAGTGAAGAGAGTATGGCAATAAATGATTTGCTAGAAAAGTAAATCATTTGTCTTCTTTGGTAAAGGGTGTACAGAGGAAAGAAGACAACATGTGAAGGATATCGTGAATGTAAGTAATGAAACATATATCGGTATGCCATCAGATGTGGCCAAGTCCAAGAATGGTTATTTCAAATACCTAAAGGATAGGATATGGAATAGGGTGCGGGGATGGATGGAGCAAACTCTTGCATCTGGTGGCAACAGGTTCTCATGAAATAAGTAGCTCAAGCGATTCCAACTTTTTCCTTGTCCTGCTTCAAGTTACCAAGAGGTTTATATAAAACTATTAATTCTTTGCTCCAAAACTTTTAGTGGGGGAGCAAGGGTGGAAGCCGTAAACCGGTGTGGGTATTTTGAGAGATTATGTGCTCACCAAAGTATGCTGGGGGTTGGGCTTAGGTGACATCGATTTATTTAAATCGCCAATGCTCGCACAACAAGCTTAGCACATTCTTCAAAACCTTGAGGCTCTAAGCTCTGACAATTTTCGTGGGTGGAAGCGATGACCTTCCAGGTCTCGCGTTTCGTGTTAATATATCGAACATCGCATTGCGTACAGGGTGCGGTCGAGAGGGGCGACCGAGCCAGGGAGGGATACGTACTCAACTTGGAGTACTACTCCATAATCGAGTACATATGTACAAGAGATATTACATTGTATTTCTATTTCTAACAGCCTCCCTTAATCACAACCTTCAGAAAGGTTGAGATTACGCTTGAATTCATTCAGATCCTTGACTGGCAATACCTTGGTGAAACCATCTGCAACTTGATCTTTGCTTGATATGAATTTAATGTCCAACATTTTACTGGCAACTCTCTCTCTAACAAAATGATAGTCAATTTCAATGTGCTTAGTCCTAGCATGAAAAATGGGATTAGCAGATAATATGTAGCACCCAAATTGTCACACCACAGGCATGGTTTATTTCTTAGTGTAACACCAAGTTCTCCAAGGACAGCTTCAACCCATATCAACTCAGCTGTAGCATTTGCAAGAGCTTTATATTCAGCTTCAATGCTTGACCTGGATACTGTCTTCTGTTTTCTAGCACTCCAAGAGACCAAGTTCGGCCCAAGGAATATGGCAAAGCCCCCAGTAGACCTTCTGTCATCAAGGCAGCCTGCCCAATCTGCATCTGAGAAGGCACTGAGAAGACTAGAAGCGGACTTCTGAAATGTTAGTCCAACATGTTCCTTGTACATAGCGTAAAATCCTTTTTGCAGCTGTCCAATGAGTAGAGGTAGGAGCATGTAGATACTGACAAATTTTGTTTACTGAGAAGGATATATCAGGCCGTGTCAATGTCAAGTATTGCAATGCACCTACGACACTTCTGTAATGTGTGCTATCATCAGGACCAAGGGGAGTTCCCTCAGTTAAAGACAATTTTTCAGCTGGAGACAAATGTGCAGGACAGGGGGTGCACTTTGTCATACCAACTTTAGCAAGTACATCAGCAGCATATTTTCCCTGAGTAAGAAGCAAGCCATTCTAAGTTTTCTTTACCTCAATTCCCAAAAAGAAGTGTAGATCTCCCAAGTCCTTTAAAGCAAAATCATCATTCAGGTCACGAAGGAGAGCAGAAATGGCTTGATCTAATGAGCTTGTAACTATGATATCATCAACATAGATTAGAACAAAGATCATAATACCAGACTTGTTATAGAGAAACAGTGAAGTATCTGCTTTGGAAGGAGTGAAGCCAAGTTGTTGCAACTTGTTACTGAGTCTAGAATACCATGCACGAGGGGCTTTTTTAAGCCCATATAATGCCTTGTCAAGTTTGCATATATAATGTGGAGTTTGAGGGTTTTCAAAACCTGGGGGTTGTTTCATGTATACTTCCTCTTCCAGAACGCCATGTAGAAACGCGTTCTTGGCATCTAGCTGCCGCAAACTCCAACCTCTGAAAACAGCAACTGCCAGTACAATACGGATAGTTGCAGCTTTGACCACAGGGCTGAAGGTATCTTCATAATCTATTCCATACCGTTGCTTGAACCCTTTTGCAACTAGGCGTGCCTTATTGATACGTCTCCAACGTATCCATAATTTCTGCTGTTCCATGCTTATATTATACCATTTGCTACATGTTTTATATACACTTCGTATCACTTTTATGCATTTTCTGGGACTAACCTATTAACAAGATGCCACAGTGCCAGTTCCCTGTTTTCTGCTGTTTTTGGTTTCAGAAAGTTACTTCTGGAAATATTCTCGGAATTGCACGAAACAAAAGGCCAGGTCCCTATTTTTCCAGCACGTACACGGAGTCCGAAGGAGAGACGAAGAAGTGCCACGAGGTGGCCAAACCACCTAGGCGCGGGCCCACCCGCCGCGCCTGGGTGTGGTTTGGGCCCCTCGGGGGTCCGCCGACATCGCCCCTTCGCCTATTTATTCCCCGAGACGCGAAAACCCTAAAACACCGAGCCTTTCATCCAGAACATATTCGCTGCCGCCGCCGTCGTCAACCCTAACTCGGGGGGTTCCTGAAGCTCTTCCCGGCACCCTGCCGGAGAGGGGAATCATCACCGGAGGGCTCTACATCGCCATGCCCGCCTCCGGAGTGATGCGTGAGTAGTTCATCCTTGGACTATGGGTCCATAGCAGTAGCTAGATGGTTGTCTTCTCCACTTGTGCCATCATGTTTAGATCTTGTGAGCTGCCTATCATGATCAAGATCATCTTATTGTAATGCTACATGTTGTGTTTGCTGGGATCTGACTTATATTGATACCTATGTGGAGCTGAATATTATATTATCATGTCTATGTCATTTGTGATCTTGCATGCTCTCCGTTACTTGTTGAAGCTTGGCCACGTGAATACTTGTAACTCCAAGAGGGGGTATTTATGCATGATAGTTGGGTTCAACCTCTATTTAACCTGGGATAGTGACAGCAAGTTCTAAGGTTGTAGATGTGTTGTTGCCACTAGGGGTAAAACAGCAATGCTTTATTCAAGGATGAATGTATTGTTTACATTACGCACATTACTTAATGCAATTGTCTGTTGCTTGCAACTTAATACTGGAAGGGGTACGGATGTTAACCGGAAAGTGGACTATTTAGGCATAGATGCATGCTGGATAGCGGTCTATGTACTTTGTCGTAATGCCCAAATGAATCTCATAGTAGACACCACAGCTCACACATGCATGTTATATGCACTTATCAATTGTCAATTGCCCAGCTGTAATTTGTTTACCCAGCATGTTAGTTATCTTATTGGAGAGACACCACTAGTGAACTGTGGACCCCGGTCCATTCTTTTACATCTGAAATACAATCTACTGCAATCATTGTTCTCTACTGTTTTATGCAAACAAACATCATCTTCCATTCGATACGTTTAACCCTTTGTTTTCAGCAAGCCGGTGAGATTGACAACCTCACTGTTAAGTTGGGGCAAAGTAGTTTGATTGTGCTGTGCAGGTTCCACGTTGGCACCGGAATCCCTGGTGTTGCGCCGCACTACACTCCTCCACCAACACCTTCGAAGCAAACCTCGTTTTCCTACTGGTCCGATTAAACCTTGGTTTCATACTGAGGGAAAACTTACTGCTGCACTCATCATACCTTCCTCTTGGGGTTCCCAACTGACGTGTGACGTACAAGCAATTGTTTCTGGCACTATTAACCTAGAGCCACCAACAACGTTTTCTGGCGCCGTTGCCGGGGAAAACAGAATTGCTTCTGCAAGGGGAGTCTCTCACACCCAATCTCTTTACTTTGTTATTTGTCTTGCTTAGTTTATTTTTATTTAGTCTTGTTTGCTCTCTTTATCAAAAACACAAAAAAATTAGTTACTTGTCTTGCCTAGTTTATTTTTATTTTGTTTTGTTTGCTTTCTCTATATCAAAAACACAAAAAAATTAGTTACTTGTTTATTTCAGTTTTGTTTTGTTTCTTGTCACCATCATGTCTTGTTCCATGCCTGTTGCTATGTCACCTGAGGAATTGATCTTCACTTTTAAACAAGGTAGTGAGGAGAATTTTAAAGAAGCTTGGTCTAGAATTAATGATTCCTTTGGTAAAACTGATCCTAAAATGACTTTAAGTTTGCTTCTCACTAGCTTCTACTTTGGTCTAGCCCTTTGTTATAGATATGCTTTAGATGCTATTGTGGGAGGAGATTTCCTCACTGTGATGGGGATCAAGCTTTTAATGCCATAAAAAAGTTGATTGCAACTTCTAGCTCAACTAATAAATTTGATTCGGCCCTTGTTAGCATCCATGCTAGATTAAACACTCTTGAGACACATATATCTTGTTTAAAGGATGGCTATAATCAAATTCGGGAATATTTTGACTATGTTCCAACAAATTTTGAACCTTCGATGTGGGTCCCTACAATAAAGGTTGCTATTTGTGGTGAAACCTTTTATGCTCGTTGTGATATTATGTCTGAGTTTTGCCTTATGCCTAAAAGCATTTATGAAACTTTGAATCTTTGGGGACTTGCTGAAGGAGGAGAAGGAATAACTCTTGCTGATAACTCTGTTATATTTCCCGAGGGGATAGCTGAGGGTGTGTTTACACCTTTCTTGGGAGAACGGTGTCCACTGATTATCTTGTTATTGAATGTGCAGGGACAGGACAAATTACACTTGGAAGATCTCTGCTCAAATTAATGGGAGCAACCATAGATGTGGGAAAAGGCACTCTGAATCTTACCTCCACACCAAGGTGCGGCCATGTATTCCCCAAACAAAGAGTAAGTCTAAGGGTAAGAGAGGTAGGCGTATGGCCCTTGGTATTGATGTCAATGCTCCTCCACTTGACAACACTTGATTTTCACTTTCTGCGCCTAGCTGAAAGGCGTTAAAGAAAAGCGCTTATGGGAGACAACCCATCGTTTTTATTTGCTGTTATTTTTGTTTTCTTTGAGTCAAGGATTTTGTTACTTCTGTAGCAACTCCTTTGTATCTTTATTTTATCGCAATGTTGTGCCAAGTAAAGTTCTATATTGAAAGTTGATGCAAGATTTGGATTTCTGCGCAGTGACAGATTTTTAGCTGTCACGGATTTGAGCTTATCTCCCTGTAGAAAATTCAAAAAATTCTGAGAAAAATCACGCATATTCCTGAGATATGTACGCAACTTTCATTATTTTAGGCCAGATCCATCTGAGCAACTTAAGTGCCTCGAAAAAATTCGTCATTCCAGACTGTTCTGTTTTTGACAGATTCTGCCTTTTGTTTTGCATTCGCTCTTTTACTGTGTTTGTGTGGATTTCTTTGCTCCACAAAGCATTGGTGGCTGTAGCTAATGTCCAGAAGCTTTGGGATTGATTGTATCATTACAGAATATGAGAATTTTTGATTATGCACTAACCCTCTAATGAGAACTGTCTTGAGTTTGGTGTGAAGGAAGTTTTCAAGGATCAAGCGAGAAGGGTGATATTATGTGATCAAGAAGAGTGAAAAGCCTAAGCTTGGGGATGCCCCCGTGGTTCATCCCAACCATATTCAGAGAGACTCAAGCGTCTAAGCTTGGGGATGCCCAAGGCATCCCCTTCTTCATCAACAAACTTATCAGGTCATCTCTAGTGAAACTATATTTTAATTCTTTCACATCTTATGCGCTTTACTTGGAGCGTCTGTGTGTTTTTATTTTTGTTTTTGTTTGAATAAATTCGGATCCTAGCAATCCTTGTGTGGGAGAGAGACACGCTCCGCTTTTTCATGTGAATACTCATGTTCTTCACTTATATTTGTTGAGTATTCTTAACTAGCTACTGCAGTGCTTTTAGCTCCTGTTTTTCATGCATCTCTTCGAGCTGTTAGCACTTGTTTATAAATACTCTCTTGCTGCATTATATTATCATTTGGAGAGTTTATGTTTAATAAATTATTGGTGTTTGTTTGGAAGAAAGAAAATGCTACATGTAGTAGTTGGTATTGGAAAAGACATATGCATTCTTGTAGATCATTGTCTTGTTTTGATTTGATGCTTTGCAATTGTTTTGAGCTCTCAAGTAGATCATGTTTAAGCTCTTGCATCATGTAGTTAAAGCCTAGTAGTGGAGAACTACCGTAGAGCTTGTTGAGACTTGGGATGCATATTTGTTCTCTCTAAGGTCTAGATATTTTCTGGTAAAATGTTTGAGCAACAAGGAAGACAGTGTAGAGTCTTATAATACTTGCAATATGTTTTTATGTGATTCTTGCTGTACCGGTTTATACTTGTGTTTGCTTCAAACAACCTTGCTAGCCTAAACTCTGTACTGAGAGGGAATGCTTCTCGTGCATCCAAAACTTGAGCCAAAACCCATGCCATTTGTGTCCACCATACCTACCTACTATGTGGTATTTCCTGCCATTCCAAGTAAATATTTCATGTGCTACCTTTAAACTATTCAAAACTTTATTACTCCTTATTTGTGTCAATGTTTTATAGCTCATGAGGAAGTATGTGGTGTTTTATCTTTCAATCTTGTCATTTACTTCTGACAGACTTTCACCAATGGACTAGTGGCATATACATCCGCTTATCCAATAATTTGCAAAAAGAGCTGGCAACGGGGTGCCCAGCCCCAATTAATTACAACTTTCATTAATAATTCTCTTCACATGTTTTGCCCTGATTTATCAGTAAGCAACTTAATTTTGCAATAGACACTCCTCCATGGTATGTGAATGTTGGAAGGCACCCGAGGATTCGGTTAGCCATGGCTTGTGTAAGCAAAAGGTTGGGAGGAGTGTCATCTATAAAGAAACTAAAATACATGTGTAAACAAAAGAGAAGAGGGATGATCTACCTTGCTGGTAGAGATAACGTCCTTCATGGGAGCCGCTCTTTGAAAGTCTGGTTGACAAGGGGGTTAGAGTGCCCACTACCATTCGTTGACAACAACAAACACCTCTCAAATACTTATTTTGTGCTCTCTATATGCTTTCGAAAACTTAAAAAGCTCTAGCACATGATTTAATCCCTGCTTCCCTCTGCGAAGGGCCTATCTTTTACTTTATGTTGAGTCAGTTTACCTACTCCTTTCTATCTTAGAAGCAAACACTTGTGTCAACTTTGTGTGCATTGATTCTTACATATTTACTTATTGCACTTGTTATATTGCTTTATGTTGACAACTATCCATGAGATATACATGTTACAAGTTGAAAGCAAATGCTGAAACTTAATCATCCTTTGTGTTGCTTCAATGCCTTTTACTTTGAATCTATTGCTTTATGAGTTACCTCTTATGCAAAACTTTTTGATGCTTGTCTTGAAAGTACTATTCATGAAAAGTTTTTGCTTATATGATTCATTGTTTACTCTTTATCTATTTGTTAGCAAACTATAGATCATTGCTTTGAGTCACTTCATTCATGACATGAGCCTTGCAATATATTGATCAAGATTGTGTGAAAGCATGTCTCCTCAGAAATTATTTGTTGTTATCGTTTTACCTACTCGAGGACGAGTAGAACTAAGCTTGGGGATGCTTGATACGTCTCCAACGTATCCATAATTTCTGCTGTTCCATGCTTATATTATACCATTTGCTACATGTTTTATATACACTTCGTATCACTTTTATGCATTTTCTGGGACTAACCTATTAACAAGATGCCACAGTGCCAGTTCCCTGTTTTCTGCTGTTTTTGGTTTCAGAAAGTTACTTCTGGAAATATTCTCGGAATTGCACGAAACAAAAGGCCAGTCCCTATTTTTCCAGCACGTACACGGAGTCCGAAGGAGAGACGAAGAGCCACGAGGTGGCCAAACCACCTGGCGCGGGCCCACCCGCCGCGCCTGGTGGTTTGGGCCCCTCGGGGGTCCGCCGACATCGCCCCTTCGCCTATTTATTCCCCGAGACGCGAAAACCCTAAAACACCGAGCCTTTCATCCAGAACATATTCGCTGCCGCCGCCGTCGTCAACCCTAACTCGGGGGGTTCTGAAGCTCTTCCCGGCACCCTGCCGGAGAGGGGAATCATCACCGGAGGGCTCTACATCGCCATGCCCGCCTCCGGAGTGATGCGTGAGTAGTTCATCCTTGGACTATGGGTCCATAGCAGTAGCTAGATGGTTGTCTTCTCCACTTGTGCCATCATGTTTAGATCTTGTGAGCTGCCTATCATGATCAAGATCATCTTATTGTAATGCTACATGTTGTGTTTGCTGGGATCTGACTTATATTGATACCTATGTGGAGCTGAATATTATATTATCATGTCTATGTCATTTGTGATCTTGCATGCTCTCCGTTACTTGTTGAAGCCTTGGCCACGTGAATACTTGTAACTCCAAGAGGGGGTATTTATGCATGATAGTTGGGTTCAACCTCTATTTAACCTGGGATAGTGACAGCAAGTTCTAAGGTTGTAGATGTGTTGTTGCCACTAGGGGTAAAACAGCAATGCTTTATTCAAGGATGAATGTATTGTTTACATTACGCACATTACTTAATGCAATTGTCTGTTGCTTGCAACTTAATACTGGAAGGGGTACGGATGTTAACCGGAAAGTGGACTATTTAGGCATAGATGCATGCTGGATAGCGGTCTATGTACTTTGTCGTAATGCCCAAATGAATCTCATAGTAGACACCACAGCTCACACATGCATGTTATATGCACTTATCAATTGTCAATTGCCCAGCTGTAATTTGTTTACCCAGCATGTTAGTTATCTTATTGGAGAGACACCACTAGTGAACTGTGGACCCCGGTCCATTCTTTTACATCTGAAATACAATCTACTGCAATCATTGTTCTCTACTGTTTTATGCAAACAAACATCATTTCCATTCGATACGTTTAACCCTTTGTTTTCAGCAAGCCGGTGAGATTGACAACCTCACTGTTAAGTTGGGGCAAAGTAATTTGATTGTGTTGTGCAGGTTCCACGTTGGCACCGGAATCCCTGGTGTTGCGCCGCACTACACTCCTCCACCAACACCTTCGAAGCAAACCTCGTTTTCCTACTGGTCGATTAAACCTTGGTTTCATACTGAGGGAAAACTTACTGCTGCACTCATCATACCTTCCTCTTGGGGTTCCCAACTGACGTGTGACGTACAAGCAATTGTTTCTGGCACTATTAACCTAGAGCCACCACTTATATCTGTCAATTGTCCCATCTGCATTTTTTTTAATACGATATACCCACTTACAGTCAATAAGATTTCTTGTACGATGAGGGGGTACAAGGTGCCATGTTTTGTTCTCCATAAGCGCATTGTGTTCTTCTTCCATCGCCTTGCGCCAATGATCACTTTCAAGAGCCTCCGACAATGTACGAGGTTCAGCTGCAGACGCAAGTAAACACCATCTAATAGTACCATCAGTAATTTTACGTGGCTGACTGATACCTTTTTGCAGTCGTGTGCGAGGTTCTGGAGGCGGAGGAGGAGGCATTGGCGCAGGAGAGTGTACAGGGGAGCCAGCCACAGAGGATCCTGGGCTAGCATCCAAGGACTCGCCGTTGTCCGTGTCATGGGACAGGGAGACAGCGGGCGAAGCATCTTCGACCGGCGAGGACTGCTGCGGCGACGTGGCGCCGTTTCGTTCGTCAGCGCATGGAGTGGCCCGCGGCGGGGTCCGTGACGGTGACCCGGGCGGGGTCGTGGTGTCGCGTCAGCTTCAGGTTCGTCCGGGCGAAAAGGAGACCGCGGCGGGGTCTGCTCGTGCGACGAGGCGGCATCGCTTTCTTCAGCGCATGGACTGGCCCGCGGCGGGGACCGCGACGGGGACTGTGCATCTTGCTCGGATCAGCAGCCGAATCTCCACGGGGATCGGAGTGAGGATCAGCTCCGGGATCAGCTCCGTTTTTGTCATTTTCTGTGAACATGTAATCATCATTTTGTGCACTGTTTTGGTCCATCTCTGCATCATTTTTCCTGAAATTTCTTTATGTTTCTTGCTGGGACACATCAGAATCTGCACCACGGTGAGCATTAGTAACATTTGGTACATGGGCAAGGCCATATAATCATCAATATTTGCATCCCCATTAGCGGAAGTGTGAGAAGATGATGGTAAAAGAAGTATTTCTTTGCGAAGACGAGCACCGGCATTAGGATTAAGGGATGAAAACGGGAAGACACTCTCGTCAAACACAACATCCCTAGAGATATAGATGCGGCCAGTGGAGACTTCTAAACACTTAACACCTTTGTGGCGAGGGCTATAGCCCAGAAAAACACACCGTGTAGAGCGGAACGAGAGTTTCCTCTTGTTATAAGGACGAAGATTCGGCCAACAGGCGCAGCCAAAAACTCTAAGATTCATAATTGGTTTGGAATGAAGAAGACGTTCAACAGGTGTATCAAGGTTTATAACTTTACTAGGAGGCAAGTTTATAAGAAAGGTGGCAGTGAGGAAAGCTTCATCCCAATATTTAAGAGGCATAGATGCATTGGCAAGCAAAGCAAGACCAACTTCAACTATATGACGGTGTTTGCGTTCAGCGGAACCGTTTTGTTGATGGGCATGTGGGCAAGAAACATGATGAGTTATGCCAACTTTTTGAAAGAAACTGTTGAGTTTTTCATATTCACCACCCCAATCAGTTTGCATAGTGATAATTTTTCTATCAAATTTGCGTTCAACAAGCTGCTGAAAATTGAGAAAGACTTGAGAAACCTCAGAACGATTTTTAAGCAAATAGATCCAAGTAAATTTACTGAAGTCATCAATAAAGCTTACATAATATGAATGTTTTCCAACAGAGACAGGTGCTGGACCCCATACATCTGAGAACACTTGTTCCAAAGGAACAGTGGACACACTAGTGGAGACAGGATATGGCAACTGATGACTCTTTGCTAGTTGACAAGAATCACAAATGTATGGACTTATTTCAGGTGTAAACGAAATTTGATTTTTCCTAAGAACTTGTTGAACCACAAACGATGACAGATGTCCTAAACGGCGATGCCACGTGGAAGACGACGGCTTTATTGTAGCGAAAGCATGCTTGGAAGACCCGGTAGAGAAAGGCACTAGCGGGTAGAGACCACCATGACACGGACCTTTAAACAGAATTCTTCTTGTTGCCTGATCCTTTATCAAAAAGAAATATGGGTGAAATTCAAGGAATATATCATTGTCAAGAGTAAGTTTATGAACGGACAAAAGATTAGTGGCAGCACTAGGGACATGGAGTATATTTTTAAGATGTAAGGATGCATGTGGGGTTTCCAAAATGAATGACCAATGTGACTTATATGCATACCGTTTCCGTCGGCGGTGTGCACACGATCATGTCCCTTGTACTTGTCATGAGTGGAGAGCTTTCTCAACTCTCCCGTGATGTGGTTGGAGGCACCGGTGTCGGGGTACCAATTGGTATCAACCCCGTACGAAGCAAGGTGTGCAGTCTTCTCTTCACGATCTTCATCATCGGAAATCATCACGGTCTTGATATCGCCACCAACAATCACTTGCCGGATGCCCATGGATTTTATATATTTGGCAAGTGACGTTGACGTACGGGGTGGGATCACGGCCACGGCGGCCCCCATCATCACGGCGGCCCCCATTGCCACCGTCGCGACGAACACGATCATCACGACGGTCATCGCGCCTGTCATAAGCTGTTGTTGCGGCGGCCTCCATCATCACGCCTATCATCACGGCGGTTCCAACCCCCACCATGGCGACCACCGTCACGGGAGCGAGAACGCCACTGCCCACCGTCATCACGAGGGCGCCAGGAGCCTCCATCATCACGGCGAGCTCCATCGCGGTGATCACGGTCACCAGACCGTCCTTGATCATTGCCAGCACGAGCTAGATGTGAAGTGGAGGTGAAGGTTTGGGTGGGCACGGCATCCTCGTCATCAGAGAGCATCTCACGGCGCATGTCATGAGCAGCGACCTGAGCAAACAAGTCATCAATTGTTGTGCCTCGCTGCCCATTCACGGCAGAACAACATCATTATACGAACCATCCAGTCCGTTCAGAATATACCCGATCATGTCATCATCATCAATGGGTTTTCCAGCAGCAGCGAGCTCGGAACCGAGCCTTTCATCTTGGTGAAGTACTCCGCAGCGGACTTATCCTTCTTCTTCTTGGTTTTGTTGAGAGCATTCCGCAGGTGAGTGATCTTGGACCTTGAAACAGAGGTGAACATCGAGGTTATCGTGCCCCAGACCTCGGCAGTGGAGGTGTGCTCGAAGAAGTGTGGAAGCATCTCCGGGGAGATGGTCTGGAGAAGCCAGCCCATCACTTGTTGATCACGACAATCCATGGGGAGTAAAGCGGGTTGGCAACGGACATCTTCTTCCCTCCTTCCTCGACCTCAACGGTTTGGGCGGGCATAACATCAGATCCGTCGAGAAGCCTCGTCACCTGCGCTCCACGAAGAGGAGGGAGCACGAGGGCCTTCCAGAACAGATAGTTGGTGCGGGTGAGGAGGAGGGTGGGAGGGGAACCTAGAGCAGCGGCGAGGGCAGCGGTCGATGAAGATGACGACATGGCTGCGACAGTAGGGGCTTGGCTTGGTCTTTTTTCTTGTCTTGGTCTTGGGGTCGTGAGGCGGCAGCGGCGGCTAGGAGCGGCGGCGGCGGCTGATCTTGGTCTTGGGTCGTGAGGCAGCGGCGGCAGCAGAACGTGCGGCGGCGGCGGCGGCTTGAGTCTTCTTTTCTTGTCTTGGTCTTGGGGGCGGCGGCTAGAGAGCGGCGGCGGCGGCTGATCTTGGTCGGTGGGTCTTGAGGCGGCGGCGGCAAAACGCAGCGGCGGTGGCAGGTGTTTTAGGGTTTCGGCAGCTAGGTCTCGAAAGAGGCCAGCTCTGATACCATGACAATTTTCGTGGTGGAAGCGATGACCTTCCAGGTCTCGTGTTTCGTGTTAATATATCGAACATCGCATTGCGTACAGGGTGCGGTCGAGAGGGGCGACCGAGCCAGGGAGGGATACGTACTCAACTTGGAGTACTACTCCATAATCGAGTACATATGTACAAGAGATATTACATTGTATTTCTATTTCTAACAAGCTCAAGACTCAAGGCATTGTATTTTCCTACTACATAATTTCTGGATGCTACACTTGGTTCCTCTCCTTCACAGGTTTGGAGATCTCTAGTGGAAGGAAGAGATGCAATGAAATAAGGCTTGATAAGGTGAATTGGCATCACCGGGGGATGAGATTTCGGCGTGCCGTAAAGAGGCCCCTCCCCTCATTGTTGTTGATTTCGTCGACAATACATCATCGACATGGAGGGTGGACCTTCTAGAGGAGTATTTTCTCCCCTTGGACGAGGTTATTCGGTCGATCCATTCTGCTTAGCACGAGACGAATGGAAGATTTCTAGGCATGGCAATACGAGAAGAATGGAATCATCCCGACATTACATCACGGTCCTCAAGGAGACCAAATCAAATCGGTCATGTTGCATAGTATTTCCTTTAAACATCAAAATCGAGCTTCAGTTCAGAAGCTCACGCGCTGGCTCGTAGTGCAATTATTAGTAGTCTTTGATGTCAGGTGTGGCTCCTTCGGCCTCCTGATGGTTTTTGTATTCCCATGAACATTATTGAACAATAAAAGCCACTGAGTTCTAAAAAAGGCATGTCAATATACTCAAATCATTTACAATTTAATGTTCTAGAAAAGCTGCAATAAAGAAATCATACAAACAAGAAAACACCAAAACGAAGAGGCAAAGTAACATATTTCTTTTGGTGCAAGATACATTAGGCAGATATCTTCTGCTAAAAGGGGAGAATCGAGATCTTCATATGGCACTATGGTCACGGCAAAAGATATCTATAATGACAACTTGTTGTGAGATGTATAGTGACATGTAAGATCGATCATGGGAAGCACGAAGCCACGAACAAGGGAGTTTATTATTGTCGGGTACGGACGAAGCAACGACTGTGCTCACGTAGAGGAATTATCAATAATTACTAGTGAATCTCGCATGTCAAAGTAATATCTAAACACAGCTCCAAAATCAATCAGGTGCGATGTACAATTAATCATTTCGATCCCAAATTTTGTCCACTAATTCGGCATACCTAGCTACGTGTACTCAGATCAACCTGTAATCTCTTCTCCTTTCAGATGTTTCATGGCAGAACATAAACAATTTTCCAATAGAGAACGTCTTTGATCGTTCTAGCGCATGGTATATACCCCCACCTAGCCTGGTTGTAGCATATCGTTCATCAGACGATCGCAACCAAACACTTCCCGACCCCCTTATCACCTATTTGATATCCTAACTAAAGGGGAGCTATGAAGGCCAGTTCAGGAGCAATGCTCGCCGTCATGGTGGTCGCCGCATGGCCACGACAGCGCTGGCGAAGAACTACACCATCGGCGACTCCACCGGCTGGGACACGTACGTGGACTACGACAAATGGACCACGGCAAGACCTTCATGGTCGGCGACTTCATAGGTAACCCTCGACTTCGATGACCGTATAACATTCCTATGAATCTATGATCTACATGTTTTCTTCTTACAATGGTATGTAACACATTGCGTCACTTAATTTGACAGAATTCAAGTACGAGAAGTACCACAACGTGCTGGAGGTGCTGGAGGGGGACTACGACAGCTGCGCCATCAGCAACCCCGAGAAGACCTTTTCCGGCGGCGCCACCACCTTCGAGCTCACCGATGCCGGCACGCGCTACTTCATCTGCAGTATCCCGCGCCACTGCACCAACGGCACCATGCACGTCAAGATCACCACCGTCCCCTACGACGCTGCCACCGCCGCCGCAATAGAAGCAGCAGCGGCGCCCGGCGCCTCATCCTTCTGGGGCCCCGCTCCCTCCCCTCCCGCGGACGTCTACGCGGACGCCAGGACCGCGCCGGCGGGCGCCCCGACTACACCTCGCCCAAGTCATCGGCGTCCGCGCCGCGGTATCAGCAGACGTCGGCGTCATGGCCGGGCTGGCCTTCGCTGCCCTCGTGGCAAATTGCGGCGTAAATCAAGCAACAAACGGGCGATTTCTACAAACGTTGACCGTTGTATATGCATCTGAGTATTTGTTTCGAGGCGTGGTTAACTACGTAGTATTTTTTGTACCGAAGGCTCTCTCTTTTTTTTCTCTGTTTAAACTTTATTTATTTCCATCTTCCATTGTGAATTCCTTGAATCTGATATTCTGATGTATATGGATACTCTGTACGTCCATTTTGAAAATACTACTAGTACATTTTTTTTACGAGGAAGTTGATATTTCATTTCGGTTTGTCCTAGTTGGTTTGGCCTTTGGGAGTTTATAATTCTGAAATACTTCTCAGATGAATTTGTGCGTCTGGTTTCGTCTTTTCGGTGCAACCTGCTGCTGGTTGTGTTCCAGCGCTCGCACATTTGCTCCTGGAAACACTACGGGGAAGGAAATGGACACAGCAGATATACCATCAAGTTGTTGTTGACAGAATTGATTCTACATCAAAACGAGATATCAAATCAAAGATGGAGATGGAAGGCAATTACGAAGAGACAAAAGGACACCAATATTGCAGGAGAACGTTAATTTATTAGTAATAGATCAGTGGACGGCACGTCTTGCTAAGAGAGGTCATCACGTTGTAACCATTACCGCTGCAGAGACTAGATGCATCCATCCTGGTTCCTCCATTTGCAACTCGATGCACATGCGAGAATCGTGGGACCAACTCGGTCCAAGAAGATCAACAACTAGATATAGCCTAGTTATATTATGGCATATGCCAAATCAAGGGTGGCATGGCAAACAAGGTCATGAAAGACAATAATTCGACATCATCTGATCGCCATTTCATTCAACGGGTGGTATTTATTTACTAACAATGTACAACGGTGTGCAAGATCACATGTCACCAAATGATGCAACGAAGAGGCTTGAGTTCTGTTCTGGGTTTAACTACATAGTAACACTGACGACCAAAATAGACATGAACGAAGGCAGTTTCGCCCCCTTCCCCACAAGATAGATGAGGCAAATGATCTTCGCTGGCTTATGCAACAGGAGGGCAAGACTTTGGGTCATCAGAGGTATCAACATCAGCAGGTGGCATGAATTGCCACATGGGATATCCATGGTAGCCAATGACAGGCATCATCAGCTTCTGCCCTGCCACTTGACCTTGAGGAGCAGCAATGCAGTCGCCGGGATAACCGAAGGGTGTGGTAGGTGTGGTACGAGGCTCTGACGGGCATTCATGACTTAATCTGCTGCTCCAGGCTCTCTTTTTCTGCCTTGAGCTTTTGCTTCTCATCCCGCAGCTCGTTCTTCTCAGACTGTAAAACGAAGGATCGCAGATCAACTTGTTTGTTGGACGAACAATTTACCACAAATATCTCTTACATGACCTCTCGATACCAAGTTAATGTTTAAAGAGAGAACTGACACAAAAATATAGAGCAGGTTGAATAGTTAACGGATTACTTGAGATGTACAAGCCTACAGAATCAATAATCTGTAGTTTGTAGCCCATATACAGTGGAGCAGGTTAAGAAAAATCTTATGTCAATATCAGATCTATTTCTGTATGAAACAAAAATAGAATTGCAAAACATATAGTTAAGTATATTGACAAAATCTTGTAAATACTGTCCTGCCCCCCAGCCACACAAATCCAACTAGGTGCACACACAGTAAAAGACCTTGGAAATGTACAAACCTTCAGCTCTTTAATCTTCTCTTGGAGAGACTCCTTTGAATCCTTCAACTTCTCTGCTTCACTACGCAACTCAGTTACAGCACGAATAGCATCATTTTATATAGCACACTTATCGATTTTAGGTGTTTTCCCTGGATCCAAGACAGCACTTAATTCCAAGAAACCTAAGAAACAATACCATAAGCTCATTGAACGAAACAATAAAATGCTGCCACAAAGAAAATAATTCCATGAACAAATGAATTTCCTGGCAGGGCATACCTCTCGTTTAGCTTGTCCCTTCTCCTTTCTCCCTGCATGTTTGGAGCTGGGTTGAGCACCAGCTTCTGACCTAGGACTGTTGCAATTTCATGATAATAAGTTGGAAATTCAAAGAAAAATGAATTATGGGACTCCAAACAATTATAGAAAAAAACAAAACCGTTTATTTGTTGGCTGTCCTTTGGCATGGTCCCAGTCCACAGAAACAGACTATTATTTCAGCACTGGTGAATGAGTAAAATTGCAGTTAAGAATGCAAAATTCGTA